>VXBW01007184.1:454787-470677 GCA_013400375.1 Thinocorus orbignyianus
AAAAAAAAAAACCAAAAAAAAACCCCAAAAAACAAAAAAACCCACAAACCAAACCACTGAGGTGCTGAAATTTGTCCAGAAAAGGGCAACAGAGCTGGTGAGGCATCTGGAGAACAAGTCTTATGAGGAGCGGCTGAGGGACCTGCGGCTGTTCAGCCTGGAGAAAATGAGGCTGAGGGGAGACCTTATCACTCTCTACACTCTCTACAACCACCCGAAAGGAGGGTGTAGAGAGGTGGGAGTCACTCTCATTTCCCAAGTCACAAGCGATAGGGCAAGAAGAAACAGCCTCTAGTTGCGCGAAGGGTGTTTAGATTGGATATTAGAAAAAAATTCTTCACCAAAAGGGTTATCAAACTTTGGACAGGAAAGTGGTGGAGTCGACATCCCTGGAGGTATTTAAAAGATGGGTAGACTGAGGGACGGGGTTTGGTGGTGGTTTTGTCAGTGTTGGGTTGATGGTTGGACTCCATGATCTGAAAGGTCCCTTCCAACCTAGACAATTCTATGTCTTGATGGGGAAGTGGATCATAGCTTTGATCAAAGCACAAGTTGTCCTTGCTTGGGAGTGTTTTCTGGTTTTTGGGGGCGTTTTCAAGATGAGGGGTTCAGCTGGCCTGCACTGCCCCAGTGGTAGTGGGGGTGGGGGAGGTGTGTGTTTCCCTGGGGGCTGCAGAGTGTGAGAACTTCAGGTAAATCATGAAGAATAAAAACAAAAAGGAGTTTCAGTAATTCGTGCAAACACAGAGAAGCCTGGGTGTGCCTGGTGGCTGTGGCTGAAAGGGTTTTCTGAAAGTGGTGTGGGCTTCAGCCCCTGAAACTGGCAGCGGGTGGCACGCTGGCAGGGTGCCTGCAGAGAGAGGTCCCGGGCCTGACTCTGCGCCTTTTTGTTAACTGAGAGATAAAAAGCACATGTTTTACCATGCTTTTTATGTTCAGCTGATTTTGTGGACATGGGAAGGAAAAATTTGCATGAGTTTGTACCAGTTGTTATTTTGGTTTTAATTTTCAATAGATTCAGGGGGAAAAGCAAAAGAGGGAATTACTCTTAACTGGGTTTTACTTGGCAATAGATTATTAAATCATGTTGGATTACTGTAGGAGAGAAGGATCTGCTTTGCACCGGCTTGTGCCAGGATTGTGTATGTGAGCTTTCTATATAAAGCCTCATTTCACAGTTCAATTTCTACAGCTTAATTTCCAGGTTAATTTCTGCAGACTCATTACAAAGCATAACATGATGTTTCAGGTTTGTTTGCATGCAGTAGTTTGTCCAGAAGCTGAATTTTTTGTCTAAAGAATGTGAATAAAATTTGCTTTCTAGCAGAAAGACTATAGCAGAATTAAATGGAAAATAAGTAGCTTGCTTTGTTAAGTTGTACGTGATGCAGAACACGACCCTACTTGGTGGTTCAAATAATATCTGTTGAAGTGGTATTTTTTTAACATCTTGCTTTGATACCACTCAGAAATTGCCTGGTAGGTGAGCCTGAGAGCATAAGTGAATTGAAATTTACTTGGATGATGAGAACAAGCTATTTTTAAGCCCTGATGTTTTCACTCTGCATGATCTATTTTATAAGTGTGGCTTTATAAGTGTGACCCAGGGTTTCTCTAAGAATTACCTACCTCTCTGGATATTCAGCTCTTGTTTTCGTGGCAGCCATCTGAAGAAAATTTTCATAATTAGGCTCCTTAACTATATAATGATCATCTTTGTTTGGATGAAAAACTTACCATAAGCTGTTACATTTTAAAATATGATTCAAACCGCTTGACTTTTAAGAAAATCACACTGTTGAATAAATGAGTATTCTTGACTGAGCATGTGATGTTGATTGAGTTGTTAGGACAGCTTTTGACAGAAGGAATTATGAGACTCTTTTTCAGTTTATTCAACTAGTTCCGTTCAATAACTCAGTACTTAAACTTTTACAGACTGGGAGTTAGAAGACACCCCTTACATACACACACACACACACACACACACACAGAGCACCCCCTCTTTGTATAATAAAACTGAAGAGTGAGAGAACGAGTTCTGAAGCATGGTAAAATAGCAGCCACGTAGTACAGCCACGTGTGGAACCTAATTTCTTCCAGTAGCTGCAAATAATTACATTATCTGACTATGAATCCATTCTTTTGCTTAATGAGCTTGCTTCCAAAGATATACATTTGAATATTTTTCCCTCAGTTACCTCCCAGTATTAAAACTGCTTGATTTAAGCCATAAAGGATTTATTTTTCTACTGGATGTTTTTCTTTCCTGGTCAATTTCAGTTTCTATATCTCTTTGACTCATGAACCAAAAAAGAAAAAGTAACATTTTTTTTAAAATACGAGAATCAGAGTAATTGAGCTATGCAATTCTCTGCATACACATTAATGGATCAGCATCACTTCCTGTCAAAATGAAATACAAAGTAACACAAAGTGCATTTAAGAAAGAAAAATCCACCAGTAAACATAGGGTTGTGGTTTTTTTAAGAAAGACTGGAGGGTAGTGTGGTTGGTATGGTTAAAATCACTGATTAAAGTGAGCTTATCTTACCATGAGTGTTTTAAGAGGAGCCTGTCATGTATCCTAACGTACAATCTCACCATGTCCAAGGATTAATCACAAGTAGTTTTCTTATCATTTGTGTGCCTTGACTCTGATCTTCGGTAGAACCAAGTGCTGCCAGGTACTTGGTACCTGTTCCTGTCCTGTGGGCAGCAGTGGCCTTCAGACTGGCCGTAATATTGTCACAACTGCTGCTGAATTCAGGTGAAAAGAAAGGACTCTTCTAATCTTTCCTGACAACCACTCACTAGTCAGAGAAAAATCCTGAAGTCTTTGTGGAACTATTTTCTTTCTCCAGTTAGTATTTCTTCCATAGCAAGTATGAGAAGGTACCCAAGGGCTAACTTGATACTAGCAGTCTGTATGCCCTTCTTTGCCTGCCTTGCACTATAAGATTGCTTTGGGGTATATATTTAGTATGAAGTTCTGCACTTTCAATTTACCCCGATAAAGAGCTGTCAATAAATTGTACTACAACAAACACTTTCAGTGTAGTCAGGCTATTTACACCAGCACTGGTGTGTCTGCCTAGCTGTTGTCTGCATTGTGGTAACAGCATTGCTTCTTGCTGTCAACGGTAGTAGTTCCTCAGTTCTTCCCCTTTTTTCAGCTGATCTACAGAGGGTGATTTATAGAACCTTAAATATTGGACCTCTTCTACCAGTAAGTTGTTTGTAAGCCAGCATCAGTGTGATATCATGCAGACTTCCAGTGCCATCTGCTGCTTTGCCCATTGAACAAAAAGCTACGTTATAAGAGTTCACTGTGTAAAACTGAACAGTGGGAGTATGCAAAGATCACTTTGGCACCTCAGTCTCATCTCAAGAAATTGTGTGGGTGTGCCTTGGCACACATTTGGATCAAATGGAAGGCTGAGAGTATAACAACTCTTTTTAATTGTGCAACTTGCCTTGTGTGAGAACTCGCACTGAGCTCACTGCATCCCGTTGTCAGGAATAGTTGGGAAAAGGGAGCTTGCATGGACTCTGCCACAGGCGTCTGCTATCATGATGCAAAAGAACAAAAGTGTGTTACTGTCTTCCCAAAGCATTCTGAACAGCACTGTACACAAACCATGTCTTTAGTTGTTTCAGATTTGTTCAACTGACTGGAATATAGTATTGTGCTCGCTTAATACTAGTAAATACTTTTAACTGTTTTCTTTTTAGGATGCGGGTGTATCCCCTGAAAAGGCAGCCACGGTTCCCAGTGGTGAAAACAAGAAACTCAACAAATCCCAGCAACTGAAACAAGTTTTTAAGGAGTATGGTGCTGTGGGGGTTTCATTCCACATTGGAATTTCACTAATATCTCTAGGAATCTTCTACGTGGCTGTGTCAAGGTGAGGTTTGTGCTGTTGTCTGTAGCCTCTAGGTAATGGTTTAGCCTAAGTACCTTACCTTTGTGCTTATTTCTGTAAAGAAATATGTACTTAATGTCTGTAATGTTCTGAATTTTGAGTATAGATGGATCCATAAATGGCCCTAATCTCCCATCAGGCAGGAGAGAACATAGATGTACATGGTCTTTCTGCATAGATTCCTGATAAGCAGGTGAAAACAGCAGAGTAAAGATGGCACCAAAGTAACTAGCCAGGATGAGAGAGTTTACTTTTGTTCTGCAGAGATATCTTATGTTCTCAAACACTAGTATGGTCTGTAAAGATAGAGCTGTACAAAAGTTCTGAAGCTTAGAGATAAGTTTCTTTTTCTGGGTGTTGAACTCAGTTTCTGCAGTTGAAACTGCAGAAGGCAACAGCCACTGAAACAGGATTAGATTAAAAAAGAAAATACTAAATAACCGTATAGGAGTCAGGTGGGAAATTATGTGGCTTCTGGTGGGAATGCATCAGTTAGAGATATGGCTGTTGAGCATGTGGTATTTCAATTGATGAAACAGGGAAACACATTGCTTCTCAAACCATTCCCTGCAGTTTATGCTTCATTTCAGCATGTACATCTGAAAATATTTCATGTGCTGCTGCTACAGAAGTAACTTGAGCTGTTAGTGTTCATTATTTTTATTATTTAACAACATCTGGATTTAAGCATAAATTCCAGAGTTGGAAGTATGCCACGTTAAATTCCCTGAAACAATAGGACTTTTCATTTATATTCTTTAACATGCAACCTTAAAACAAACTTAAAAGTCTTGTTTTCTTTTTCCCCAGCGGTGTGGATATGACTGCAGTTCTCTTCAAACTTGGTTTCAGTGAATCATCGCTGCAATCTAAAATGGCTGCTGGCACAAGCACGTTTGTGCTGGCATATGCTGTTCACAAATTGTTTGCCCCAGTCCGAATCAGCATTACCATCGTTTCTGTGCCACTGATTGTCCGATACTGCCGGAAGATTGGTTTCTTCAAGCCCCCTGCCCCAAATCCATGATGGTTTCTTACTGGTTTTTACTCTGTTTTTTAAGTGCTCTATATCCATGTAGCTTTTCAGATTGCTAAATTCTTTGGAAGACTTATTTGGATTCATGTTAATGCTGACCTCCTCTTCTATTCCTTGTTCTTTTGGGCGAATGTTACACTGTGAAAAGTGCTGTCCTCATCTTCTTTCCCTTTTGCCACCTCTTTAGAAAAAACTGATAAAATGCTATCTGTTTTCCACTGGAAGTGGTAACAAATGCTTGACAATGAACAATCTCCTTAGAACACTCAATTCTAGTTCTTTATGATTTAGCTGCTTAGTCCTTAATTTTTTTCCTCTCAGAATAGAGCAGCAGCATCAGTTTATTACTGTGCAGTTGAGAAACAGAGTAAGATTCTCTTCCTAATAGTCTGTGGAATGAACAATATCCTACTACATGAGTAGTGCTTTTGGTAAATGTACATGTTGGAATGTAAGGTGGCTGGTGGGTGTTTCTTTTCTTATAAAAGGCATATATTATGACCCCGGTCTTGCAATACAACACACGTGCTGAACTAACTTTAGTGGGAGTACCTGTATGTTTAATTATTGCACAGTGATAGTTGTTTTAGCCAGAGTAGGTGATGCACTGTTCTGAAACTACAGCTCCTTTATGGTGCTTCCATGTTTCAAGATCTCATTGTTTGAAAACGTGCTTTATTTACAGGCTAGGAAGTGGACTAAAGTCCTTTATTATTTTTTTTTATTTATTTTATTTTTTTTAATGCTTGTAGACTCAGAAGGAATCCTGATCCTACTCAATCCGTGTAACCAGAATTACCTCCTATGTGAACATATTCCAAAGATCATCAAGTCAGAGGGAAGGTATCTGTGGCTTTTTAATGTATTGAGATCTGGCTTTGTACTGCAGACATATTTGTCTGAAAACTAACCTTGGCAGCTTTCTGCTCCTGTGGATGAAACTCAGATCTGCAGACACGGCAAATCATAGCTTCACAAGAGCAATTCCTGTGCTTTTGTCGGACAGACTGTTGGAAGTACCAGTTAGAGGTGCTTTTCATTCCTTATTTAGACACTATTCCTAGTAGAATGTAGTTGCACATGCATGTATTCCCATACCACCTTTCAGTTCACCTAAAGACTGGATCCCAAAACTAGGCAGCCAGCGTAACATTCTGTACTAAACCTGGGTTTTGGACTTAGGACCGTGCTTCTGTGAGAGAGCTTGAGCCAGACCCGTCAGTCTTCTGGACCTGTTCCTCCTTCCAGTTCTGCTCTTTTTACATTGTCTTTCTTTGTCTTTGTGTTTACACTTACCCCAAGGTGGCTCTGGGAATCTGATTAAAGTAAAGTAGCAGGAAAATACCCTGGTGATCAGGGGAATTTTATATTTTTTTTCCCAGGAATTTAGTGAATTGAGAGGAAGGAATTGTGGTTAGGGTAAAAGCTGGCTGAGGGAGGGAAGGAGAAGCAAGTACTCCCTTTTTTTTTCTGAGCAACCCATTAACCCTGCTCAACCCATGGGTGCATGATGAATGGCTGACAAGTTCATTTTGACCAGCTGCTTATTAAAAGTGGACTGGATTTTTCCTGTTTAATGCCTGCTTTGCAGCATGGCTGCTGAAGCTGGCAGCTTGTCCAGGGTACTTCAGCTTGCTGCTGTCTGAGCCAGCTCTAATTAGAGCATAATTTTCGAATCAGCTTGTCACTTAAGAAAGCTCTGCCCTTACCCTTGACTAATCTGTGATTATGATACCTGTGACGTGGATTGAAACGTGTTTGCTGAGTATTTGATAGATAAGAACTACAGTATCTACACAGCAGTGGAAGGGTTACTAGGATATAGCAACATGCAGCTATCACTACTGTAGCTTTCTATGACCTTCTACATTCCAAAACAGCTTGGTCTTGCAAATCTCCAGTAAGCACTCACTGTTTCTTCATAGTAAGTTCTTTCCAGTTCACAGAAGCCTTCCTGCATTTCATTTTTTTTCCTATATGCCCACATTCTTCCTATCAGTTTGGGGCATTGTTCTGTTACCAAGCATAATAGAGGAATTCCAGAATAACCATGAGGCATCCTTGTTTTCTTCATTTAATCAGTCATTTCTGATAAGTATGTTTTGTCCTAAAGTTGACAGAAAAAAAGGAGTATTCAAACCAATATTTCCGTAAAGTAGACATCATTTAAAGCAAATGCATCTAAATGTTATTAAAAGTCATCAGTACTAACCTAAGTAGAGACCTTCTTGCAGTAAAGAAACAGAGCTTCATTTAAATTATGACCTGAATTCAGATTACCTATTAAGTATGGTTGTATAAACTACTGGCAATTTGCCTAGATGAAGTTTTTTGCAGAGTATATTTTAAATTAATTTGAAAATATATTTTGAATTCTAGAATCCTTGCTTGTAAAAAGGATAATTTTTTAAAGTGGTTTGTAAAATAGCAAAGATGACCATGAAGTCTTGCAATGAAAATACAATAAATTGCTTTCTTTTAGCTTGCTTGAAGTGTTTTACTGAAAAATGGTTGGATTGTATGTTTTTGTTGTGAGTGGCCTGACCCTTGCTCTATTTTAAAACATTTTAAACCCGTTTGATAACAATACTTTCAGGTGATCTTGTCTTTAACTAAGAAAGGTCTAGAAAGCAACTTCTAATTGCATTCAAAAAAAAGCAAAAACCCACCACTGCACAGCAGACCTAGGTTTCCATGGTTGTAGAAAACCCACAAGGTAAGTAGCAACACATTTGGTAATTACCTTCTAATCCTGTGTTGTGATTGTAGAATGGTAAATGACCATACCTAGAGCTCATACCAGCACTTTGAGCAAAAGCTTTATACCAGCTGAAGACAAGTAGTTATAGAGAACCAGTAGAAGTGATAAATGCCATTACCATGCTGGTGACAGTATAACAAGTATTTATTTAAGAATTTGAGTGCTTACATTTAAGACAAAATAGACAAAAATAATGTACACATCATTTTTAGGACACAGAAATGCATTCATCTCACTCAGTTTCAGATTACACCAGTGATGATACCCTTAGCAGCCCAGTAAGTTCAGAGGCAGGTATCTCTGGGATATTGCACTGTTCAATAAGCTAGAACCACAACTTCTTCCTGGTGGAACAATGAGCCATTACCGAGACAGACCACATCGTAAGAGCCTTGAACAGCTTAATACTTCAGAAAATCAACAAACCTGGCCCACATGTAACTGGGTTTCAAGTATATCAAGTATTCCACAAGTTCCAGCTGGAAGTCAAATAATTTTACATCACAGTTAGAGTTTAAGACGATGGCCAACCCAAAGATTTGCATTCCTATTGCCACTCGATTCCAAGACCTGCTTTTGCTATTGCAATTAGTACAGTAGTCACAGTCCAAGACTCCTTTTGTTGATCCCGTGAGGTTCCCCCTGCTAAGACTGCGTCCTGGAGGAGGCAGCAACATCACCCTTTGCACTGTCAGGCATCTTCGTAGAGTTTGCTGTAATCCAGGGATGAAGAAGTAGATCCTTCAGGGGCAGTCGATGGAATGGGTTATGCTTCAGAAGCTTTGAAATTAAATCCCTTGCACCTTCTGACACAAATGGAGGAAATTTGAATTGCACCTAATGAAAAGAAAGGATACCGAAGATGATGCAAAAATCCTTTAGTAATAACTAAACTAGAGAGACAAAAACTTGCACCTTATGCCTAGTGAGATAAGATTAAAGACTCTCATCATAATCCTGAAGAAAACAAGGTTCTTGCTGCTTGTAGCAGTTAAAATAGTGTATTTCTCAGTGGACTTCAAAACAAGATTAGTTTGCTGGAGTCTATGGTATGCAACAGGAGAAGCTGAGGTTACTATTTTTCAATAATGCCTTGAATGTTATCGATTTTACAAATGAGAAGAGTAAGATGTGGAGAAGATTAGTAGCTTTATGAGAGAGCTAGGAGTTCAGATGGAAACAGAAACAGGGTAGAACCAAGGAAGTAAGGCAAGTAACGTCTCTTCTAGTCATTCTACTGAAGATCATTTTAGAGATATAGTTTAATGCATTATGCCTTGTTACAATTCCACTTCCAGTACACACCCCTCCAATAGACATTTGTTAAGCCTCAATAAGGCAACAGAACTGAAATGCAGTATAATTCCAGGTAGTCCAAGTGTTAACACCTACCCTGGAAATAGCTCTGTAGGTTTCTTGGTATGTTGCCGCTTCAAAAGGTGGTTTCCCTACAAGGAATTCATAGCAGAGAACTCCCAGGCTCCAAATATCCACCTTTTCATCATGTGTTCTTCCCTCAATCATTTCAGGAGGCAGGTAGTCAAGCGTCCCACAGAGAGTCGTTCTCCTGAAGAAAAGTTTAAATTAATAATTTACTGATTATGACAATTGCAACATCCATTTCAAGAGCCAGACAGAAGCTAATGCTGGAAATCCTCTGTACCTCAGTGCAGTCCACCCTGGATAGACTCAGCACCACCACAACACCTGGTTATGAAGTTATAACAGTAAATTTTCTACTTTTGCTTTAAAGCATTGCAGTCACTGCAATCAGTCTTATTCCTCAAATCTGTACTGTGCAAGTTGGGAAAAAAGCAACGCAGTATGATAACATTCCCTCTCTGCTACAGCAGATGACTGTTAAGACCTTTGCTGCAGTAGCCCAGTTCTTAGAGGATTTCTCCCCCTGCCCCAGTATTTTAAGAAGTTCACGTTTATCTCCATTCCATAAATACATGGCAGGAAAGCTAACATTTTCACTACCTAAGTATTTAACTGCATAAGATACATACTGCATCCTCACCTAGAAGATGGAGCATGGACAGACCATCCAAAGTCAGCAATTTTTAATTCTCCATTTGAGCCAAGCAGCAGGTTTTCTGGCTTGATGTCTCGGTGAATTACACTCTTTGAATGACAGTAGGATAGGGCATCTGCTAGTTCTGTGACATACTGTATTTAGAAAGAGAACAAATCTGTAAGGTATAAAGACATCACTCTAGCTTATCTGGCTATAGATAAAGCATTAGAGCCTTTTCTAGGTATAATTAGTAGTTTAAGTTAGAGCAATTTTTCCTTAAACGCTTGAAGTCTGGCAAAACAGGCTCTGCCTCAAGTGACCAAGCACTTGCTATCAAACAATGCTGAACATTTATATTAATGACACGCAGTAATTTATCAAGTGCACAAGCAAACTAGCATCCAAGGAATTTCAGTTTCACACAACCAAATACAGATTATCTAGCTTTATGCTGCAGACATGAAGACATCATGCATAAGAAGCTAGAACCTACAGTAGCAGTTCTTTGCTCATCAAACTTGGTAAGCTTCTGAAGTTCTTTGTAGACTTCTCCACGAGGTGCATACTCTAGCATAAGGTAGACTCTTGTAACATCATGAAAGTAACCATATAATCTGAGAATGTTGGGGTGCCTGCAAAGAGATTTAAAATATTCCTCTGAACAAGGTATTTGTCCATATAATTTTAATTTCCCTTTCCTGCCTCAAGGCAAGCATAGGAACTTTCCCCCCCTTTCAAGGCAAGCATAGGAACTAGAGCATCTTGTAAAGTGTTCCTTTAGCTCACAACATACCCACTGAGAGCTTCATAGCACATAAACAGCGTTTATCACAGCAGCAGCTCAGACTCCCTGCTAGCCAAGCAGGTTACTTCATTGCAAGGCAGACAGAAGTAAATTTTGGTGCAGAAAGCCAAAAACCCTAACCAGCCATTTCAAGGTGTCTTGTGTTTAAAAGTAACTCCTCTTTTCTTCAGTAGGGCATGTTATCACAAACAATATTACTGTGAACATGGCAAAGCATGCAATTGGTCACTATACTTTACCTAAGATGAGACTGTATTTCAACTTCCCTTCGTAGCTGATGTTCTACACCCGCTTCCTCAAGCTGTGTTTTAAAAAGCACTTTCAAGGCAAGAATAAATTTACTCTTCTTCTCACGTGCCAGGTACACATTTCCAAACTTTCCTTTCCCCAGAGGACGACCAATTTCAAAATCATCAAGAGACCATTGTCTTCTGCAAGAGGCAAGAGAAAATTAGAGAAGCTATATACTTGCATACTTGCCTGGGTTTCTGAAATTAGGTTTACACAATCTCTAGTGTTCCTGTTCAATAGATACTTGGTGATCTGAACTAGATTTTAGTCTTTAAGCAAACATGAAGAGGAGAAAACATGCATTTAGACTTTTCAAAAGGAAGTTGTAAAAGCTAGTCTCTTCCCTCCTAAAGTTTATGCACAGAGATACTAACATCAGCCACATCACTACAAAAATCAAGCCGGTACACCAAGCCATGCTCATTTCAGCTCACCTGATGCTGATGTATTACTATTTAAGGTGGCCACACTACAAATCTAACTCCACCCTAAATTACATTCCAGTCTCTTGTACTGAGGGAGGCTTTGTTTTCAAGTGTACATCTTGGGATTGAAGCAGCAGCTATCAGTGTTCTCTCATGGGAAGAGTTATTACTCATTTAGACAAAAGAGTTTTCTTTAGATTACAGGAAGAGCTTGTTCCTGAGAATTACCAGGACAAAATAAGCTTTTCTAGTTTCATACACTGTCAAGTGTAGGACCACTGGTCTCCACAACCAGGGGCTCAAGTAGCCTTCGGCTTAGCTGCAACTGAGTCACAGCATGAAGTCCTAGAAGGTAAAAACAAGCCTAATGCAACAGGACTCAATTAGCTAGAACAATTTTGACCTAAAACTTACTTTTTGGTTTCTTCATTTTTCTTTTTAGCAGTCTCTTCATTTTTCTGTTTAGAGGTGCTTTCTGCTTCAGAATTTTTTGCTACATATAGAGAAGTAGATCAACTTTATGAACCAGACCCATGAACACAATACAAAAATTCACATGGGGAGCAAATCTGACCTCTGTGCAGTATCTAGAAATTTTCAGAATACATTCATTGACATTTGAAACCTACCATAACTTATTATTGGCAAAGCAGCATAGAAACTATTAGTGCTACCAAAACATAATTTTAAAAGCTTTCTTAAAAATCAAAAAAAGCATTAAAACATTAAGCTTCCCCACAAAGTCACAGTATTCTTGTGTATGAAAGATTAACATGAATACTGGGAAAACTCTGATACGAGTACCAATTACATTAACTCACAGCTGACTAATGAGCATCTGGAAATTTTTAAACAATATTAACTGTAAAGGGGTAATGCTGGCAAGAAGGAGAGTGTGGTAACATCTGAGCTGAAGTATGTCCTGCTGTTCTGCTTTCAGGGCAGAGCCAAGTACTTCTCTATGGGACTGTCCCACATCAGCAACATCAGCTTTAGATTTTCTGCATTGCGCCCTGCTTTACAGAACACAAGTATCTCAAGTGCCACAACTGTATAAATATGTGTACATCATCTTCAGAATTACCAGGTACTGCAGCCTGTTGAGGTTTTTCACTGTTCTTGCTTGGAACTTGAGGCTTAGCAGTTGCTTGGACTGGAAATACTGGTCGCTGCTGTGTTGTCTGGTTATTGGACAGTTTTTGGTTTGACAGTGCAGATTTTTGTGACTGCACTGGAACTCGCTGGGGAAAGTTTGAAGGACACAGAACGCGTTGTGCTTGAACTCCACTTTTCTGTAACCGGCTTGGGGCAGAATGCTGAGACACAGGGACACGTTTTGGGCCATCCCCAATGGGATTAGCAACCTTCAAAAAGAAAAAAATAGATGTTAAACTGTAGAATAGGGTATTATAATCTTTACAGCCCCATTTGGTAGAGCAGGAAAAAACCACAAAGCACAATAACAAGAGATCTTAGGGTAGTCTAATCTTATGTTTCATGAATTAAAACATTCTTAAATTCCTACACTGACAAGAAAAAGTTAAGTTTTCTACAACAGCATATATTTATGGCTACATATAGACAACAGCATTATTTATGGCCAGCAGAAGAACTTTTCCACAAGCATCTGAAGAACATCAGCCAGAGATATTAAGACAGTAGGTCCTCACTATAAAAACAGAGGTTGCTTTTTGAGTCATTGCTTCCTTTCATGCAGTTCATCTTGCTATACCTTGCACTGCAATGGGAGCTCAGCAGAACAAAACAAGCCTCTTTAGTAAGGTTCAGCTCTCTGCTATAAGTTCAGGCTTATATTTTAGAAATTCTTAGTTCTATAATATTTTGTCTACAGTTAAGTTCAAATGCTAAAGATTAGCTTCTCACATTTTTGACCCCATAATGACACCCATGCAACAGTTTGTACCTTTTTCTTCCCTTAGGTATTATTTAGTCCTCTGATTCAGTTCACTAAAAAATAGTGTATTGACAGCTTGATTAAAAAGCTCTGCTTATGCTATTGCAAAACCTTACTAAGATATGTTTGGTTTTAAGTTAAAATAGTGAGAAAGTGCCCGTGTTTCTATATAGAAAAATGTACCCAGGGTCACCTCAACTGCACAGACACGCAAATAGTGACCTTATCACAGTGCTTGCTTTTGAAAGCCATCTGAAATAAGTTAGTTACACATTTGCTCACTCTTTAAATTATCTTATATTTAAAATATGAGGAGGCTTTCCCAGTTCAAGTGTAATATGCTAATAATGCCAATTAAAAACAGCAAACCCTAGGCACTGCTCTTTTGTCCAGAAAGCTGAGACAAAACTGACAACTGTTTCCAGCACCCAGAAAACGTTGTTTCAAGACAGCTTTTTCTGCTTTTAGTACACTTATCAATTACTACAGTTTAAAACCTGCAGCTCTTATATGATAAATTCATCACCCAAACCAAAGAGGTCGCTTACCTTTGTGGCACGACCAGAGTATCCCGAATGGTTCTCTTTCATTTTCTTATCCATAATGCCCAAGAAGAGCAGCTACATACAACTTAGCCTACAGATGAGAGGTAGCGAAACCAGGTCAGTCCCACAGAAAACAATGTATCTCGGAGATCTTCAATAGACGACCAGCCCCCCCCACCAACACAGGAAGGCCCTGAGGCCTAGCCAGGCTGGGCCTACCGTCCTGCCGCAGCGCACTGGCTCACAGCCCTGCCCCACAACCTCCAGCCCGTACCCACAGCCTTCCACCGGCCATCCCAGGGCCATCTCCCTCAGTACCAGAGACAAATAGGGCTCCCGGTGCCGCTGCCCAGCTCTAGCTTCTAGCTCCTAGCCCCCACCCACCTCCTACCTCCGCTTCCTCCGGCCGCCGCGGCTGTTTGAATTCAAACCGCCCTCGTTTAAATACCCCTTTAAACCGCCGCCGCTTGCCATTGGCCCCTCTCCTGGCGACCGCGCCTGATGATTGGTTCATTTTCAACAGACCTGCCCGCCCATTGGCTCTCCGCAAGCTGCGCTCGTTGCTAGGCCCAACCTCGCCGCCGCCGGCCTCCTGGTGTGCATGCGCAACGGCGGGCTGCTGCGTAACGCCGGCGGGGCCGGCCCGCCCGCCCCCGGGGCGGTGTTTGCGCTGCGTGCGTACTTTACGTACCGTCCCTCCGCCGCCGCCTCCTTCCGTACTCCAACTGCGTGGATCGGCGCGCCGCTTACACACTTTCCTCCGCAAAACTCTCTGCCCGCTCGGGTCTGCCGTTACGCAAATCGCGTACGCCCAGACCACCCACCTGTGGCAACGCTACAACTGCCCCCCCCACACCCCTTTCTCCCTTCCTCGCAGCCACCGAGGCCTCGCAGCGTGCCGCCGCCACCGCCGGCGGGGGTGAAGGCTGACAGGTTAGTCCCCGCATCCTCGCCAGCCGCCGGCCGTTTCCCTCTCCTTCCTGCACACACGCACCGGAGGCCGGTGCTGCCACCTCGCGTGGAGCCGAGCGCCGGTGGGGCCGGGGGGGAACCATTGTGTGCGGCCGGCCGGGGAGGTGCCCCCGAGTTGGCGGTCGGCAGCCCCGAGGAGGAACGGGGAGGACGGGCGGAGGGGTGAAGCAGGCCTCGGCGTCGGCCTCATCGCGGCCCAGGGCAGCGCTCCACGTGCCGGCGGCTTTCGAGGACAAGCGCCAAGGGGACGCGCCCCCGGCCTGAGAGACCTCAGCCAGCCCGACAGCCCCTCAGCTCCCACCCGCAGCTCCCGGGCAGCTTCCACAAGCAGCCACAGGCCCTTCGAGGAGAGCGCTGAGCGGCCACGGGACGACGGCGGTCTGTGAGTAGCGGGGCTGCTGTGGGCTGTCGCAGAGGCCGCTTTGCCCGAAGGGGTCCTGCTCACGCCCGTGAGGGGGGGACCTAGGCCGCCCAGTGCCAGGCGGCAGCCCAAACTCAGCGCTTCGGGCCTGCAAAGAACCGCTCTTGAAGGCAACTTTTAACTGTCTCTGCGGTGCTGAAAACAAGTGCGAAGGCGACCCTGTTTGTGTGTGTGGGTGTTTACAAGTGGTACAGGATAGGTAAAAAGAAGATGTCGGGTCGTCGCGTGGCTGCAGCGTGTGACAGACGTCAGCTGCCACGGGGCATGGGTAGCATGGCATCCCCCCTGCTTGACCCGCGGCCGCTTCGACTGCCGTTTCTTGAGGCTGACGTGAGTAGGACTCTGGGGAGGGTGGTGGTGTGCTCTGGGGAACGGGCTCTTAGCCTGCCGGGACAGCGTGTGTGGCCTGGCCCTGCCAGCTACCAGTGGCTCTGCTGCCCGAGCCACGGGGAAGGCCTGTGGCAGGGAGCAGCAGTGCCTGATGCCGCTTATGTCACCTCCCCACGGTGTCTCGGTGGAAGCGGCCTTCAGCAGCGGGGACACAACAACCCCCTGCTGCTCAGCTGCCATCAGCCAACCCGGGGCTGAGCAACCGGTTGGGGCCTGGGGCCCGCAACCCGCCCTGACCGCCGGTGTGCTGGCCGAGGCCCCGATGTCCCCGGGACGGGGTGGGATAAGGGGGTGCGGGTGTCCCGGGGGTGCGGGTCTCCGGGCTGAGCCTCCGGCCGCCCCCCCTCCCCCCCGGGGGGTCCCCGGGCGGGCGCCGGGCGTGG
>VXBW01007184.1:470733-560464 GCA_013400375.1 Thinocorus orbignyianus
ACCCCCTGCCCCCGCCCCCCCCTGCCCGCTCCGCCGCTCTCCTTCCATCCCGCCCGCCCCACGGCTCTCCCGCACCGCCCTGCGGTGCCTCGGTGCTGCCCGTCCTCATTCAGCCCCGCTCCCACACGCCCCCTCCCGGGCCGGGCTGGGCTGGGGGAGGATGGGGAGGCTTCTCTGCACGTTTTGGGTTCATGGGCTCCCCGGGTCCGCCGGTGCTGGCCAGCGGCACTGTCAGAATCCTTCGCTAACCAATGCCGCATGATTTCAGCCTTCCCTGTCGCTCCTTATTACGTTCCCGATCTATTTATTGGCAGGGTTTTCCTTTCTACAGCAACAGGTTTTTCTTTTTATTCTTCTTTCATTTCTCTGTCTTCCATTCTTCCCTAAATTGTGGTAGTATTTGGTGTCTGCACTGAAATTCAGCGGGATGGGCTTTATTTAAAGGCTGTGGTTGTTTCATGCAACTCTCTTCCATGTGATTTTTCTTCTTTATTTCAGGCCCCTCCAAGGCATTCCTTGCTCACAATGTATAGAACAAAAGTCAGTTTGAAAGACCGTCAGCAACTTTATAAACTGATAATTAGTCAGCTGCTATATGATGGATACATAAATATTGCCAATGGCTTGATAAATGAGATAAAACCACAGTCAGTGTGTGCACCATCTGAACAACTGCTGCACCTAATTAAGTTAGGTAAGCTGCAATAAAAAGCTAACATAAAAGTCCAGTTTCTAAATCCCTGGCTTAAATCACTGTGAATTGAGAGGTTAGTATAAATGAAAAGACATTTTTTATGCAGAGGTTATGTCAAGTAATAGCATAAGGTTTCTGTATGTTTAGATGCAGCCATTGCTTCTGTGGCTGTTTTTGAAGGGCATTCTAGTTGTGTTTCATTCCTTGGTATGCGTTAAAAGAAAAATAGATCACTGAGTATTGTCAAAATCTGTTTGAACTTCTGTAACATGTAAGAATACCTGCTTGGGGCCCTGGGTGACTGGCAACCTTCTAAAATTACACTCCAGTCAATGGCATCACCAGGTCCAGAGGCGTAATAGAAGACTGAGCTACACAGTTCTCTGACAACATTAGAAGTGTTTCCTACATGGTTCTTCCTGACAGCTTTGGAAAGGGAGGAAGCCCTTCCATTGGCAATCTTCACTGGCTTTGATATATCAGTCTCAAGAAGGCGAGCTTCACAGTCTGGGCCTAGTCTCAGCAACAGTGTCACCTCTTTTCTCTCTGAGAGTACATCAGTGCACTCAGAATACCTGAGCTGCTGTTGAAACAGGCTGACTAAGTTACTGGAAAAGTTCTAGCCATAACATCATGTGTTCTCTGTATTGTGACTCAACTGGTTTTGCTGCCTGAAGTAGTTAAGTTCCAACAGCATAAATATGTGAAGCCTCATGTCTGTTTGAAATGAGACTGCTGGACTTGCAGTTTGTAGATGAAAGCTACAGAGATGTTTTTATTACGTTTGATCAGTTGATGATGGCAGTTAGGCACGTACCTGAAAATTCTTGCTTCTGCCCTGTTACTACTTCCAGTGCTGAACCGGCTAGTTCTGTAGATACAGCCTGGAAATAATAAAAATCTGCAGAGTTGGGTATAAAGGGAAGGAAAATTTTTCGTTTATGATGCTGGCATGTTGTTGGTGGATGTTTCTTCTTCAGTGCTTTAACCCAGAAAGGAACAGAATCAATAAATGCTTCAGGTTTTTTACTTCAGATCACATGTGATAATGTTGGGGTTTGTTTCTCCCACTGTGAAGAGCTGATGAGGCCTGTCGATGGCTTCAGTAACTGGCTGTCAGTGCATTTGTCAGTACTTACCACCCTACAGTATTTGCTGGTTGTATTTTCACTGTTAAGAGCTGTGTTCTGCTCTAGCATAGCCAAAGTACCTCTCATTTCTCATGAGAGGCACTGCTGTGTCACTAAACCTGCTCTGCAAGCTTAGCTTTGTTCAACAGGGGCTGCCTCTCTTAAAAACCTGACTTCTGGCTGTTAGAGAAGTCTCCAGTATAGATCTGGCTGCAGCCTCTCTATCTAAGGACATGCTTAGCCTGGTTTAAGTACATCCACTTCTCTCTTTTCAGGAATGGAAAACGATGACAGTGCTGTTCAATATGCAATTGGACGGTCAGATACGGTAGCTCCGGGCACAGGAATTGACTTGGAATTTGATGCAGATGTACAGACCATGTCTCCTGAGGCTTCTGAATATGAGACTTGTTATGTCACATCTCATAAAGGACCGTGTCGTGTTGCTACATATAGCAGAGATGGACAGTTAATAGCTACAGGATCTGCTGATGCCTCAATAAAAATTCTTGATACAGAGAGAATGTTGGCCAAAAGTGCTATGCCTATCGAGGTAAAATATGACCTGAGTTGTTACTACTTGTGAATCCTTGAGGTGCTGTCTGTCTGCCATGCCCCTGCCTTTTGGCAGGCTCAGTGGGTTGGACTAAGTATCTGTCTCGCCGTGTTTCCTACTCCAACAGCGGCTCATAAAGTACCCTTGAAGAGAAGGAAGAAGAAATAGGGCAAGTATATCTGTGAAGTGTCTGGCACCAGACTAGAGAATTGAGCCAGAAATTGCTTCTAATAGTTGCTGGTAATTGCTAGATTGTATGAACACAGTTCATTTTAGAACATGCTCACACTTCGGGCCTTTACAGCCTCCAGCAGCTGTGTGTTTCAGAACTGTTTCACAGAATGCGTATTTACTTCATTTTTTCTCCCAATACAGTTATCAACAATTTAAAAGCGGGGTGTTTGGGGTGGGATTTTTTTGCACAAAGTGCAGACCAGATTCTCAGCACTGTCCTGTGTGAGTGAAAGTTGCAGTTTTCCCAGTTTGTGCAGCTTCCCTTAATTCTTGTGGCAACACACTGTTTTGATTTGGACTGTTTATGAAAAACATGATGTGTTTTCTTGCATCGGTTCTCTGCTACTGAAACTAGTTTGTCCTTGAGCAAGTCAGTTGACCTTTTTTAAGATACAGGGAGTCTTGTCTGATAACAGTTTATAATGGGCCTTCAAATAATTAACAAAATAGTCATATGTCAGAAAGGTTAGCTGCTGTTTCCCACTTGGGCAAGTATAAAACCTACTTTTCCTGTCAAAAGCATGTTCCGCTTTCTAACGCTCTCGCTTATTGAATGTTCTTTGTAGGTCATGATGAATGAGACAGCACAGCAAAACATGGAAAACCACCCTGTTATTCGGACTCTGTATGATCATGTGGATGAAGTTACGTGTTTAGCTTTTCATCCAACAGAACAGATTCTAGCATCTGGTTCAAGGGACTACACACTAAAATTGTTTGATTATTCAAAACCTTCTGCCAAAAGAGCCTTCAAATATATACAGGTTAGATACAACAGCAGTTCAGAGCAACCAAAGCTTGAATGTATATGTACTGAAGTATCAGTGAGTTGAATTGTGTCTGAGTTCCTAGGCAGTTGGGTAGGTAGGAGTCCACAGCTACAAAACATGCAGATATTATGAAAATTACAGTTTTAAGAGTTCGTGCATAATGGTACTTGTATTACTTAAATCTACTGCCTGTCTGGTGTTTATTAATCTAGGCCAAATCTAATATGGGTAACTTTGAAGTCAATTATATTATCTTGGTTTTGGAGGAGAATTTGGAATTGTGTGATGGTGGGTTTTGGGGTGTGTGACTGGCTGCCAAAGCTTCCTGTCCCTTCTGTACAATATCCCAGAAAGGAGTGAGCAGTGCAGGCTGCTCTAGGACAAAAAATACAGTACAATTAAAGGTAGCCTGCTGTTTTCATCCTATAGGAAGCATTTTCTGTTTTGCAAAAATAGACCACGTTGTGCTAACTGATAATAGAACTAGGTTTTTTAGCCCTTTGTTGTCACCAGAATTTACACTTCTGTGTCAGATATATTACTTTTTCTTATACCACTTACGTATTTTTCATCAAACAGGAGGCAGAGATGTTGCGCTCAATCTCTTTTCACCCTTCTGGAGATTTCATTCTCGTTGGTACCCAGCACCCTACTTTACGACTGTATGATATCAACACTTTCCAGTGCTTTGTGTCTTGCAATCCTCAAGATCAGCACACTGATGCTATTTGTTCAGTAAATTACAACGCAAGTGCAAACATGTACGTGACGGGAAGCAAGGATGGATGCATCAAACTGTGGGATGGTGTTTCCAATCGCTGCATCACTACTTTTGAGAAGGCACACGATGGAGCTGAAGTCTGCTCTGCTATATTTTCCAAAAATTCAAAGTATATCTTGTCAAGTGGAAAAGACTCTGTAGCTAAACTATGGGAGATATCCACTGGTCGAACACTGGTCAAATACACAGGTATGTGGCAGGTCACCTTCGAAGTACCTCCTTTTTCAGGTGCTGGTCCACAGCAGGGGTGGCAATGTCAGAAGAATAGTAATTCTTAAAGACAATGGGAGACAGCTGCTTTGAGGATAAATTGTCCCAAATTTTTTAAAACATTTAACGGAGACTAATTCCATTAGAACAGAACAGAAGCTGTGATTCTTGTATGTCTGTCAGTGTAAACATTTTCATAGAATCATAGAATGGTTAGAGTTGGAAGGGACCTTAAAGATCATCAAGTTCCAACCCCCCTGCCATGGGCAGGGACACCTCTCCCGAGAGCAGGTTGCTCAAAGCCCCATCCAGCCTGGCCTTAAACACTCCCAGGGACGGGGCATCAACAACTTCCCTGGGCAACCTGTTCCAGTGCCTCACCACCCTCACAGTAAAGAACTTCTTCCTAATATCTAATCTAAATCTCCCCTCTTCCAATTTAAAACCATTACCCCTCGTCCTGTCACTTGACTTCCTGACAAAGAGTCCCTCTCCAGCTCTCCTGTAGGCTCCCTTCAGATACTGAAAGGCTGCTCTCAGGTCTCCCCAGAGCCTTCTCTTCTCCAGGCTGAACAGTCCCAGCTCTCTTAGCCTGTCAATCTTTTCAATCTTGAGTAGATCTTGGAGACTTCCCTGACATTACTCCATTGCTTTTGGGGGAAGTTATAACTAAATTAAAGAAAACTGAAAATAAACGGCGTGCTAAGGACTGGGACATTTATGCAAATGATTTTGTTCCCTAGTTTTCTTTAGTGTGTTTTATAAAGAACAGTGATTACTAGAACAACATCATTACTTTTCTTGCTGATGATCATCTTGATTTTGTGACTCTTCTATTTATTACCTGAGTTAAGGGTTCAGTTTAAACTGGGAGGGTCAAAACAAACACCTAATCCATTCCTGGCTAGAGCGGGCCACGCTCCTGCAGAGTACTCACCCAGACAGGGGGTACTGAACCTAATTTGGGGCAGTTGTTTTAACCATTAGACTCTGGTGTAAAAGATGTCTCTAGTGTGCCCTGGCAATATCCTGAAAAACAGCTGCAGCTGGTTTTGTTTCCTTTTTTTCCTTGTTTTCCAAGGGAGCAATTGTGTGTGAGGTAGTCATGCTGACAATACCATGCCTTGATCTCAGCGGGATTGAAAAAGTGGTGCAGGATATAACAGCTGTGTGGTGGGGAAGCTTTTGGGTCAGGCACTAATGCACTTAAGCATTAGGAGTCGTAGCATGAAAGAGGAGAGGATGTTGAAAATTTTGCTTATCAGCTTTGGGGATGTGCAGAGTCCTTTTGTTGTGTGCTAGCTCTGCCGTGCTCTCAGCCAGCAGGGTGCAGCACCTCCTTGATAAACTTTTGCTAAATAGCTGGTAGGAGGCAGGTGTGTTCAGTGCTAAGGAAATGCCTGTATGAAACACATTTTATTTGAAGGCTATGGAGGGAAGGTATGGCCAGGGTAGGTTATACAATGTGCTATATGATGCATACATTAAAAAGAAAAGTCACTGATAATGAGAATCTCTGCATTCAACTGTCTTGTGTTCTTTCCCCTTAGTTGCAGCTGTCAGCTTCATACCAAAAATATAAGGCAAAAGTGTTATTAAAGTGGCTGGACTTGACTGAGACAGGGGGAGTATTTAACCTTTCTGTCCTTTCTGAAATTTTAGGATATACCATGTATGTAACTACCAAAAAAATACTCATTATTGATACACCTGTTGTATGTGGAAGTGATAGACTAACTGAGAAAATAAGGCTTTTCTACAGGCTGCAGAAATTGATACTTAGGAGGTGTTTATTATTAGGTTTTTGGAACCTTTCTAAAACTGTTTGGATTAAAATTTTGCTGCATGTATTTAGGAGCTGGTTTGAGTGGACGACAAGTACACAGGACACAAGCTGTCTTCAACCACACAGAAGATTATGTGCTGCTTCCAGATGAAAGGACCATAAGTCTCTGCTGCTGGGATTCAAGAACTGCTGAAAGGAGAAACCTACTTTCTC
Source organism: Thinocorus orbignyianus (assembly GCA_013400375.1). Classification (NCBI taxonomy): domain Eukaryota; kingdom Metazoa; phylum Chordata; class Aves; order Ciconiiformes; family Thinocoridae; genus Thinocorus; species Thinocorus orbignyianus. The sequence goes on from VXBW01007184.1 coordinate 477,108, forward strand.
TTGGGCACAACAGCATTGTCCGTTGTATCGTCCATTCTCCAACCAATCCTGGCTTCATGACCTGCAGTGATGACTACAGGGCTAGATTTTGGTACAGAAGATCAACGACAGACTAAGGACAGTTTTACAAACAGCAATTGCCCAGACTCATTATATCATCTTGTATTGATTGTACTGCCAACAGATGCCTAGATGAAAGCTGTGCTGTGTCTGTCTTTTCAGTTCTGTCAAATGTGGCAGAAAAATGTCAAAATACTGAGACTTAAGTTTTGCCCCATGCTAAATTTTTTTATTAGCATGTGTGGCATTAATTTTTGTAAGTCATCTCTATTGTACTCAAGGAGGGGGGTGAGGAGAACAAAATGATCCTTGCAGGAAGGATTAAATTTTTTCTCCTGTCCCTCTAAATCCCGTGGAAGATAATGTGACTATCTTGCTCAGGCTGAGCAGCGTGAGCCGGTTTTGCTCTGCAATGTATCTGTGCAATCCCACCGAGGTCTGTTTAAAGAATGGATTACACAAGTAACAGCAGAACTTGGCACATATTTTAACAAAGCCTTAAGCTGCCTTCAGTTCTGATTGATTCTTTGTAAAGCTCTGTTTTGTATCTTTTAGTCTGGGGCAGGGGGGTTGGTGGATTTATTTTATTTTTTTTATTTTTATTTGGCCAAGTGGACCTTTGATTCTGAGCCGGTCTTCTGCCATAAGAATCTGAAACAGGATTTTAAACTGTTTAGGTGAATTCAAGAAGTGGTGTTCTAGTTCTGGTATTAAAGCTCAGACTTGAAATATTCTCGTCTTTTGAATTTATCTTAACAAGTGTGACCCTAAAAAAATTCATGGTATTTTCAAGGAATATCTGTATTGCAGCTGTGAATGTGACAGTGCTCCAGCGTGTGAAAATAAGAGTAATTTTGCCATGGAGGCCTTTAGTGTCCTCCCAAAGAAGGAAACTGCTGTGCATATTAATTTCTGTGTATGTACCTCAGAAATGTCACTTTCTTCATTTTATTGAGAAATTTTCATCCTGTAAGTCTGTTAACACAGCACTTGAATTACATTAATATCATCATCATCATTATTATTATTATTATTGGAAAACCCAGACCCACTGTTTCTCCTCCCAGTTATCTTTAGCAGTCTGAGTTCTACTCAACAGAAGTACTGATCAATAAGAAACTCTGTGCTTAAATCCTCACCAAATTTGAAAATTCACTGCCTGTTTCTACAGATAGGTGCCTGTGGGGAGTTTTAAATGCGTTTGTTCAGGCGTCCTTGCACCGTGCTGGGGGGCTGCCCCTTTGGGGGCTCCCTTCACTCCAAAGCGCAGCACTTGCTTTCCTGAGGGCTTTTACATGTGAGATTGTCCTTGCTGCTGGGTTAACTTTCCGTTACCGCTGATGAAGTGTCTTGTCAAGGGCTGATGAGGGTAGAGGTTTTGTCTGTATTTAAATAAAGATGACCTTTTTTTAAAAGTTATTTAATATATATAAAGGAGGAAATGTATTAGTTTTCTTTTGTATGTATCAAAGGAGAAATGAATATTGGGGACATGTTAAAGTTTGGAGAGTTAGTTTGTGTTACATCTGAATTGCACATAATTATAGACTCACAGTATAGAACGTAGGGTGGGTTTTTAAAAGAAGTAAATTTAGTTTTCCTTTTAAAAGGTACTTTGTGCAAAACATTTCTTAGCCTTAGCAGCCCTCTCCGCTCTTCCTGTGCTTCCCTCCCAGTTTCTAAAACTTGAACATGGGGGACATGAGATAGCAGTTCTGGTGGCTTTTTTGGTGGAAGAACAATGAGAACCAGAGGTTGGTGGGAGGGAAAAGGGAAGTTATTAACGTGTGCTGTTCTTCCTGGGTGACAGCAGCCCCTGCTGTTAGAGCCAGCCCCAGCCCCTGAGCTGATAGCAGCAGCAGGTTTCTTTTGGAGTGCTACGTTTTTTTAAGTGCTCTTAAAGAAGCTGTCTGTAAGTAACATGTCTGCTACGGGTGTTCAAACTCTTCTTTTTTTAGAACACTAAATTTTGATGGTTTATGTGTTAAACCACTGCTGTGGTTGCTAAGCTAGCAGCATGTTTCCACCTCAAGCTTCTGCGATCCTGTGGACTTTTAACTTTGTTAATGTGAAAGCATCCTGACATGGACACCTTTCTGTCATTTCTTTTTTTGCTTGAGGCCAGAGGTTTGGGAGTTTCCTATTTAAGAAATAAGGGCTGGAAGAAAACTCATCCTATTTCGGTAGATAACACACCCCCAAGTGAAAGAGCTCAGTAGTACAACATCCCAGCAGTACTCTGGTGGTTGTGGTGGCTGAGCAGGGAGGAGACTGAGGGGCAAGGTGCTGGAAGGCATGTGGAGCCAGCCTGCATGGAGGCATGGTCTAGAGGAGCTATAGCTGCATCTTGAAGAACAATGTTGTGTATGCAGGTAGTTGTCCTGTCAGATATGTGTTGAATACCTCTTNGATCCTGTGGACTTTTAACTTTGTTAATGTGAAAGCATCCTGACATGGACACCTTTCTGTCATTTCTTTTTTTGCTTGAGGCCAGAGGTTTGGGAGTTTCCTATTTAAGAAATAAGGGCTGGAAGAAAACTCATCCTATTTCGGTAGATAACACACCCCCAAGTGAAAGAGCTCAGTAGTACAACATCCCAGCAGTACTCTGGTGGTTGTGGTGGTTGAGCAGGGAGGAGACTGAGGGGCAAGGTGCTGGAAGGCATGTGGAGCCAGCCTGCATGGAGGCATGGTCTAGAGGAGCTATAGCTGCATCTTGAAGAACAATGTTGTGTATGCAGGTAGTTGTCCTGTCAGATATGTGTTGAATACCTCTTCTCACTGGGCAAGTCTAGAAGTGTCTAGTTAAATGTTTATTCTTAGAATCAGNAGTCAGGCAGGCTTCACACCTAGAAGCTCTGTTTCATAGAATCATAGAATGGTTAGAGTTGGAAGGGACCTTAGAGATCATCAAGTCCCAACCCCCCTGCCATGGGCAGGGACACCTCTCCCTAGAGCAGGTTGCTCCAAGCCCCATCCAGCCTGGCCTTAAACACTTCCAGGGATGGGGCATCAACAGCTTCCCTGGGCAACCTGTTCCAGTGCCTCACCACCCTCACAGTAAACAGCTTCTTCCTAATATCTAATCTAAATCTCCCCTCTTCCGATTTAAAACCATTACCCCTTGTCCTGTCACTAGACTTCCTGACAAAGAGTCCCTCCCCAGCTCTTCTGTAGGCTCCCTTCAGATACTGGAAGGCTGCTAGAAGGTCTCCCCGGAGCCTTCTCTTCTCCAAGCTGAACAGTCCCAGCTCTCTTCATCCATTAAAATTCTGTTATGGTCACTTGCCCTTCACAAGTTTTGTAGTCGGTAGCTCTTGGTAGCTCTGTCCCCGAGCTGCTGCCCTCAGAGAAGCTCTGTCATCCTCGGGATTTATCCTCTGAAGGTCTATTTTGTCCACCCAGCATGTAACCTTCTCTTGCCTTTCCCTGGAAGATGCTTTGATGACACATGGGAAGGTGATGCCACAACTGACACAAAGCGAACGAGCTGCTCTGACCTGACGGCAAAGGAGCTTTGGAAACAAATCATAATCATGATTTTGTCTTTCAGCCCTCACCATTCCTTGAGTCTAGGCAAAATCTTTCCTAAAAGGCCACTTTCTGGAACTAGGCTGGTTCACCACCCACTGACACAGGTTCCAAACTTTCTACTTAATGGGATACTGTTCTGGGACAAATATTACCTGGAAGCCGTGGCTGCCTTTCCACCAGAACTGCCCTGTGAGATCGAATCCCAGGCAAAACTCAAATGCAGTAAAGGAAAAGCAGTTCAGGCAACTGCTGTTCAGGTTAGGAAGTTCTGCAGGTGGCTGTAAGGGACCCTTCAGACATCTGCAGTGTAATTGAGCGGGATGTTGCAGGGCAGGGGCTGAAGGCCACACATCTGCTTGTGTTCGTGCTCCAGCCTTGGTCCAGCCAGGAGGAGTCTCACCCAGCACCCACCCACCCCCAGGAATGGACAGTAATACTTCAGGTTTTCACAAAACCCCTTTGTAACAAAAATTGGTGTTGGTGCCATAAGCATTGAGATAACTTTGGAAGGTGTGAAAAAGGTTGGCTTTGGAATCCTGAATTGAGATGCTTGTGGCCGTCTCATGTCTGCGCGACGTTGTACCACCCTCGTGGTGCGCAGTGCTCTTGTCTTCATTGCACTGCTAAAAGAGGAAATACAGGAACATGCAGCAAAACAGAAGGGTAAGACTTCTCACTGCGGTTAATTGCGACAAGTTAGTGACAAGAGAGATCAAGGAAAAGTCCACTTGCAGACAGAGTTGGGGGTTTTTTCTCGCTTTTAGATGCTAATAGAGTTTTTCTGTTTTGCATTCTGTTCTTTTTAATCTCACCTGTTGTCACAAAAATTATCTTTCATGAAAATCTTTTCTATAAATTCCTAAATGCTTTTAGGAGCAGAGCTGTCAGATGTGCTCTCTTGAGACATAGTTCCTAACACACAGGGACTGCGCAAAGCTGAATTCTCTTCATCCTGCCTTAATTATCCCTATTGCTCCAAGTGACGCCGCTGCTGAATGACAGCCATGGATAAAAACATCAGAATCAACAGAACTGCAAAGGTATGTCTGCTTTTGTGTGTGGGGTTTTTTTTTAATAAGGCTTATTAACAATTAAGATAAAAGGGTCCTAGAGTAGGTATGGTGTTTGAGTTCAGCTTGATGTGCAGGGATGTGGGAAACATTTGGTCTTCTCATCTCAAGGTGGACAGAGGGCTCTCTGCGACACTCAGGTACCTCCTGCCTCCCCGCACTTTTTGTTGTGACAAAACTATTAACTGGAGAAAAATATCTTCTTGAATAAAGCAGGGTTCCTAAATAGCAAATAGCCGTGAATAAACACAATTGTGGAATGATAAATTTATAACTTCAAGGTTCCACCTGACTTACTGCTACTGTTGCATTAGAGACATGGTGTTGTCAGAGACTTTCTGTGCCAGTCCAGGTCACCTGTTGCATGACAGATAATTTCCTTAGGTTACATGCAAAACAGAAAGATTTTTGAAGTACTATATTTGGTTTTTTTGAAAGACTGAAACTAGTTTATAAGGCTTTTTTTTACATTTATTTGTATATTCATATTGCATCTAGTATTATTTTATATATATACATTGATAAAATACTCTGCAGCAGCTATTAAGGGTTAGAAAATGCTGAAGTCTTGGTTGAAGTCAGTGCCTTGATTGTCCTACTCTCTGCAAGTTTAATAAGCAACGTAATGGAATTATTATTTTCATCCTGGACTGTGATCTCAATGTTTACTGTAAATAAACTGCCTCCTGGAAATTTGATACAACGTAATGGGGGAACAAAGCAGAGTACTAGCTCGATGAGTCATTTTTTTTCACTCAAAATTTTCCATTGAGGCATGTCAAGATAAGAGGACTAATTTTCATGTTTGAAAAACATGATGCAGGTCAAAAGGCTCAGGGGAAATCTTCTAGCATCCTTCCAGGATCTGAAGGAGCTACAGGAGAGCTGGGGAGGGACTCTTTGTCAGGAAGTGTAGTGACAGGACAAGGGGTAACGGTTTTGAATTGGAAGAGGGGAGATTTAGATTAGATATTAGGAAGAAATTCTTTGCTATGAGGGTGGTGAGGCACTGGAACATGTTGCCCAGAGAAGTTGTGGCTGCCCCATCCCTGGAGGGGTTCAAGGCCAGGCTGGATGGGGCTTTCAGCAACCCGGCCTGGTGGGAGGTGTCCCTGCCCAGAGCAGGGGGGCTGGAACTGGGTGATCTTTAAGATCCCTTCCAACTCTAACCATTCTGTGATTCTATGATGACACTTTTCATTTCTGTACAGAGAAGAGTTTCTGTTTCTAGGCATGATATTTCCAGTTTTCTTAACGGGATTGACAATGGCTAAAAAATGTAATGGTAGCAAGTTGGCTTCTTTTTCTGCTTTGAGGTCTTTAGACACAGCCGTAGCTCACCCCGTCAAATTCAGCTGAAATAGCAACTGAAAAAAATCAAATTTCTTTCTGCAGTATCGTGTTTTAACTGTTTATAAGGTTCATACTACCCTAGCAGTACTGCTTATTGTAATATTTGGATGTTATACTTCATATGAAAATCCTATGGATGTGGTTTTTCTACTATGTGGACTCCTTGAAGCACCACACGCTGACCATGAGTAGCTTTATTCCGACAGGCAACGCTTCGCAATTATGGCCATGCCCCAACTGTTCCACCTTCACCAGGAAAAGCATTTCTGAAAACGAGCTCAGCATCTGAGCACAGGCAGAGAACTGACATCACTCCTTTCTTGTTGCATATACACCTGCACCAGCCTCTGCGCAGGAAATGTTGCACCTCTTGGTGCAACTCAAAGCCCGGTTTGTGCCATGGGCTGCGCTTGGGAAACGGCTCTCGCATTGTTCAACATTTGCTGTTGCCAAAGGAAAAGAAAAAAATGAGCTTTTCTTAAGCACACTTTAAGTTGATCTGAACTTCATCCATCCTTCCAAAATGCCCAGTTGATGTATTCCCATCTTGTCCCCCAAATATCCGCGGGGAGGACAGTGAGATGTGTTTCTGTGAGCTCCTCTGCAGCCAGGGGTGAGCACCTACAGCCCCATGGCTCTGGGGTGTCGCTGCCACCCTGGTATCCACCCCAAACACCTTTTGGGAGCAGATACATGTCTCAAAATAGGATTTGCCAGAGCTAGTACATTGAGCAAAGAGTTAGTTAAACAGCCAGGAGGAAATACTGGTGAGAATAGTGAAGTCTCCATTTTCCCAGGCCTCAGACACTAAGTTGGGGGCCATTCTCAGGGATGCAATGCCCAGTGTTCCTGGGGAAATCTCAGAAGCAAAACCTTAGTTCTGTCACAGACAAAACAGTCTCAACCCAGAGAATTTTCACCTTAAGTACTTTATTGCCAGTTACCATAAAATTCTAATCACTGATTTAGGTGATCAAGAAGGAATAAACCATAAACAATTAAGCAAGCATTTAAGTAAACCCCTTTCCTCCCCCTTCCTAGCCTCAACTTGCCTTATTTTTGTGGGGGGTACACCCAGTCTGCCCCAGTTCCTTCAAGGCGTGACGGTGGCACAGGAGGCTGGGGCTGGGGAAAAGATCTCTTGCTGCTGCTGCTGCTCCGTGATTATTGCCTGGTTTTCTCCACTCCTTGGTCCCTGTCCCAGCGTGGGTCACCCATGGTCTGAGGAGGGTGTCCCTGCTCCAGCACAGCAGGGGTCCCGTCTGGGATTAATTTAAGAGAATATTTAATTGTATTTGAAAGCAGTTTTGATGCCACAAGCTGTGGCTTTTTCACTTGTACTTCTGGGCGGTTTCAAACGCTCGTAGCACCTGAATAATTCCAGGGTCGCAAGTGACAGGCTGTTCCTTATCTTCTGGATTCAAATTAGTAGAACTGCTGGTTGAAATATTTAAAAATAAAAGGAGAGGAGACTAGACCAGACCAGACCCCCGAAGGCATTCAAATGAGCTGCTTTGTGCCAGGAATTCTTTCCCATTTGGACAATGGTGTTTGCTGGGTGTCTGCTCCCAGCCCCAGCCCTGAGGTGTGGATTTTGTTGAGAAAGCATTTTCAATTAAGCATTTTCTATTCAAGACGCTTTGCTTTTCTAGCTACGTGATTGTGGGTTTGGGAGTGAGTGTCTAATTTCATCTTGAAGCTACTGTGGAAAGAGGAAGGAAAAGGCTTTTGCCAGAGAAAAGGCAGCGTATACAAAGGCACAGCCAGTAAAAGTTTGCAAAACCCAAGATATTCACCAGTACAAAGCAGTAAAACCTGTGTATTTGCATAAGCATAACCTGGGCAGAGCTGCTGCTGAGCAAATAGCAACTATGGAGAATTTTAAATAACATTGTTATTTAATAATACTGAAGAATTTTTTTTAAATAATCAAAGAAACAAAGCCCTTCAGCTGCCATTAATCTTTAGCTCTCCTCCTTGGGTTTTCTGCCTGTGAAGAGTGTGATTATTCTGCAGTGATTTCCCTAACTACAAATGAGATCTGTTCGGTTTTCTAGAGACCTGAACATGAAAGTTTCAGAAGTGTATCAAACCACTTTAACGTCAAAAAAAAAAAAGCAGGCGTAAAAAACGACGCTGCAAAACTGCTTTAAAATCCAGTCCTGCCTTTCTGGTTCATCCGCACTGCCCTGGGTTTTCCTGGTGAGATGCACTTGCAAAGCAGAAAAGGTATTTCCCTGGGGCTCCCTGCAGGAGGGACATCTGTGAGTCCTGCACCAGGCCCTCATTAGCATCAGCAGCTGCAGGCCAGTTGCACCCTGGAGATAATTTTGCTACGTAATTAGCTCCCTTCGTCCCTAGTAGCTGCTCTCCTCTGGGGCTCCCAACAAATGCAGCAGGAGGTGGAAGGAGGCTGAGCATTTGCTCTCCAGGCTTCCAGCCAGACCCTCCAGTGCTCCTGCCTCATCTATTCCAGTGGGCTGGGGGAGATCACAGCCTCCTCCCGAGGTGATGGAGTAACAGGGAAACGGGAGACGACAAAATGAAGGTCAACGTAAGTGCTGGGTGATTTTATTTCTGTTGTCAAGTCGATGGCTTTGCTTGTTTCATTTGTAGTGAAAGTGTATGTGGCAGAAAATCTGTGTCTGCCTGGGGGACCGCTTTTCAAAGCGTGCTGTTGATCTTGTTTGTGTGATGCTGAGGGAGCACATGGTCTTAATTTTTTTTAATACATTCTAAATTAAGCTGAAAAAAAAACCAGCAGTGTGGTTTTGTACTGCGCATATTAAGCAATAATACGCCTTATTAAAAATTACCATGAATGACCCTGGCTGGCCTTTAGGATATCCCTTGCTTTCCATATTTTCTTGGAAATGCTGGAGTTAAATAATTGATGCTTGAGTTATATGTGATCTCACAAAAAGATTACATTGTTTTACTAGAAGATGGGTATGGAAATATTTTAACAACTTGAGTCATTCTTTGATGAAGAAAATACCAAGTAATTTCAACACTAGTTATGTGAGCCTGGGAAAGCCTGTGTGCTCTAGGATAAGGACTGACCACGTCCTGTAGCACTCTTCGCAGAGAGAACTAAAGATCGAAAGAGGAAAGGAAGGGTGGCAGCGTTTTTAGGAAACATTGCTCTCCTCTGGGAGGAGGGGGGGATGAGTGGATGAATCAAATTGATTTTTATAATCGTATGTTGATGGTTTTGCCCAGATTTCCAGCACATGCAGCCAGCCAGCGTTGGGTTGCTTTGTGCTAAGCAGGATTGCTTTGGCTGTTGAGAATTAGGGCTGATCTCTGGCAGCTGGGACTCGGGGCAAGGTCTGTGTGGTCACTCTGTGCCCTGCCTTAATGACAGGGGAAGGGACAGTGTCCAGCTGCTGCCCGGGAATGGTAATGCAGCTGGGGATTAGGGTAAGGGAAAAAAACCACCCACTTCTCTTCCAAAAGAAATGTGAACATTTCAGGTAAATGAAGATTTGCCCAAAAGGGTGGGCTTAAAAGAAGAATTAACATTTTTGGACGGGTGGCTGCAGTGGGAGAGCTGGAGGAAGCGGTGACGTTTGGGAGTTGTGGTGTCGCTGATTCATTATGAATCAGAGAACAGTCACCCCTCAGCCTCTGCCTCTGCATCTGCCATCGCTTCTGCCGCCTCCAGGGAACGGGCAGAAACTCCCCCCAGGTCAGATGGGATGGATGCAGGGACAGTGGCCATCACGCTTGTGTGCCCAGGAGGAAGAATATACAGCAGTCACTGCAAATGAGAAATGGGCTCTTTGCTCCTGACAGCCCTGTCCTGGGAATTTCTTGCCTGCTCCCTGGGCAGGTGGAGGAAAGAGAGCAAGGATCCTGCTCTGATGGGTCTCATCAGAATTTTCTGTATCTTTAAATCCACATTTGGAAACAAATGTAGTAAAATGGAATTAAGAAAATAAACATTTAGAAAAGTTTAAAAAGTAATTTGGTGCATGTGAGCAAAGACATTTGGATGGCAGATGGAAACAAACCCCAGAAATATTCATACATATTCAATTTTTTTAAATATCAGAAATAGTAGTTTATTTTTCCTTGAACATGGGCATAAAAGCACACATGTAAAAATGCTATGAATGGGAATGAAACCCGGATTGCCTTGGGAACTGTTGGATTTAACACAGCTAAGACCTGATTAACTGTATTTGCAGAGAGAAGGGAGTTTGAAGGAAAATTAACAGAACTGGCTTGTAATTCCCACCCCTGCAGCCCTGACTAACATGTAGCTGCGCAATTGCCATCTAGGTGGTTCTGCCTGGAGTTTAGGAATGGGTTGTTCTTTATTTTATCAACAACTTAATTGATCGCTCAGAATTTAAAATCCCATTATTAGCACCCGGTTCCACCCTCCAAAATCAACTAATCCTTTGAACAGGCAATAAAAACAAGCCCTGACATCCATTCCTTGTTGAAGCTTGTACAAAAAGACTTTAAAATTCTGTGTAATGTGAACGTTTATTTTCCAAAATACACAAAGGAGATAGAGTAGAAGGACCTTCTGCAAGTCACAGAAAACGTTGCACATCAAATGCTTGGAGGAAGCACATGCAAGTAGAGATCTGAGCATTTAAGGTAAATTCTTCTTTCTTCTGTGCATGTTGACCATGTGAAATCTCTCTACAATTAACTGAAATAAGGTAAACTTAAATTGACTCAGGTTGGCCATCCATTTAAAAGGGGCCCACTCTGGGAAGCGTGTTCCCAATTCGCAGGGCAATGGAGAATGTTTATTTCTCCAGCTTTGTTGGGAGGTGAAGAGATTAACTGGAAACAGTTCTGTAAACATGTCAGAGGGTGTCACTGATGCATGGACATAACTGTTTAGCAAACACAGCTCACTGCCTTTAGCTGTATCTTTTTCTTCTCAAATATTTTAAGTCCCGTTTTCCTGCAGTAACAGTTCTTGCAGATATTTTTTCTATGTGCAAAATGCAGCTGAGAAGTATTTATCTTCATCCACAAAGACTCCCACGATTAAAACTACCTCTTCCTTCAGAAGCAAACCTAAGACAATAGAGGAAAAATATTATTTGAAGTGCTATGGTACCTAAATATCACAAGAAATAATATGTAGTAGTGAACTGGAGTTTCCAAACACAAACTGAGTGGGAAGCACAAAAATTATTCTGGCGGACTTGCAGGCAAGATGCTCAAATTATCATTTGATAATCATGAAGGATTTTTCAAGCAACACTTACATACATTTTATGAGGAGGAGTTTTTTATTATTTTTTTCTGTTGCAAAGTACAGGTACTGAGATAGGAGAGGGATCAGGAGATCTTGGTAGCAGTGAGGTTTTTTTGCCTTAGCGCAGGTATTTATTGTGTATCTAGCTCACAGATATCAGTCTGTGAGTACTCCCATTCTGCGGGTATAGACTTTTACATTGTAGAATTGTACAAATTTGTAAAATTATCAGGTCTACCGACTCTTTATTAAATTTTCCCTCTCTTCGTTAATAAACGTGAGCTAACAGATTTCATTTTGGAGACTCCCAAGAGCTGTTATGTTTTGCAGTGGGACTGTTGCTGGATAAGGACACACAAACTACGATGATGTAGAAAGTCCGATGCGTAGGGAGAGTTACTATCGTAACATTTGATCCACAGTCCAACAACAGGAGACGCTTCCAGCTACACAAAAACTGTTCTTCACACTCACATTAACTGAGCCTGTGTTACCAGAGCTCTTGTACTGTAAATCCACTCAGTAAGGTTGGCTCAAGATACATGACTAATTTGCATTGCTCTAACGAGGTCATGGACCCTGTATGAGGGAGGAGGGTGTCTTGGGAAGAGGCAGCAGAGTTTTCTAGGTCTGTGCTCTGTCATCATCTTGTTAGAATCTGCTCGGTGAGGGAAGAGTAAGAGTGCTGTCTGCCGAGGTGCTTTCTCATGGGGCGATGAACTGGCTTTTAAGATGTGCTTGGTCTTGGGAGGCTTTTTTCCAGGGCTGTTGACAGGGAAGAAGCAACAAATGTCTGTTGCTTTAGAACTTATTGCATGTTGGTTATTGTAAGGACACATTAACGAGTTTACATAAAATAACACAGAACTATACACAGCTGGCCCTGGATGGCATTCTGTGGATGATAGTGTTAGACAGCCAGTTTCCGCTCCTCTGGTAATAAAGAAAAAATACAGATCCCTGTGGCCTCAAAGCACAGCTTCCTCTTAGCTAAGCATCCCATAAGGTCTCTGCGATCCTGGGAATGCAGAGCTTGTTTATAGTTAATGGCAGGTCAGAGATGCTTCTGCTTACATGATAGAAAGGGGCTGCCACAGTGATTCTTTACGGATGTCCTAGGCAGCTGAAAGTGTAGATAGGGCCTGATTTCTAACAAATAGCCCTGCATTAGATGAGTCAGAGCCTGTGCTACAAATATCCTCGCTCTGGGGAACTGGAGATAGGCTTGACAGACCCCGGCTGTCTCCACTGTTGGATCAAGCACTCACCTGTCATAAAAATCCTGTAACTTTTGTCCGTAAAATTGTTCCTGCTGTTACTGGGATTATAAAATCAACAGCCTGGACTGAGTTCTCCTAAAAGTGTCTCAAAAATAAGATTTTTTTTATTTATTTTTTTTTAAAGCAAATTGGGACAGATTTGGCATCCAGTGTCTCCTCAGTAACTCTTTCTTAACGTGAGCAGGTGGAGCCTGTGGGACACTGGCTGTGGGCTGGGTGTTGGTAGGGGACAGGGCACAGATGGGACAGTGGCCGTTCTTTGCCTGACCTTGCAGTACTTTGCTTTACTCAGTACGGCCATACCCTCCTCGTGGGAATATTGCTGGGGATTAAACTCCAGCACAACATGGGTATAACCAATCCACCGCTCCTGATTGACCATGGCTCCAGCAGGTTCTTTTAGCTCTGTGGGGTTCAGTACCACTTCAAACTCCACTAGAAAATTCACTAACCTATAGCTAGTGTTTTGCTGCCAGAGCTGTGGCACAGTGCTTTCCAGTACCAAAGCCAGCTGGTTCAATGATGGCTTTTAAGTATATCTTATAAAATACCTAAAATACATCAGCACCTCTAATGCTAGGCATTGCTGTGTGTTTATTCCAATTTTTTTAACCAAGATTAGACTGATATTTCAACTCCTCCTTTAGTATTTTGGACTAATAGCTGTTGAATCCACAGCTGAGACTCCTAAAAACTAATGGAGCTTATACAGTGTTGCCTACATTGCTTTGGTGGCAAGGCTACGTAAAATAAATACTTCGCAGGTCTTTTCCATGCCAGTCCTGGTGTGCTCAGGTCTTGAGAGGCTGGGTGAGCAACCGGAATGCTTGGAAAGGAAGCAAGAAATAAAGGGGACTTAACAGCCCTGTAAAATAGAGGGGCAAAAGAGATCAGTGCAAAATAGAAAGGTAGACCTGTTTGACTTGTTGTTTTTACACCTTGTGAGAATGTTCCTGTGTTTTTTGGGAAGGTTAGAATTTGGCAGAGATGAAGTTATTTCAGTGGTGTTGGTGCTGTTTATATTGGTCTTTCAATGCATTGCTGCAACTTTCTACAGGCTGTGGGCACTGAAGATATACACAAGAGTCTGTTCAGGGAAGATGTTGGTGGGGTTTCTGGTTTTGTCCCTGAATATACACATTTGACTTTGCCAAATGAAATGTTGGTCAGCTGAGCTTTGACAACCTTTCCACGAAACACCTTTACTGTTGAATGGGGCTTTCCCTGACCTGGCCATTCTCTCATGTCGCTCATTTCGCCCCAAAGTGGACCTAGTGATGTCTTTGAAAAGGAATGAGAGAATAGTTGGAATTATTTCTCCTGCTAATACCTGCTGCAGTTGTTCTGTTGTTGCTGAAGTACCACTGATGGAAGGTACCTCCTTGTGTCTCATGATTTAGGTTGTAGTCTACAGTAATTATTTGCAGAAACACTCACTGATGCGTACAGGACAGATTCTGACCTAGTGAAAATCAACATGCTTACTCTAAAACAAATTAGATTTGAAACTAGACATTGATTAATTGATTCACCCTAATAATGTGTACTTTATGCTCTTTCTACAAGAAAGAATTAGCTAGGGAAATGTTAACATTTAGAGACTTGCTAAAACCACACCGTGAACTAAATTTTCCTTATTTATGTTGATGCAAGTGGGAAGGACAGTCTTGTTGTCTAATGCTCTAGATGGGGGCTCGGTTCCTGTGTTCGGATTTCCTGACTCTGCCATCAGTTTCCTGCATGTGCCTGGATAAGGCTCTTCACATTTGAGCTGCCTGTCTGCAGAAAGGGGACAGTGTCACCCTGCCCATCTTCTCCAGGACTGAAGAAAAGGGTCTGTCTTCAGCATGTCTGTACAGTGCTTAGCAAGAAGGCATCAAATGTTACACCAGATCTAGAAATGTTGCTGATGAATAACAAGAAAAGTTGGCTGTTTTCCCTTTTTGTGGTGGGACTCCTGAAGGCCTGACTTCAACAGGTTCAGAGCATCTGGCATTGTCCAAATAGAAAGTGGGCTCCCATGTTCAAGGCAAGAAGAGTGTTTTAACCAGGCTGGGACATAAGGTAAATAAATAGGTCCCTTGTCCATCTCTGGCAGCTGCTGATGGATAAGCCCATGTATCATAAAAGGGCCATTGTTTGTGGTGGTCCTGATGATGTGCTGCCAACAACAGGCCACTTTCATCAGCTGAGCGGACAAATTGGTTTTCTTCTGCTGCAACTTCAAGCCAGCTGCTGCTTTACAGCAAATGCTCTGGACAAAAATACAAGGCATCACGTTTCCTATTTGGGTACTATCTCTTTGGGCATTACTTGCGCTTTCTGATAAGAAACTAATCCTGAAACAGCCAGTGTCCCACTGACTGGGAAGCGGTCAGGCTAATTTTAAAGCTGGAAGCAACTGGTGTCTTGTGCTGAAAAACACTGTGTTCACGGAGTGCTCTACCCTTTGCACAAACTCTTCAGGTGAATAAAGCTTCTGCTGCTACTATTTTTCATTCTTTTAACTGTTACCTTGTAATGAATGAGCAAATGAATGAATACACTAAAAATAAAATGTGGCTGTCTACACACTCATGATTGCCAGAAACTTGTGGGCTTCAGCTGAGACAGGTAGGGCAGCCCCATTGGTGAAGAAGCTGGGAAATACTCATATTTGCCATCTGTGACCTTAGAGAAGTCACTTATTTACTCTTACTTGGTTTCCTGCCCAGGGGGATAAAAAAAAAAAACTTACAATAAAAGTACTCTATGAAGATATTGAAAGATATACTGGAGACAGGAATAGTCAGATAAGGTACCATCTGTGTGATGCAGAGAAACACAGACACGGTTTCGGGTGTGCTTCTGAAGAGAAGCTCACAAACGCACTGACCTGCCATGAAGACTTGCCAGCCAGCAGAACTTTTTGTTTGGTGCCACTGTGTGAGTGATTAGATTTATTTTTTTTTCCCCAGAGCTAGTGTCACCTAAATCATCAGCTTGGGATGCTCTGAAAGAGTAGGATCTAGGTCTCTAGTCTGGGGTGGATGTGGACACAGACAGCTGGAGTCTGGGTCTTTGGAAGTACTACAGCCCACCATGGTTCTTCAGCAGTGTTTCTGACACTGGTGTTACCACTGGGCACTTATTAACTTAGTGTGGATGTCACTGGGAGGTCTGCCTTCCCAAGGCTCTAAGGGGGCAAAAAAAAAAAAAAGGTAAATAAGCAAGAGTTCGGCGTGGGTTTGTTTTTGTGTAAGAAATTATGAGTCTTTCTCCTGTGCAGCTAAAGTCCTCAGATAAACTGAGTAGCAGGCACAGAGGTATGAGTTTTACTTTTGGATGGTGGATGTGTTTTTCTCTGCAGGTTCTGATTAAAGAATTTGCAGAATGGCAGTGGGAAAAATCACCTCTTCTTCACATAGGGATCTAAATAACAAGCATTAACAATGCTCTTAAAGAGCCTTGGGGGAAAGGTGGTGAAGAAACATTGCAGTGTTATATATTGCTTTACTGCACTGAACACAGCAGACATAGGTTGCAAATATTTAATTATCTGAAAGCTCTGAGAAACTTTTAATGTGAAAACCAGTGGACTCTAAGTTGAAATTAAGGTGGAGATAAACAGCAAACTGGAAACTAACAATTTTGCACCAGGAGAGATTTAGAATGGCTATTAGGAAACATTTTCTCACCGAAAGACCTGTCAAGCATTGGTATAGGATTCCCAGGGAAGTGGTCAAGTTGCCATCCCTGGAGGCATTTGAGATGTGTTGATGCAATGCTTAGGGACATAGGTTAGTGACAACTTGGCAGTGCCAGGTTAATGCACTCGATCTTAAAGGTCTCTTCCAACCAAAAAGATTTGATGATTCTTATTGGTGTTATAGCACAATACTGATGTTTTTTTCTCTCCAGAATATCTTGGCGAAGGCGCTATACGACAACAAGGCGGAGTGCTCGGATGAGCTGGCCTTCCGCAAAGGTGACATCCTGACGGTTCTGGACCAAAACATCGTTGGTAGTGATGGCTGGTGGAAATGTTCTCTCCATGGCAGGCAGGGCCTGGCTCCTGCTAACCGCCTCCAGCTCCTTGCCGCCTCTCAGGCTGTCCTCCTGCCTCCTTCCACCAGGAGTGACTCCACAGAGTCACCAGCAAGCCAACAAAACATCTACCAGGTCCCCTCTGTCCCCAAGCCTACTGTGTCATCGTCTACCTATGAGAAGATGGAGGGGTGGGTTAAATCTCCAGCCAGGGTTTCTACCCCACCTGTCCAAGGAATCTACCAGGTACCAGCCTTGGCGGCACAACTGCTCAGTGAAAGGACCAAAAGCTCAACAAGCCAGGTAAGAATATAAAAGTAATAAATGTTATTAAAACAATCACTGGGAGCAGTGAAATAATAAAGACTGTTGGCCTGGGCACTTCACTGAAATTTGCAGCAAAGCCATTCAAATAAAAGATGTTTAGGAAACTCTCATCAATTCCACTACAGTTTATAGCATATGTGAGAAATGGTGCTCTGGGCAACAGATGAGAGTGTCTATATTCTGTAGTCACTCATTTTTTGACAGTTTAAAGCAGCTGTAAAATAGAGCAGGAAGTAAAGAATATACCATTTGTTTGGAAGAATCTAGAAATTATTTACAAACCTACCCCACAGTTAAAATAACAGGACACAGAACTTTCTCTTCTGATCTACAGCACGTATCCATCCAGAGTCCTCTGGGCAGATGTGGAGTCCTTGCATCCATCTGCACAGGAAGATGATTTGTAATAATAATTAAAAAAAAAAAAAAATCCAAAAAACCCCAACCTCTTTGTTGTGTGATTGCTGCCTTTGGTGTAATTTATACTGTTCCAGCACCTCAGCAAGCTCACAGGGCTGCTGCCTCTCTTCTGCTACGCAGTGTTGTCAGGAAACAGCAGCACCTACTTCAGACATGCTGCAGGGTACAGGGTTTGGCTGTGTGACCTGAATCAATTTCTCCCCCAGCCTGCTTTCACTGCTGCTGAGACTGTGACCAGGGTGTGGAGGGTGAGAGCAGCCACCAGTCCCCTCAGGGGAACTGCAAACCCGATTTTCCAGGGCTTTGTTACAGCTGCCTGGCTGGAAAATCATGGAAACCAAGGTGCTGGTTTCTCCTGGCTGGCAAATGGATGCTAGAAAACAGACAAATTCAGTGCATCTCTGGTGACCGAAACCTAATTTTCAGCACTGCAGCTGCACATTCTGCCTTTGTGTACAGTCACCGTAACTGCAAGCTCAAACTGAGTAACAGACCCTTTTGCGCTTGCTGTGATCTGGTTTCTTCACATTCCTAACCCTAAAGAAGGCATTTGCAAACTGAATGTGGGCTTGATATAAATTTTCCGTGTTGTGCCAGCAAAATGGGTGAAAATATCATCTCTTACTGTCTATCTGAATGAACAGAATAGCTCCTGGGCTATTCCTGTGTCTGTTATTTCATGAGTATCTATATCTAAGCCTTGTTTCCTCTAACAGAAAAAGAAAGAAAAAATAAATAAATAAATAAAAAATCATAGCCTGCTTTTATTATTTAGAATCTCAGATTTGCCTGAGCTGCCCCTTGTACAGCATCACAGCTGTCAGTGCACCAGCTGTGCCGTGATGTACACAGATGGATGGGGAGGCTCGGGATGAACCCCCTGTGCGAGCGCAGGATGAGCTACAGCGCTCCCCACTGCCTGGCCTGGATCCTGTGGGACAACTGGCAAAGTTCCTGGCATTCCCAGCTGCCCTCTGAGCAGCTGGGGAAAGCCGCTGTGAGTCTTTGAGGGAGCTGATTGAAAGCAATAAAACAACATAAAATCCCTCAGAGCCTCTGCCTTTTCACTCTCTAGAAAAGACTTGTTGCTTCTTTATTTGTTGCCTAGTACACAGGGCACCTCCTTGACTGAAAGTATTTCTAAAATAATTTGTTCTGAAAGTGGTAGTAAGGTATGATATTCAGTGAGTTTCCTTTTTGCTGTGCACTGAGTAGGATTTGTCCATCTGAAAACAGGCATGGGCTAAGGATGGCTTTCTTGATACCACTTTTATCCTTTCTACTCAGGAAAGTCTCTTTTCTGGCTCTGTTTGCAAGTGAAGTGGTTCGTATCACAGAGCGCTCAAGGGGATTTGCGTTCACTCATCTTTCACTTTCTTCAGATGAGAGCTAAGTGCTTTCACAAAGACAAGCAAGCAGTTGTAAAGCTCGAGTCTTGTTCCTATGATGTATTTCTCCAAAACTTAGTCACTACAACAGTTATTTGCATGATGGAGAACACTACCTCCAGTTTTACATGGCTTATTGCAGTGCAGCGCTGTTTCTGTGGGTCATTAGTTTACAATATTCCATTTATAAAATGTCTGTGGAGAGCCATGCTAAACCTAGGCGAAATGAACAAAACTACATGGTTTGGGGATTCATTTTTAAAAATGTCCTTACCCTCTGTGTTTTGGTATCTTAACTAATTGTCCCACAGACCTTGTCATAGCTCTTAAAATGACATTTTAAGCAAAGGGGAGAATTAGTCTGTAATTAACTTAAATAATGTAACACCCAGCTCAGACTTCTCTGTTTATGGAGCTGGACAGGACATCAAGGTAACTGTGTTTACTCCTTCCAAATGAGACAATTTTTCCTAACTACAGAATAAAGTCTCTCAGCCTGCACCCTTTGCCTGCTCTTACTCCCACTAAACACAGTTTGACCTAATGGCTCTGTGAGACTGGAGAAGTAGAAATTCCCCTGCTTGCTTTTTTTTTAGTGGTTCTGCTTTTGGGTAGTCTAAAGATTTAAGAGATAACTGAACTGGATTTTCTCCAAATCTTTCCCCTCCCTTTGAGTTAACAGGGCAGATTGTCTTTGATTTGTATGTGCCAATTCTTATCTTATCTGAAATAAAGCAGAAATGCTGTCAAAGGAGAATTATGAGGAAAAACTGCCTTGCCTGCTTGTAAGGTCAGTCCCTGTCAGTGAAAAGCTGAAAGGTTTTTAATCACTTAAGCGTGATTACTCTAATGGTGGCTTATTCAAATAATTGAGTTTTCAAAGATGTCCCAAGCTTCCTGCTCCCTGCAGCTTTCTCATTATTATTTTTTCCCCCTCTAAAAGCACCTGCTTACTCTCCCGAGAGCATGCCGGGCTTCAGTCCCAAATATCAGGAGCGAAGTGTACGATGTTCCATCCACGCAGCGCCGGGAGTCCTTACTCACCCAGGTGAGTCCCGCCATGGTCCCCCCATGCAGCTGTCACCCTGCAGGGCCACAGACTAGATTTTAAGGTAAATGCTAGTATTTCCTTGTTTTACTACAATTTTCTAAAAATTTGGCAGAAACCCAGATACTTTTTAGGGAAGTTCAGAACCTACAGTGGCTTTCTTTTGAATTTGGTAGACATTGAGAGAAATGTGTCTTGAATTTGTTAACATTTCTAATAGGCACTTTCAGTTTTATCATCACTGAGTTCCAGGGAACAGATGAACCCTCCTCAGTGTCATCTTCTGCCTTGGTTTGTCCATCAGGAAATGAGCTTTGTCTCTGTGACGTTTGACTGGAAAGATTTCAAGATGGTTACAGAAGAGTCATTAGTGCAAGTACAAAAAGTAACTCAGTGTCACCCTCACCAGCTGCCTCCCGAGCACAAAAATGCAAGGGATTAGATCATGTAACCATGACGCGCTGGGGGCGAGGGCAACACTTTGATTGCATCTATCACTGAAGTCTCGTTAAGTGATCTTGCTCTTGATACCGTGCTGCCCTGAGGAGAGTGAATGTCACCACGTTTCCTCCTTATCTCACTGCAGCCTGTGTGGGTCATTGGGATGGTACAGACCCCAGGCCCCAGCACCATCCCATCACCTACCACACAGAGGTGTGTGTGGGACTGGAGCGTGTCTGTGGACCATTCCTGTGCATCTTGCCCTCCTCGGCAGCACCTGGCAGTGCAGGGTTGAGCCTGCTGTAACTCATTTGTCATCGAGTTATTCATGAACTTTTCTGTTACCCACTTCGAGGTCTGCTCAGAGCCAAAGCTGGGTGTGTTGGTGGTGGCTCCCTGGCACCACCTAGTGCCCACCGCCCTCCTGTGCAGAGCTATGGAAGGTATCCGGCTGGTTGGTTTTGACCCACACTGTCCCAACCAGGAGATATGGACTACGTAGCCCAAAAGGACTTGATTACATCAGTCTTCAGTGGACTTTGAAAAGAATTGAAGTCAACCTGGTTTTTGTTGTTTTTATTTTTCCCCTCTGACTAGAGTGGTGCCACTCCACCCACTGTGCGAAAGGGCTCTGTGCTGGTCAGATCCACCGAGGGTTTCCAGGAAGAGCAGAAGCAGCTTTACAACATCCCATCCAGCCCAGAAAAGGCAGGAGCTGTTACCCAGAAAGACTCACCAGTGGGCAACGTAAGTAAGACTTGTTGGACACGAGAATAATCTCTCATGACTATGACACTGGGCACGTGTGCCAAACCTCCCTCAAGGTCATTGCAGGAATAAGACTTCTTTTTATGACAGTGTGAAAATCAAATTCAGTACTCTACATTCTTATGTCTTTATGTTAAAGCAGAAAGAAATTAACCATCCCCATACCATGCAGCACTCTCCTGACACCTTTTTGGGAAGCACACCTGGGTTTGGGAAGGGTCAGATTTCCCATCCCTTCCCCACTCTTTGACAAATGCCATCCTTGAAGAAAAGGCTGATCTGAAATTCCACAATGAAGAAAATGCCTTGATGGAAACTCTTTATTAGCACCAAATGTGTTGGGTTTCCTGCACAGTTTTAGGATCCAAGAGAATTTTGACAGTCTCCTTAGTATACATGCCTAGGGTTGAGTTGTGGGATCTCAGGGCAGACTGTCCCAGCACAGGAAATCTGAGGCTACCTGGTTTTGTGGATTTAAAGAGAAGTGCTGTAGATTCACAACTGCCCCACAACTGGAGAAGCTGGTGTTGCAGAGCCTGCTCAGCAGGGACAGTAGTTTCTGGTGCCACCCAGAACTGAGGTACTGGCAGATCAGCAATCGCTCATTGAAGCTGGCATTCCTGATATCACCGTGGCTGTTAGCAATTGTACCGACCAGCTGCAACAGCCTGGGAACAGATTTTCTTTTGGAGACATGGTTTATCACCGCTTCCAAAATCAAATCTTCATAGAATTCTTTGTTCGTGGGAAATTTGGAAAACTCTGGCTTTGGTCTGAAACACCCTGGTCTGGGTTCTCCTTCTCATGCATGTTTTCTGCCAATAAGGAAGCCTGATGCAGCCAGTTCTTTCTAAAATTTTTATTGCATAGTGGTATTTTCAGTTGTTTCTTGTGGCCACATGCTCCTATAGCTCCCTGCACTCCCTCATACTTGTGCTTTGTGCCTGTAAGACATCCAGGTGCCATCTGTCCCAAAGTGACTATTAGTATCAGTCTGGATTTTCTTACGTGAGAAGTGGTCCTGCATTTGCATTTCCGAACGTATAGGCTTCAGCTGTGCATACCCAGATTTTTAAGGCATTGGGCAAGATCTGTACCTGCCTTAGCAAACCTGTACCAAGCAAATACTTAAACTCATTGCAGTTATTTGGGAATGGTCAGTTGTGTCTGTTGGTGACTTTTTTTTTTCCCCCCAGGGTAAGCATATGAATGTGGATGGGGATACTGGAAAATCAAGTGTTTTCTTATGCAAAGGCTAATAAAGTCTTTGCTCCTTCATTCTGTAAAACTGGGTGTTTGGCGTCACCTACTAATAAGCTGGTGTTTCACTTTTCTTGTAGCCATTTCAGAAAACTATGGAAGTTTCCCATCCCCAAGGAGTCAGGGAAGAGCTCACAGGTTTTGCTGGCTGGGGACACTGCTGCACAATTTAATCACTTGTGCTCAAAATATTTTAATCATAATATTTTATCCTTCTGCATTTTAGAAAGAAAACAAAAATTATGATCAAGCAATTTTGTGGTGCAGTTCCATTGACGTTACTGGAATTGCATACATTTGCATGCTCTGAGGATTCAGTTTTGTTTCTTGTATAAAACACTGCTTATAAATCCTGTGTGCTCTGTTGCAGCTCTATGATGTCCCTCCCAAAAGAGAAACTGATGTTTCAGAAAATGAGTCTCAGAAAAAGTTCTGGGGCCATTACAATACCTTGCCAAATCCTCGAAAGTCAGAATGGATTTATGATATTCCAGTGTCACCTGAAAAAACAGGATTAAAACAAAACCCTTCTGGCCATTCCTTGGAGAGCTGGGTGCTGTATGATACTCCACCCACCAGATACAAGGTGCTAACAACAAATACTGAAGCCAAAGTTTTAAATCCACAATTATATGATATTCCACCAACACAACGGAAGTTAACGCTTCCAGATATCCATCTTTATGATGTTCCGTCCTCACGGGATGTGCTTCTACCACAAAACAGTAGCTGTGACGTACCTCCAAGTCTCCTGGTTCCAAAGGCTGAGAATCAGACCTCTGAAGAGAATGTTTACGATATTCCAAAAGGCTTGCCCAGCGCTTTGCAGTCCAAGAAAGAGATGGAAAAAAACAGCGATAGTTCTGGAGACCAAGCATACAGTGCTCCTCCCCAGCTCTCGAGAGATGCCAAATTAGAACAAGACAGATTATCCGTGTCAAACGTGGACAGCAGAAGCAGCACGCTCTCTACATCCTCAAAGTCTTCTGCTGAGTCTTCTTCTACGTCACCCTTGGAAGAGCTTGGCAAAGAAATTAAACTGGACCTTGATGTAGCCATAGAGACACTGACTAAATTGCAGCACAGTGTATCCAGCTCGGTTGCAAGTTTAATGATCTTTGTGAGCAGTAAATGGAGATTGCAAGAGCACCTGGAGAAAAGCATTGAAGAAATCCATAGAGCAGTTGATCACATAAAAGTATCAATGGGAGAATTCTTGGCCTTTGCTCAAGTCGTAAAGGTAAATGCCTCTTACTTGACTGATAACAACCTTCAGACCAGAATCAAAAAACAGCTAGAAATACTTACAAACTCATTCCAAATCTTAACGGAAACAAGAGAAGCTCTAAACATCTGCAACTGGTCTCTAGAGGCTTTGATCCTCAGGAAACCTCAGAACAACCCAGATGATCTTGATCGCTTTGTTATGGTCGCCCGCACAATTCCTGATGACATCAAGAGGTTTGTATCCATCATCATTGCTAACGGAAAGCTTCTCTTCAGGAAGAATGAGAAAGAACAAGAAATGAGGCAATCGAAAGTGCACCCAGAATACAAAATGGCAAAGCAAATCATAGTGCCAAGAATAGAAGTAGATTCACTTCAAAGAAATGCACCCGATAAACCCAACCAAAGTCAAGTCTCTTCTGAGAATCCACAAGAAAATGCCACAGAGGACTGCGATTATGTTCAGTTACAGGTCAGCATAACTGCATTTTACTATCTATATTCTTGATTGTTTGCAGATATTAAGCTACTGGCACTCTTTTATCTTTGTATTAGTGCCAAATTCAGTTTGCACATAAAGTCTGGAAAATCTGAAGTATTTTGTCAGAGTGCCAGATGACACTTGTAGAATGATCAGTAATTTTAAGTAATAAAGAGAACTGGCATTTGAGAACTTACCCAGGCAGCCAGCACCCAGAACAGATTTTTAGCTAGCCTGTTTATATTCGAGAGACAGCTTTTAGCTGGGGGTTAGCGATTTGTTTCTTCTCTTTTGACAAATAGTTCTTTTCTTGCCAGTACGTTTTGTTTGACGTGAAGGGATAGCTTTCTAACTTGAGGTGTGCTGGAAAGCATGCTTTTATAAAAAAATCTTGATTTAACAAATTAAACTCTTACTGAGAATTAGCAAATGTATTTATTAGAATAATTTTTGTTGTTTGTTAGAATCATTCTCCTTAGAATTACTGAAATAACTCCTAAGAATATAACTCTCTTGTTTCCACAGAGAAATGCTGGCTTGTCCTTAGAAATTAGGAAATGTTATGTTCTGTTTATATTGGTTTCAGTCTTAGATCTTGCAGGATCAGACACCTACAGTTGCTTTTAATAAACGCACCATTGTTGTCCATAACATGAAGGCTGCATAGCAAGTAGTTGTTTCCCCCTGAAACAAGAGAACACCTTTATATTTAAATATTTCATGCAAACCACTTCAACTTTTTAATTTTGATTTATAACAGGCACCGAAAGTCATTTCAGGTAAAGAATTAGCCAAGAAGAGTGCAGATTCAATACCAAAGGTATTTCTGATTTTTGAAAACTATTACTTATGAGGACTTGATTCTTGAGTCTCTGATTTCTGTGCTTGCTAAAACTCAAAATAATTTGCATTTGAAAACAAAGATATATTTGTTTCCTCATAGTTCATTTTCCCAGAACTAGTTCTTAAAATTACTGCTTGAAAACCTGTGCAAAACATTTACTGTCCTCAAATGTAACAAATGACTCTGGTTTAAAGTCACACTATTTATTTGCTTGCCTTTGTCTACTATTTGGGATAAGGCTGTGAGAGTATTTCAAAATACCTTGTCATGCACTGCTGTAAGGATTTACTCTCTCATTATTGTACAGTTTTAATCATTCATAACCCTTGTGCAGTCAGCACCATTAAAGATCAAGTCAGAATGTTTTGTACTATCTGAAAGCTTATAGTCCAGACCTGCAGAAAGGGTTGATGTTTAGCTACAGCACTTCATGTGCTACCCGTTATTAAAATCAGATTGAGTGAAGTCTGTTTAGGGGAAAAAGGCAATTGGGAGAAAACACCACTTTGAAGTCTAATACTTTATGGAAGGAGAAATGATTGTAAGAGATTCCTGAGCTGGGGCAATTTGGAGAATATTAACTAACAAAACTCCTTGTAAGTGAAGAAACATGTGAAGAATACAGGGTAGAAGACATAAAGAAACAGTGTCCCAGCATACTGTGTCTACTTTGTTCTTTTTAACCTTTTTCCAGGTTTTGCCATCTGCAACAAAGGCTGTCGTGCAAAACAAGCAGGACTGTGCAAAGAAAATAGCTCTCCCTGAACACTGCAAGCTGTGTTTCACTGCACTTCACAAGGCAATTGGTGTATTTACTAATAGTCTGAGCAACAACCAGCCACCCGAAGTCTTCATATCCCACAGCAAATTGATCATTATGGTGGGGCAAAAGCTAGTGGATTCTCTCTGCCAGGAAACTCAAGAAAGAGATGCTCGGAACAACATTCTCCAGAGCAGCAGCCGGTTTTGCAGCCTCTTGAAGAACTTGGCTCTCGCCACCAAAAATGCTGCAATACAATATCCAAACACAGATGCCATGAGGGAACTGCAGGATCAAACCGAGGAGCTGTCAAAGTACACACAGCAGTTTAGAGCAATGATGGAATGAAAGACATTTTGCTGGTTTTATACAATCTCTGTTGGTTTTGTTCTTTTGGCAAGAGGCAGCCAAGGGGGACAAAAGCAGTTCAATGACAGCAGCTTTCAGTCACCTCTAAGAACTCCTCCTGGGCAGCTCCCTGGGTGCTGGCACACTTTTAGCAGATGAAGATCCACACAACAGCAGATGCAGAAGAGGATTTCTAGAATTAAATCTGTACTTTCCTCTCCATTGTTCAGAGCCTGCCTGTAAATGTTGGCATCTTAGCAGCTGAACAGGAATGTTTGCTGTGTATTAGAACAAAATTATTTTATTATCTGACTGATTTCTTATTTTTTAATTTCTATATAAGTCAGATAAATACATTTTCCTCTCTATATATCTCTTTTATTTTTTATTTTTTTATTTCAGGTATGTAAAGTCTCCCCATTTTGCTGCACAATTTTCTGTAACTTATGATATCCCATCACCAATTGTTTCCTGAGGACATTACTCTGTAATTACAACATTATTTTTTTAAAAAACAGCTGCAAAGTTAATTTTTGTTTTTAATATATAAATGCAATGAATGTATTATGGGACAAAACTGGCAGGTACTATACATATCCTCAGTGTTAATGGGAAAAGCTTCAGCTGATATCTGAGCAGAGGAAAAATGGCTTGGAGGAGTCCTGGCTCCTGGCAAATCTATGGGAAGCACAGCTCAGTCGTCCTCTGCCACAGCTTGAAGCTGTTCAGAGCATTGTTCCACAGAATCACAGAATGATATGGGGATAGAGGGGCCATCTGGAGATCACCTAGTCCAACCCCCCTGCCAAAGCAGGTCCACCCAGGGCAGGTTGCACAGGAACTTGTCCAGGTGGCTTTTGAATGTCTCCGGAGATGGAGACTCCACCACCTCTCCAGGCGGCCTGTTCTTGGGTTCTGCCTCCCTCGAAGTAAAGAAGTTCCTCCTCGTGTTTAGATGGAACTTCTTATGTTCAAGTCTGTGCCTGTTATTTCTTGCCCTGTCACTGGGCACCACTGCAAAAAGATCAGCCCCATCATCTTGACACCCACCCTTTAAGCATTTATAAGTATTGATCAATTCCCCTTCAGTCTTCTCTAATCCAGATTAAAGAGACCCAAATCCCTCAGCCTTTCCTCATAAGAAAGATGCTCCAGGCCTCTAATCACCTTTGTAGCCCTCTGCTGTACCCTCTCCAGCACTTCCCTGTCCTCTTTGAACTGGGGAGCCCAGAAATGGACATGGTACTCCAGATGGGGCCTCACCAGGGCAGCACGGAGGGGGAGGATGACCTCCCTCCACCTGCTGGCCATGCTCTTCTGGATGCCCCCCAGGATGCCATTGGCCTTCTTGGCTACCAGGGCACATTGTTGGCTTATGTCATCCTGTTGCCCACCAGGACTCCCAGGTCTTTTTCCTCGGAGCTGCTTTCCAGCTCCAACTGAAACAGGATTAGTTACTGGATAATGCAGAGGCTTTGGACAAGCCCCTTCTACAAACTGGAAAGTGATGTTCTCTTGCTGGGCACCTGGAGCACCCACACCAGGGAGGTCGCCTGGGGCTTCTTGGAGCTGCCATTGCTGCATCCATCTCTGTAACTCATTAAATTATCCCTCAATTTTCTGGATCTGAAATACAACCGTGATGGCGGCTCCGGAACCACCCGGGTAGACTGTCTGTACACCTGCCTTACTTGTATCTTTCCCAATTAATTTATTTTAAAGGTTTTATCTAAGATGTCAAAGTCTGGCCTTTCTTGGTGATGTTGCACCTGTGTCTTTACCTGGAAAATGGACAATTAAGTTTTATGATTAGGCGGAGCTCATTTGTGCTGTGCCAGCGCACACCTACGGCCCATCTGGGGAAAACCCAGCTCTGTTGTCTTCCTCCGTGTTATGTGTTTTATATCGTTATTTAAACGTCAACCTCTGTAAATATCACCGTTTGCACAGTTCGATGCAGAACAGCATTTCACGCCAGCTTTGTATGTTTTGCATTAAATGTACTTTGGGAATCACACAGTGTTTGCAGCCCCTGCTGCCTCAGCTGAAGCGGACGGGGGGGAGGCGCCTCCTCAGCGGCGGGGACCCCGCGGCCCGGCCCGGCCCGACCCGGGTACGCTTTATTTACCCCTAAATCCCCCCAAAGTGAGTCTCCTCCTTGCTGTTTCCTCACAAACCGCGAAGAACACGCCTACCCCGCCACAGCGGGGCCGCCTGAGGGGAAGGCGGGTGAATGGCGCCGCCGCCAGGGGGCGCTGCGGATCCTCCCGGTACGTTCCGCCCTCCCCTCCGACAGCGGCCAGGATGGACTCGCCCTCCCTGCCCCGCCCCGCCTCCAGCCGGGCGGTTGCTGGAGAACGGCTGTGACGCGCTCAGAGCACGCCGGAAGTGGCTCCGCGGGGAGAGGCGGAGGCGGAAGCGCAGCGCCGTAGGGAGCGAGATGGGATGCGATGGCGGCACCATCCCCAAGCGACACGAATTGGTCAAGGGGCCCCGCAAAATCGAGAAGGTGGGAAGGGGCTGCGGGAGGGTGGCGGGGAGCGCGGCTGGGGGCTGTCAGGCCCGCTGCTTTAGCCTGGGGCCTGAACCGGGGCCTGCGGCCTGGGTGGGGAGACGCCCCTGTGGAGGCCTTTTCAGTCGTAGCCGGCTCGGGGTGCCTGCGGGCCCGGCCTTGGCGTTCCTGCTGCTGGCAGCGCGGAGGAGGGTGCCTTTCTGCGCGGCACTGGGCCGCTCTGTGGGTACTGCCACCGCTATGGCGCTAGCGGCAGCTGCAGTTGTTATTCTATCGGACGTCCGGAGTTTAGAGGCCTCTTTCACTTGGGTATATGGGATCTGCTGGTAATGCTTTTGCTAGATTGTTTGAAAGTGTGGCCAGGCCGTTGTTGGTGTTGAATGTGACCATTTCTTCTCTCTACCAGTAGGGTGTCTTAAGTGTTCAAGGCCAGGTTTGATGGCACATTGAGTGATCTGGTCTAGAGGAAGGTGTTTCTGCCCATGGCAGGAGAGTTGAAACTAGATGATCTTTAGGATCCCTTCCAACCCAAACCATTCTATGTTTCCATGTTTTAGGGTAATGGCTGTACTGTGGCATCACCTTTGTGGGTAGGTGGATAAAGGTCAGGAAAAATCTCACAGCAAATGGTAGAAAGCTTAGGCTAATTACACTTGCTAATGTGCAATAAGTAAAGAAAATCCATTTTTTCTCCACACCTGACTGTCAGAGTACCTGTGAACCTCAAGCTGTCTTTTATGGTCATAAAATTCATGGTTTTAGACTGGAGCTTCAGTTACATCCTTGGTTTGCTTTTCTTGTTATCCTGTTCTTTACAGGCAGCGTAACTGGTAGTTGACCCAAGCAGGGGTGAGATGCAAAACTGGAGAGGAGTATAGTGGAGAACATTTGAGAAACAGAAAAAGAATAAAGAGGGAAGGGACAGGTAGAAGTTAGAAAAAAAAGGAAAAAAAAAAGAGAGAACTGATTTCGATTTAGGAAGATAGATCCCAAGATGCAGAAACACATTTAATATATAGAGGTAACCTCTCAAAACTGGTCATGAATTTTGCCAAAGTTATTTCATGGAACAGCTTTGAATGCAGGTGGTAGGTTTCGTAAGATACCTGGGGATTTGATTAACACTTCAAGTATTATGGTTTTATGTTTAAATAATTTGCAAATATAAAAGCTATTTTTAAATCGTATTTTTTTTTCTTCAGGTTGACAAAAATGCTGAGTTGGTGGCAAGATGGTACTACTGTGCTCTGAGTCAAGAGAAATTACGTCGACCAATTGTAGCTTGTGAGCTAGGCAGGTATGAATGTTTCTATATAAGCTGCTACATTAAAAGGTACTAATTAGTAAATAAAGTTATGAGAATCAAAAATTACTATTAAAAATTTTATGTTACAGGCTGTATAACAAAGATGCTATCATTGAATTTTTGTTGGACAAGTCAGCAGATAAAACTCCTATGGAAGCTGCATCCCATATCAAGAGCATTAAGGTAAACAGGCTGTGTCTAATGTTAGAGTGCCATTAAAGTTAAAACATGCTACAAAACCTGAATTTCCTTTCGTTCTCACAATATGCTAAAAGTGTTAGTAATAGTAAACCTCAGTGAAAAAAACCTTAGCCGTGTTATCATGGCTCAAATATTGTTAGTAAAGAGCTTAAAGCTTGCGTTTTTATTTTTCAGAATGTAACAGAACTAAACCTTGCGGATAATCCAGCTTGGAGTGGTGACAAAGAGAGCATAAAAGGTGACAAATATGATGACCTCCAGTCTGCACGCTTTATATGCCCTGTGGTGGGATTGGAAATGAATGGAAGACATAGGTCAGTAAACTTCTGGGTTTTGTTTTTAGATGTAAGTACTAGGCTAAACTGAATATAGAGCAGGGAAAAATGTAGCAGTAATTTTGCAATTCATGTACTTAGTCAAGCTGTTGTGGGGAATATTTGTCCTCCTTCCAGAAGGAGGGAGTTCAGGAGGCTACTAAATGGCCTTTCATTTCATGTTCAAGAGGAACAATAAAAAGTTAACTATTTCCTTAATTAATTTATCTGTGTAATAAAGGATTGGAGGGCAATGTTAGTAGAGAAGAATTGACTAAAAGATATTTGAGGGTTAAAGCGTGGGAGATTGATATTGGCAAAGAGAGGGAAATTGGAAGAGACCTCCTTTTGTGCCAGCTTTCCTTGTGTTAGGATGAAAATGGAGACGGATTGTATGTTTGTTTTAATCCTGCAATAGTAGTGATATTTTTATTGGGCTGAGGAAGGACTTTTCTTTGCATCCTGGTTTGGGCAAATTATCTGTTTCTTTTTCTGTGCGTGTTAACCCTCATGAGTGAGAAGAGGCTGTGTTCACAGCTTGATAGTCATGAAGTATTTCTTCCTCCAGAGTGATTAGCCAGGAGATATTCAGGTGGAATTAAAGAGAGAACCCGAAAAGTAAACCCATTTTTACCAGAGCCACCTTAGTAATTTTAAGTTCAGTTAAGGGCGGTAGAGAGGAAAGAATTAACAGCAGCTCTCAGGAAAGAGCAATCACATAAACTGTGTGTAATCACTTCACACAGTCTTGGCAGAATAGTCCATGTGGAAGAGAGAGATGTGGGAGAACAGCCCTGGCAAGGGTCACTTGTGACAGCTTTGCTGGAGAGCTTGAGTCAGGATAAGTGAAAACAAGCAGCTTGGTGGAGTGTGGAACCACTGAAATAGTGTAACTTTGAGTGAAACAAATTGTGGTGATGATTCCAGAGAAGCCTGTGTAGTTCTATGGCAAATATATAAAAACATCTCGAGATCTTTTGTTTTGGCATAATCCCCTTGAGAGATTGTCATTAACCTATGCTGAATTATATGGAGGGTGAAATAACAAAAGTCATGTTATGGTTTAATGTACTCAGTATTTTTAATTTGATTCTTACACTTTATAAGTTAATAAATGCCTACTTAGAGATGCCAATACCTTGATTAACTGCAAGAATTTGTAAATAGAAAGATGGCTGTGTTCTAGCTCATTGCAGCATTGTTTCTGCATTAGAACTGCACATATGTCTTTTAGACACAGCGTTTCTTAAAAGCATTTGTGTGTCTTGTCTTTGAAGGTTTTGCTTCTTGAGAAACTGTGGGTGTGTGTTCTCTGAACGTGCTCTCAAAGAAATTAAATCAGAAGTTTGTCACAAGGTGAGTTTTTCATCAGCTTTAGTAGCAGTGGGGTCACATGGGGGGACCTCCACAGACAGATACATAGATATAGGTACATACCTCTGTGTGTGTATAAATATGCAATTGCATTCACATCCACTATCATTTAGTGGGTTTTTAATCTGAATAAGCAAACAGAAGTGGATCTTGTAAAAGTTCTGTTTTATGGTGGTCTGAAGTAATTCTATATGGCCTTTTTAAATAAACATGTACTTGTAAAAATGAGTATTCTTGTTGTCGGAGGCAGCTTGGTTTTGCAGTAAGTACTTCAGAAATTTCATTTTTTCAAATATTTGGTTATAATTTCAGTTTTAAAAGGGTGATTGATTTTGGTTTGTGGTGTTTGGTTTGGTTGTGGTGAAAGTTCCCACGTTTAGGCAATTTGTTTGAGCAAACATCCTGATATTTGATAAAATGTACAGTATATTTCTATTAAACAAGACCTGTGAAGGAAAACCTTTCTTGGTAAGTTGTTGCAGGTGATGTGAAATGGTTTTAGTTAGATTTAGCCTCATATTGCTGCATTTAGTGCTAATTTTGTGCGATAAAATACCAGTTTAGTCCTAATGGGTATGCTTTCCTGATGGCAGATACTAATTTATTTTTAATGAGGTTTTCTGTTTTGTTGATAGATGGGTGTAACTTGATTATTAAATCCAGGAATGAGATATTTTGTCCATGGTTTGGACGGTCTGATCTTATAAAAACTAAACGAATCTCGTATGTTTTCTGGATTTTTTTTAGCAATCAGTATTTGTCATAACCTTTGTATGCAACTGTTTTCACGTTCATGTGAAGTGTTCACAATTCAGAAGGATGCTTTTAGAAATAATGAGGGCGATTTAATATACTAGCCTGTCACCTTTTCATTAGCAGCTTTTCATGCACAAAGGCAATGGTAACCAGCTGGGAGAACATGTTCTAGTCCACATTTCCTTTGATCAAAGTCTAAGAATCATTGGGTAGATTTTTGGATATATACTGTTAATGTTTTCAGTCTGAACTCACAATCAAGAAGGGGACCAGAAATCTTCTAAATAGGATTGTGGGGACCTGTCTGCCATGCCTTCTGGTAGCTAACAGTTTGTTTATATCCAAAGCCTTAAGTAGCAGCATTCCCTCAGCACTTTCTATCTTTGTGCAGCAATGAAGTATGTAGTAAAATGAACTAGAACTAATGAAGAAGAAAAAAAATTAAGTGCTGTGTATTGTACATATGCTAGGATTAGAATTTTTTCTTATAATAGATTCCTCTTCTGATACATGCTCTGCCAAAATGCGAGAAACTTTTTGAAGTGCAAAATGTTTGGATGTTGTGGACTGCTGTACATCTGTTTCTGCTGGTGCTGACTGCTATATTTTAAGAATTACAGCATGTTTTTTGAACTAAAAGCTGACGTATGGGATCCATGTAGGTCTCAATGTATTTTTTTTTCATGGTCTTGCCACCTTTTGCCTGTCGTTACGTGTCCAGATGCTGGCCTTGTGTGTCCCAGCCCCCTCTTTGTGGGCAGAGACGTTGTTATGTGACTTTGGAGAGTGACACAATGAGAAAGAATAATCCTGTATTTACTTGTTTACGCTGTGTATTCAGTCTCTCTTTCCAGCTAGCAGAAATGATGTTCACTTCATCTCAGGGGATGCATAAATGTAAACTGGAAATGTGTCAGTCTGGGAGCTGTGTGCACCACTACTGTGACATTCCAGAAAGCTTTTTCAAAACAAGCTGTTCTTGTGTATTAATTTTGCCTATGAACATACACAGCAGTCTTAATAATCTGCTAAATTGTAAACAGCAACAGTTTCCCACAGGACTTTGTCAGACAGATGCCGTAATGGTGCAGTGAGAGCACTCACCAGAGAATACAGATACCCAGCAGCCCAAACAACAGGTCTGCAGTCTTCATCTTTCAGCTCATATACTTCAAACTAAATCTTCTGAACTTCTAACAGATGTCTATTTACGTGCTACAAGATGCATATCACAAAACGTTGTGCTTTGTGAAACCATAGAAAATGTCTTTCTTGTGTTCAGAGCAGAGGATTGTTTCCTTTCCAGGCCTTTTGGTTTGCCTCATGGGAATGGTTACCGCTTTGCGGAAGGTCCCACAGACAGTTGTCTCACTGCTCAGTTTTCTTGGGGTTTTTTTCTCTGGCAGCTCATACAAGAAATAGAGCAATCTGTTTCCCCGGTGGTATGCAGTCACAAAACAATTGTTAGGAAAAAATTAAATGCATATGCAAATATTTTCTCATTCAAGGAGATAGAAAACCTCCAGATGAAGAATTCATCACTGCTTTGTTTATCTCAGCAGTACTTGCTGAAAGGCTTTATGGAGTCTAGGAACAAGGAGTCTTCCTATCAGTTCTCTTTCAAAAACCTCTATTTTACCTCAATAGAAACTTTGTGAAGAGCTGACAATATTAAATATACATATTTATCTGCTTTTACTGGAATTTTTAAAAATACTGTATTGGTACTAGGGAAAGGTGAGAACGTGAGAGGAAACTGTTGTGGGTGGAGGACTTTTAGTAAGGCAACTGTAATTGATGATGAGGACTTTCTCTAAGTGACTTACATCCCTCCGATGTAAACTGTTCCTTCTTGATTCACATCCTGAGTAGCAGTATACTGAAGGATTCAAGTTTTAAAATAACATTAAAAAAGTAATATTAAAATGTGAACACTAAGGCAAACAAACAGTCAGACGCTGTGAAAGTTGTTGAAAGAGAGATTGTCTCTTACCTTTTACCTGAATGGTAAATGCTTTGAAGCATTTTGCCAAAATATAAAACTCTGGCCAAAGATTTTTGAAAGAGCAATGAGAATTTTTTAGCGGTGGTTTATGTTGGAGAGTGAGCTCCAACATAAAGTGCTTGGGACAAATTTTGAAGCTTCTATTTGGACTTGTTCTGATTGGCTTCCTGATTCTTGCATGAGCAATCTTTGGTGCCTTCTCGTTTTCACTGTTTGAAAATTACACTTTTAGAAGTGATGGAAGAAAATAATCACTTAGTGGTGTATTGCATCTATTTAACCTCACTTTTGGAGGGTTAAAAAGGGTACCATTACCAATTTTTAATGTTAACTCTCCTGTCTTAAGAAGTTATTGGTGTAATGGTCTGCTAGAGGTAATTTGGAGACAGGATAGTGGTTATTGACTCTATGGTGGAAGTTATTCTGGGAGCTCAGGTAGTCACTCTAGAAGTTAAGGGCAAGATTACATTTTAAAATCTCATTTCCTGTATCGCTTTAAAATTTATTTTGCAATTGTTTTCAGAGTCAACAGACACATGAAATAATGAAATAATACCCTGACTATTAAAGTCTGTGCCATATAAAATGTTTAATCAAATGTTTAACTTAGATATAGAGCCATTGAGCACGTGCCTCAGCCTTTTTAAAACAGAAATTAAACGAACGTCTCTCATATACAGCCCTTATGTGTGGGCAGTGTGTTACAGAGCACGGAGTTTCCTTGAACAAGGTCTCATTGACATTGTAGCTCTTAGATCAACAGTCACCAAAAGTTAGTAAATATTGGATGCTGAGATCTGAAAGTTACTGATTGATCTGCTCATAACATGGTAACGCATACAGAACTTAATCAGTGCTTGTTATGTATGTTTAAATGCTCTCAGCTTTCACAGTTTTATTACTGTGTAATTAGTTCTGTTATTATTTGAATTTATTACTATTTATTTTACTGTTGTTAGAAGTAAAAAATCTTTCAAGAATAGAATGTAGTTATGCTCACTCAAAATAATGGGGAGAATACTGCTTTTTAATGATTGAGAATGGAGTGGTTTAACTACGATTTTCCTGGGTGTTTTACATATGTAAAGCTTCATTTAAACACAGTATCCTTCAAGGAAGGAGGATCATGCTCCAGTGCTTTTCCTAGATTAACATGGGTAAAGTAATTCCTAAATTATATTTTAAGAGAGGGTTTTGTCCAGTTGTTTTTTTCCCGGTTTGGCTGGTTCAAAAAAACCCATTTTATATAGAACCTTGCTATTGAATTTTATCCTTTTAAGTCAATTCAGAAGTGAGATGCAATTGTTCCGTGTAATGGTGACAAAAGCTGAAAGGTAGATAATGGGTTTGCTGCAATGACGGTAACAAGGAATGTTCCATTCACGTTTTAAAAGACAACACAGAGTGGATAAATGCTGGCCATGCCCTGCAGAGGACTGGGTGTGGTTTGGAGGGAAATTAATTATGAATATTGCTATGATTAATACATACCAGAGACCCATTAGCTTCAGTAATGGTTTTCAGAGTGACTCTCAACAAGCTCAGTGTGAACAGACTGCATGGCTTTTTTTTTTCCTTTGCTTTTTTTTTTTTCTCCCTTTGTATCCCTCCATAAAAAAAGGAGGAAAATATCTCTAGCAGTATTTACCCACAGGTTCTGGATTATACATGAAACTGGGTACAGCCCTTTGAGCTGAATTTGTAAGTTTCTGTAAATAAATAGGGTTAAAGTTCACTTGAAAGAAATTACGTTTCCAAGAAACTGGTGTGGGAAAATGAGCAGTACAGTTCCAGGAACCTGGGAATAAGTTTGTAATAAGAAACTTTTATGTTCTATTGTTAGGTCATTTGTTGATTCATTTGAATTTTTTTTGAAAAAAATACTTAAACTGTAAGTCAGTTTTCCTGTAAAAAAAACAAGTAATATTTTGAGTGCACATTGAAGCTTACGTCTAAATTGAAGTTGCTCCTAGACATTTATTTATAATTTGTAGTTTCTGATCAAGTGAGCTTGTAAGTAACAGGACATATTTTATTAGTTCCCATCAGAATTTGTGCAAAACAATTGGGAGATTATTTGGATTTACTGGAATGAAACTTTAATTTGCAGTCTTGCCAAAATGCTTCTAATGAAGGATGAACTATTTGAAATGACTTCTCACAATTCAGGTTTCTCCTAGTCTCTTTCTGTCAGTAGCACCTAACTAAAGACCTTTGGAGATGGGGGGTAGAGCTTTAATCCCATGTCACATTGTACGAAATGCCACCACATACATCATCTCTGTTTCTTCACGTTCCCCTAATCTTTTTGCTTGCACAAGCTGAAGGGATTAATTTAAAAGTCGGTAAGAGGAAAGAGTAACTCTTGCCTGGAAGATGACTGGATCCTTGTTCTTTTTTCATTCTATTCCCTGATTTTGCCTCTGTTGTGTGTTGAAAGCCACTTCCTTGTTTTAGACCAGCGAGTGCTACATTTGGTCTGCAGAGGGTTTGGGAAATAAGATGCTTGTCCTGATTGCTGCTGGGGGTATTCTGCAATTGCTGCAGACTGTTGCAAGGTTCAGGAAGGTTTTTTTCCCTCACTCGGGTGCACTGGGATTGAAAGATGGCTTTTCACTTGGTTTTCCTTTGTTCCTTGGCCTCAAATTTCCCCCTCTCCTTGCCCTACGCTGCTGCAGAGACCCAAAACCAGGGACTTTAAGGTAAACGTGCATTGCAGGACCTCTACCACTGTTACTGGCACACACACCCTTTTCATTAGGAGCAAAGCCCAAGTAGTGCAAGAGTGGGGTTGCCAGGCTACACAATGAAATTAGAGATACAGCTGGCCGTGGGGAAAAAATCCACCAACGGTGAAATGGGCTGTCTGAAACTGGTTGTCGCTTGCTTATCTGGAAGCCCTTAGATTTTAGCATGAACTTCATTATTCAAAATAATCTATTTCATTAGACATACAGTAGACATGACATTTACTTGTGCTCTTTGAATTTTATCCAGTCATTGCTTCCATTTTATTATTTTTATACCAGTTAGTCCTTTTGTTGGCTGCAGACCTGAAGAATATGTGTTTTTTCCAGTTAAATAAGTCACTAAAAGGATTATGAACTTCCTCCTTGTCTTCAGTAAGTTAGAGACATGTAATTTTATTTGAGAATTAACAAATTAGCAGTTGTTGCTTTTTATCTTACTGTAATAAATAAAAACTGTTTATTTCACTGGCAGACTGGTAGTACACTATTGTGCTTACCCTCATGCTGCAATGCACAGACTGGAGTCTGGGCATAAGAGTGTTAATGGTTTCTGTCAGTATTTTGAACCCTTGTTTAGATGTTAGTTAAGCTCAAACATTCAGCTTCATGTTGAAATGGTTCTCTTCCTGAAAACGCCAGTCATCTTCGATCGGGACTTCTGCCTGGTGCAGCACTTTGAGCCTGTAGCGTCTCTCTAGGCAGTCCATAACAAGTGGGTATGTCCCTGGCTCGAACTTGTTGGCAAACAAATGAGGTGACTCAATAATCCACTGCAAATCCCCCAGTCCATAAACGCAGATATCTCTGATGTAATGACCTGTAAAGAGAAAATTGAAGATACCTGAAAGCAGCAGCAAGCTGAACAGAGTAATTTAAAAAACGGTTTCACCCCATAGTATTACGAACAAAAATTGCCTTTTGATTTCACACACAGCATCACTGAAATATATCTAGAGGGTAATGCTAGACTTTAAACATAAAGGCAAGGGTTTGCTTTTGTACTTTACACAAATGGGTCCATGTTACCTCCAGCTGCTTCACTGACATACTGCTCTGCTTAATATTCTCTCTTGTAGTAGGGCATGCTGAAGTTCTGATCGCCTGCTTCTATTTGGGTACCTGTTTAATCCTGGAGTACTTTACTGCACTAAGTCTGTACAGTTACACATTCCATTTTATTTAATTTTTTTTATGCTTTCCACAGTCAGCACTATTCTCCTTTTTTATTAATGTTCAGACTGAAGAGGTTTAACCCAGTGTTGATGAAAGCATCTGACAGGCATGCTTGTCAAGTAAACTCTCTATTCCTCTGAAAACTGATCAGTCGAGTGAATGCATTGGTAACTGGAGGTTGAAAGGCCAGTTGTCAGTGTATGGATACTGTGACCATTCTGCCAGAATACATCAGAACCTATTTAGATTGCATAAGGTGAAGTAATTTAGTTGGGTGACTTGCTGTTTTACTTGATACTTCCAAAATAAGATGGATATGCCCACTGAGGCTCATTTAATAGCTAGTTTCAAGCATAATATGTAATTTGCCATGAGCGCTAGTCAGGGAATCAAATTTGAGTTCATGCTCAAAATTCACATTACCTTTGCAGCCTTTGTGTGCAGTTCCTTCTTGATCTTTCCATTTAATGGCTCGGATATTTCCTTCCCAGTCTGCATTGGGTGTAGCCCCTGGAGCATCTTTAAAAACATATGGTTCTGATAAGATTTCTTTCTGCTTATTACAGGGAAGATTTTCAGTGCTGAAATTTTTTTAAATGTAGCCACATTATGTATTTATTTACAGATATTTTTAACACAGGAACAGATATTCTCAGTGGGTTTTTTTGTTTGGTTTTGTTTTTTCCTTGAGCATAAGCTTTCATGTAACAAAAAAGCCCTCTTTTAATCAACGTATTTTGAGCCTTCTAGCAAATGGTCTGCACAAAAATTGCAGTCTGGAATCAAGCTTTGTTTCTTAGCCGTCAGGGGATGTGACTTTTTGAAAGAGCAGCATCAAGGCTGAAGAAATCACTGTATTTCTGCAGTGCACCTCGGTTAAGTGGTGGTGTTAAGCTCTGAATTTTGGAGCTCACTAGCTCTCTCTGTCAGAGACCTTACAATGCTGTTGGTCCAGGGGTTACTCATAGTAGAAATAAGATATATCTTACCATTTAAACGATTCAGTGTGACCCAGTAGTGTTCATCCGGACTGTATGTGTCTCTTGACCATTCAAGCAAATCTTTTGCACGTGCATCAGTCAAGGTAAACTCTACAAATTCTTTAGTGAGTATGTAATAGGCACTACCAAAATAGATTGTTAAATTGTATGGAGGTTTAGCTTTTATATTCTTTGTTGGATACACGTATGAGATTCCGGAACGTATGTACTCTCTGTAACTGACCTGTGTCCTGTGTTTCATATGAAGTGGTTGAACTACCCCAGGAGTCATATTTTTACCATTCCATTTACTTTTGATGTATTGTATAATGTCTTTGTTTGTTTTAATGGGATAATCTTGACCACAGAGATTAATAACATAATTCCACTGAATTTTGGAATGAACTAGGTCTCTCATGCAATTAATATCAGCTTGTAATCTTGAAAACCCTGCGTAAACAACGTTTTCTCTTTTTGAGGAAATGAAAATATTTTCAAAGCAATTAACGATGTTTTGTACAGCAGCTTTATAATCTTTTGGTGACTTTTCATCAACATGTATGCAGTAAATATTCTGAGGCATATAAATAGCTCTTAGCAGCTTTACAAACATTTCCAGCTCCTTGTGAATTGTGATGATGTATGCCAAAGAGAAATTCCCTTCTTCATCTGACAGTGGTCTTGTGATAAAATGCAAAGTCTTCAAAACCATGGAGCAGTTGCAGGAAGTCTGAATGCAGCCGAGTGTTTTAGGTTGATGGGTGTTCTGACAGAGGTTTCCAATTTTAAAGGCAGCTGTTTTACCCATAAAAAGAGCTGAACAGAGTTCATCCGGGTAAGAACCACACTCTGCTGTATTTGCATTCAATTTTTGTCGATTTGGCTCTTCAGAAAGCATATCCTTGAGGCAGATAAATGTGTAGATGAACATACAGACAGCAATGCACACTAAAAATCCTGATTTTGTTGCATCAAGTGGGTTCATCTTTTAATTTCCAGATACTGTCTTCTCATCGTAGTTTTCTTAAGCATTCAGGTTATCTGAAAGGAAAAGTGAGATACAGAGAGGAAAAGTGNAGGGAGAGAACCTTTTGGTTTTTTTTTTTTTTTTTTTTTTTTTTTTTTTTTTTTTTTTTTATTGTAACTAGATGGTATGTGAGTGATGCATTTGTAAACATTGAGATAACTCTACTTCCAGTTACTCAGAGGGACTGTGTGTGTGCCCACGTGCGTGCTCGTGCTGCAGTGTACTCAACCACTGGAAATGGTACTTGCAGAGCCATGAAGCGGTCTTTCTAGGACAAGTTCTGGAGTCCTCAACATAGAAAGGACACTGTTGGAACAGGTCCAGCGCAGNAAATTATCAAAGGAACCCAAAATGGCCTTGTATGTTTCATTACTTGAGCAAGGGGAGCCCTAGCCCATCGGATAGAAGTTTCTTCTACTTTGAGGCAGCGTGTTTGCCAGTAGGCAAGTGCAGTGCCGTAGGATTGGTCAAGGTCTCACCTTAGGGAAGATGTGAGCACTGTGTGCTAAGGGGTGGCTGTTGCTGAGATTTCCATATGGCCTGGGAAACCTTAAGTTCTGCCCGAATTCAGTAAATTAAATCAGCAGAAAATTTATTAAATAAACAAAAGGGGAAACTAAAACGTAATCCACAAAATACACCATTTTTTATCCTTATAAAGTCAGCAAATGTTTCTGAGAGGTTTAGTTGTTTTGTTTTTTTCCTCTGACATCTTTGTACTAGTGCTTTGGAAAACAGGACATGCAGACAACACTCACTTCTTATTTTTAGCATGTGTGCATATCCTGAGTTAAGTACACTACTGCCAGTATTTTAGCATTCAGAGATAACTGTGTAATTTACATCAGCATTGGCATAGGAGTTTTTCCATTGTGATTTTTTTTTTTTCTTATATATGCCATGTTGAAAAGTCAGAAGAAGGAAAGTGCAGCAGTCCTGAATCCCACAGCAATTACATGAAGCATTTGGTGCAGACCTTCCTAGAGAAAAGCCCACAGTTGGGGGGGCAGTTGTCCATCAGCTGCCATTAACCTTAATAGATAAATTAATACTTTTTATTCTAGTTTAAAGGGGATTTATTTTCTCTTATTTTAATAAATTAATTTGTTTTTAAAAAAATTTGTATTTCACCTGTAAATATTTCATGCCTTGCAGCTGTCAACATCACAATGTATTTGTTATTACACAGGAGCAGAGAACAAGCATGTTTTTATAAAGATAATTTCTTTATAGGAATGTTATTTTGGTTAGAAGGCTCTACGTTTTCATTAGAAATGAAAAATACTTAATGAAAACTCAGCATACATCTGCCTTAGAAGCTTGAAAATAAAGAACACGTAGTTAAAGTGGAAGCAATACATAGAATGTAAAGAGAATTAAAAATACAGAATTTGAATGAAGAGAATGGATATACTGTAATACCACAATTTTAAAATCTTATTAGGCTGTTGGGAAAGAATGTATTTATCTTATTCTCCTTACCGGTATGCACTGGATTTCATGCTGGAAGAATACTTCTTTTCCACTTAGCATTCCAGAAAGTGAAGGTGTATGTTAGGTGGAGGGTTCATCCATGTTGCTGTGGTGCTCACTCAGTGTGCTCTTCGGTCTGCCTTGAATGCCCAGGCCAAAGGAAAACATTAGGAAATCAGGTCCCAAAAGAGTATTATTTTTTTTCTTTCACATCTCCTAAGGGATAAATCTACCGGGTAAACAAGCTTGATGTGAGTCTTTCATCCGTTTGAACGAAAAACTTCAGGAAATCAAATGCATGCCAGCCTTTCAATATTGTGCAGAGAGGATGAGAAAAGGAACGCTGAAAGGTGAAAGCTGTGATTTTCAGAGTAAAAGTGAAATACACCAGGAAATAGCCTGCTACCAGCTGGCTCCCAGAGCTGAGAGAAGATTTGCATAAGGACCATGATGTACCGGCAGCAGAAGTCCGAAAGAGGGAGTGTCTTGTTGGGGAAGCATTGATTTTTGTGGACCTGGAGTCAGAAAATCTGGTTTGTTCTGAGTGAATAATTGCAGGAGGAGCATTGAGGGGGGTCTCTGACTTAGTGAATGCAATGTGATCTCTGTGGTAGATGACAGGGAAGGTTCACTCTGGACATAAGAATTACACTGAAGACAGTCACAGAAATATTTGGGATTTATCCTCGCTTAGAATATAGAACACTTGTACAGAATGAGTGCGTTTGTTGGGTTTTTTTCATTAAATGCATCTTTGTGGATAGGTCGCAAAGGATAGTTCTCTAGGGAACCCAGCAATAACCTGCTTGTTTTGTACACATACGTTTTTATTACCCTTCAAATAACAGCTTCCATGGGTGCTTCAGGTTGTTAAAGGTTTACTATGGATTTTTCCTATTGAATTGCGTGTATTTCGTGTGCCAGCATAAAAGTACACAAGGTGAGAAAAAACAATTCCTTCTCCAGTGTAACGTGGAGAATGACTAAGTGATGAAGCCTTGCCTACAAGAACAGAATTTGACATCTTTTAGCCTCAGGGCTTATTATAGAATGAAAGTGTCGACTTTCTGCTAATTTTTTACCAGATTTAGAGCTAGAATTGCAGCTGTTAGTCCTATCCTGTATGAAATTTGCTGCTTAGAAGAATCCTGTAGCTCCTGTACTATTGTCTGTTGTCAAGGACTGTGCTGCCGAATTCCCTCCTGCCCTTGAAAAGCAAGATGTCAGACGGGTGAGAAGATCCACTCTGCAGGCATAACCTGGTCTATGACCATTTTGCCTTTTAATTTCATTATGAGTGCCATTATAGGTATATTGTTACTAGAATGTCTCTCTGAAACTCGACCTTTTCTGTGTTATGGTTAGGTTTTCTAAATCTGGTGGATAATGTCTTAATTTTTAGAAGTGCCAAGAGCAGTGTTTGATGTTCTTCAAAAAACAACTTATTCATAGGGATTTTCAAGCACCTTTCTGGCTGCTTTTATGGATGTTACTTAACAGGCAATTATTGTAAGCCTAAGCTCCTCCACCTCAATTAAAAAGATAAACTCTAGAGAATAAAACGGAATTACGTTTATGTCTGAAAATATGCCTGTGAAATATCATCTCAGCTCATCAAGACCCCATTAGCTACATGCTTTGCTGTGCATTTCATAGTTACAAATCATTTTACAAGTCACTGTTTCTTCCTACCATAGGATTCTGGACTGCATCGTTGCACCTTGAAATATTCTATTCTGCCTGTACTCTTTGTATTTACTTAATGTTAATGTTCAGATAAAATTTAGTTCATGTGACTTCATAATTCAGTGAAGCAAATGACTTAGGAATACTTCATCTTCTAATAAAATGGTTAAAAGGCATTACCTCCTTATTTCTAGATGTTTTTATCTGTTTTTTGTCCGAAAGGTGTTTATGCAGCTGTTACTGTAGACATTTTATAAGTGAGTGAGTACTAATTCAGGCCTCTAAAAAACTTAATGTTAAAATTACTGCTTTTAACTGCTTTTTCTTTTGCTTTTCTTTTTGCTTAAGCCTGAGGTGAGTGTGCCGAGTCTGTCTCTGTGTCATGACGTGCATCAAGTAAAAAGAAAAAAATTTTTCATCATTAATACTACCTTAGAAATAGTAAAGCATTCTTACTTTAAAATATTGCATCGGGATTTAAACAGATTTATGGAGTTTTGCCTGTTCATCTTTCCTATCTTTTTCTGCTTTCCTGGTTTGTTGAGTTGGTTTTTTTGTGTGTAGTGTACTTGGCCTCAGAACACTTTAAAACCAATACTATGAAAGCTATTTAAACTGTTAATTTTTTTTGCAGCCCTATAAATTGCTTGCAACAGAGCATACCAAGTATTTGTAAACATTGTGATTTTTATGATGGGAACACTACTAGTAGTAGTGACCTCCACCCTGCAGTATGTCTATGACAAAGTTTAAAATAAAACCAAACCCCCAAAACTTACTACCCCTGATGCAGATTTTTTTTTAAAGGGAAATGTTCTTTCTGAAGTGAAAATATTTCTCACTTCACAAAGATTAAAACATATTGTGTTTTAATAAAGGAAAAGCAAAACCCCTGAATTCCTATAATCTAATTTATTCAGTCTTACCTTGTACAAAATTAGCCAGGAGACGGCAGCATAATAAAAATAAATAGAGTCCCGTTGTCCTTCAGCAGAATTCAGAGAGCATTCTTCATTCTGTCGCTTGTGGAGAAATCTGGCATAAGTGAAAGGGGTTAAACATTAACGTGAATGTTTTCATCTAAGACTTCATCTGGCTTCCCGCAATGCTTAGCATATTTATTCTGCAGCAATGCTGTTTAGCTTCACGAATGTCCTCTGCTTTGCAATAATGGGAGAAAACTTGAGCTTCTCCAAATTTCTGTTTCTGCCCTTTCTGAGACAGCCTTCAAAGGGCTGAAATCAGACTTTCAGATGTGTTTGCTGATGATTATAAATAGTATTGCTCTACCTCTGAGCCTTTAACCTCTGCACTGCTAACAGACTGCTGCATGATGAGAACTGGAAAGGAAACTAACCTTTTCCTCCTCCTCCTCCTCCT
The DNA here is from genome assembly GCA_013400375.1 of Thinocorus orbignyianus. Classification (NCBI taxonomy): domain Eukaryota; kingdom Metazoa; phylum Chordata; class Aves; order Ciconiiformes; family Thinocoridae; genus Thinocorus; species Thinocorus orbignyianus. Next base: position 521,910 of record VXBW01007184.1, read on the forward strand.
CTTTTGCTTCTTAACTGTTTGCCTGCTGAAACTTTCCAATTCGCAGCAAAAATGGATAGCAAAGAACTGCTTCTGGTCGTTTCTAGTAGTTGGAAGCTTAAAAGATAATAAATGAAATGTCACCTTCTGAAACAGGACGTTTACTGTGTTCACCTCTTTTATGAAGGTTCTTAGGATTTTTAATAAGTGAAAAATTAACAGTTCAGATTTCCTGTAATTGAGCTTTGTGGCTCTAGAAACAAGTATAAGGGTGGTGTATTTTGCACACATTCAGATAAAAATAGCATAGTGGTCAGAAATAAATAGAAAACCTCAAAGTAAATTAAGGGATAGCAGCAGGTAAGGCAGATACAAAATTCTTATTGACTTTAAGGGAAGCTCTGTAAATACAAGCTCCTGCTTGGACAGTATTTTTCAGTATTTTTAGAGTAGGTGCTACAGCTTCTGAGTGACAGTTCGCATTCTGTGATTTGGTACATAGCAGACTTTACACTCCTCCCAAGTTACCATTTTGTCTTTGCTCCAGTGCATGTCTGAGTAGGGTGGTGATGTCAAAAATTGTGTTAATCCAATCATATACTACTGATCTGCTAACGAATAAACCTCTGGAAGAGCAGATCTCTTAATGCGTTTTTAGTTGACTGTTACAAGAGGTAGTAATCTTTAATACATGAGCTTGTGTGGCCAGTAAATAAACAGTGATACAGTCCTTGGTTGAACAGGATGGATGTTCAATCCTCTTTCTAAACACTACCCTGCTTAAAGAGGGACAGTCAGGTTGTGGTCACACATCTTCCAGAACCTGGTGGGAATTGTTTTGGTAAAGTATTGGTGCCTTGATGCGTTTCCTAGTACTGGGCATATTTAGGAGGACTGCAGGAGGTAATTTACTGCTTGTAATCTGGAAAAGTTTTCAGGTTCTGCATAAGATATTATATGGTAGCACTGATGGAAACATTTAGATATAAAAACATATTTGCCTGTTGTTTATTTGTATTATATTAAGGCTGGAGTAGTCATGGATGGAACTACATCTTAGATGCTGACAAGGTAGTTTACAGCAAGAAGCAAGGTATAAGCATTGTCTTGTAGCTGAAACTTAAGAAGAAAACGAGAACTTAGCTTAAACTAGGATTTCCTTATTACTAATCAAAAACTCTTGTATTTTATTTTCTAAGAAAGATAAGAATCTATCTTCCCATATTAAAATTACTGGAAATTTAAAAGGTCTTCATTATTTGAAAAAGTAGTTCTGCTGTTTCTTTTATGAGTTTAAGTTTAAAAGATTATATTTATGCCTAAACTAAGATGTCTTTTACAGCTCATAATACCTTTATTGTTCTTATAATTTAAAATTTTCAGGTTGGTTTTGAGTTTGTTGTTTTTTTAAAGTTGTTTTTTGTGTACACGTGTGTATGTACATGTGGGATACATGGGGTACGTAAATTTATCAGCATCAGACTTTGAAGGCTTTTTGGTCATATCTGTGTGCCCTTTAAATAATTCTTTGATGCAAGCATCGTAAGGCATTTAGATATAGGCAATTTCGATCATGAGTTTATAATGGGACCCTGAAAGGGCTTTTAGATGAAAATCATATTACTTCACCATCTCCTTCAGTTAATATCCTGCTCTTCTTCTTCTGTGATATCATAGAACATACATCTGCCCCAGAAGACCTCAATCCAGAGGAACAATCTTTCTGAATTTGCAAAACTGAAATTTCTTTCTGCTTTTATCTCAGTATTTCAAAACATTAAGATAAGAATATTTTCTTTTTCCCCTGCGAGGATAGTGAGTTTTTTAAAAAAACAAAATTAAAGCATTGCATCCAACAGTACCGACAATTAAAAGCTGGTTGATGCGTATATGTGGTACAACAACAAATCCGACCTACTGGAAGGCAGAGTCGGTTCTGTGTCTATAACTTGCTGTACTAAAAGTATGTTTAGAAGGGTTTGGTCTCTGTAATATCATCTGACTGTTGTCATGGCAAAAAACTACCCATTTCCGTGAGCAGAAAGCGGACACTGTCTTTATTTCCCTGTTTCTTGTAAATACTTTTCATTTTAGAACAGTTCCACCTGTGTTTTGCAGATGAGAGCCTGGATTTTCTTGCTTTTTCAAAAGGCAACATTTACTGAAATTACAGTCCTTTAACATAAACTTGTACTTGGAGGAAATTTCCACTTATTTTTATATGCTTAACAGGATATGTTTTTAAAGAATTATTGCAGAAATCACTTTTTAAATCGCTAGTCTGTAGGAGGGTGGCAGTCTTTCATGCTGTATTTGGAAAACACCCCACTTTTTTTTTTTCTGAAAAGCCCTCCCTCCCCCCAGAAAGAAATGTGTAGGGCTGCTTTAGAATCACGGCAGCTGCCAGCGGCTCCTGCCTCAGTAGAAAAACTCATTGTCCATCTTGATTTTCTAGACTTCCCACTTGCAAGTGTCTGGGATCATACCGAGCTGGTATTTCTAAAACTAACTCATTGAGTAGCAATGGAAAAATTTGGGCTACTCACCCATTTCTTGTGTGTGGCTTATTCTGCCTGACTTAGCATGCATTTCTATAACCCTTGCTGCTGCTTCATAATATTTCTGATCACTTGTGATCAGATTAATTTTTTTTAAACTGTGTTCATCACTTTAGCAGAGTCTGGGCAAACTACTGTCCATTTGTCCTTTCATTTGTTTATTCCTACTGCAGATACGTGAGTAGCCTTTCTAAACCTTTGTGTAGGAAACAGAAGAGTAATGACAAAGGCAGGATTATAAACTAATCTTGCAGATTAACACAAAGCTTCTGGATTTAACAAAATAACAATAAATAAATAAATAAATAAATAAATGAGACCTTACAAAAGAAAACACCCTAGCCGGTGTTCTGGCTTCACTGCAGGATTGTGTGTAGCGTGCAGTGAAACATCGATGTCTCCAACCAGAACACAAATGTGGAATTACATGAAGCACCTCACTATCCAGATTATTTGTTTTTTGAAACTTTGTAGTGTTTAATAAGTCAGATGAAGGACAATGAGAAGGCACAGATGGGTTAATGAATAATGCTGCTTTTGTGATGCCTTTTAACACCCACCAGTAACTTTAATAATAATTTTAAAAGAAACAGAAAACAAACAAAGAAAAAACAAAAAAAAAAGCAAGTTTTCCTGTCTGACTGTTGGGGAGAAAAAAATCCTTGGTGCTGCCTGTTCTACATGTAGAGGAATGACACCTTTGGTGTTCCCCAACAGTGTAAAGGAACTGCTCCTGTCAGTTGTTTCTTGTATTACTGAGTTGAAAGACAAATTCTAGAGCAGAGTGACATTAATGCTTAGGTAAAAAAGAGAAATACCAAAAATAACCATAGGAAGTACCTCAGTGTTTTGGTTTTTAGCTGTGGCGTTCAGAAAATTGAGTGATTTAGTTAGGAATGCTTTGTTTAATCTAGTCATTGTACATTTTATGCTAGTAAAATAAGGAACCTGTGAACAGAAAATACACAATGGAACCTTTTCTTTAAAGAAAAAAAATAGTTGAGTGTTGTTTAAAGGCACTGATAGCAAAAGAAATAAGCAGTTTCCATTGCCCTATGGCATGGAATGGAATGGAACAGAATGGAATAAGCCCTATGCATGGAATAGGACTTTGAAGAAGAACAAAATATTTTTGTATTTCTGAAATTCTTTTATCATTTCTGTGCAGATTGATATGGAAGCCGCTTTTAAATGCAGTTATCAAAAGTTCACTAGTAAGATGAGTATTTATTCTCCTTTCTGGGAAGAGGGAACCTGTCAGCCAGTGTTGCTTTGCTCAGTGGAAATAACAGCCGAGATTTTCCCTTTGACATCTTAGGTGAGAAGATGTATTAGATTGAATTAAAAGAGAAAGAGCTATTGGAAAAGACAGCAGCAAGAGGAAGGATCAGAGAGCTCCTTAGGGAGCTTAAACACAGTATTAATTCTAGCAAAGGTTCAGCAGCATAAAGATCTTGAAGAAGAAAATACTAGTTACGTCTGTCTTTTTTTTTTCTTCTCTTGAAGTGTGGTGTTCCTTTTCAAGAGGAAGATGTGATTATCCTTAATGGCAGTAAAGAAGATGTGGAAGTATTGAAGAAAAGAATGGAAGAGAGAAGACTTAAAAGTAAATTAGAAAAGGTAATCTTTTTTACGTTGTTTAAAACAAAATTGAAAGAGTTATTGTCTGTAATGCAATCTGCTCTTAGATCACATGGTTTTGCCTGCTAATCTTTATGCAGACTGGAGAATTTACTCAGTAAGCTGGGTTGTACTTTAGTGCTACTTTAAAAAGTATTAAGATTGGGTGCCTGTTTTGCTAACAGCATATTGAAGTTAATACGTACTGAAATTTCCTTTGACTAGCAGGCTGTGTGCATTGCTCTGAAAAATCACAGAATTCAATGCTCTGTGTAAAAGGAACAGTGTGCCAGCTATACTTTAGATTTTTACTTGAAACAAAGCGCTTGTATTTATTAATTCTAGTAATGAGCAAAATCTTCCCTGTATTTCATATGGTCATTCCTGATGGCAGGCTATTAGTTTTTTGATATCAAAGTATCCCCTACTGCACACTGTCAGATTCTGTAAGACAAGTGTTGGGAAATTTTGTCGTGCTTTGTGGTTCTTACAGTCCTGAGCGAATGCCATGGAAACAAAGTTGTTGCAGCTCTACTTTATACTCTCCTGTGTTTATTTCTACTCTGTGCAGTAGCAGTTCTGTGGTGCTGTACCGTCAAATGACAGTTCTGCACATAGGACTTTTTTCAGCGTTGGTATTTTCCTCTGAAGTGGCATTGCTGTTCTGACAAAGCAAGCAAAAACTTTAGTGTTTACTCGAGCGCAGACAGATTCAGTTGAATTTCAAGAGTGTGAATCATCATCGTCTGACACCATCAGCAGCTGAGACTTTAGACGGAGGTTGATGATCTTGCCCCTGTTACTGTGCTTGATTTCTGTCTGGCTGTATGACTAGATGGCATACAAATGTTTTCCTAGATTCTTTGGAGACAAATACTTGTTTACTTACCAGCGAGCATATGATTCCTTCTCATTGCAGCATCTTTATCCATTGCACCAACACAGCACCACTGGGCCTGCGCAATAAAAGAGAAGAACAGTTACCCATAGAGATCCTGCTGTTCTGTTTCCTCCCTGTTCATGGCCTCTGCACTTAGTATGCTATAGAGCTTCTGTTCTAAGAGTAATACTCTAAATCTTAAGCTGTCTCTTTAGTTGTTTGAAGTTTTTGGCTTGGTTGGGGTTTTTTTGGTACTTTGTAATTAAATGCTTGAAAGAATTTCAAAGATAATTTGATGATAAAGTATTTGGGATCTCTGTAGATGAGTAATCACCCCCCAAAGTAGTGACCATTTGCACCCAATTTTCAGTAAGGAGGTGACCCTAACAAAGCACATATGGCCTTGGTTCAAATCATTTGGAATAGTCTGAAGCAGTTGCTGTCCCCAACTTCTGTGCAATACAGAAGTACCTCAGTGGGCTGAGCACTTCTGTCTGTTGTGGTGTCAGGACAGTCACTCCTGGAGACAGACAGAAGGAAATCATACCGTGCTCTTTGGGCTCTGTATGCCTCAGGTGAATATGCAAATATTGTTTGGTTGGTTGCTAGAGGCTTATATTACAGGCAGGTACAGGATTTGCAAATCTCTCCATAGGACTCTCATATTACATCCTCAAGTTCTGATGGTTTTTTGCAATGCTGCAAACCACAACACTTGCCTTCCTGCATCAGCTGATCTTTTCGCAGCTAGAACTGGTCTTCTCTGCTGTTGCCGGCACCGTTTGCTTTCACCTGAGATCTGTGAGCTCCAGTCCATGGTATCAGAAGACGTTTCCTCCTTTGGGGTCTGTTGGCACTGCTGTTGAGAGCTCTGCCGCAGTTCCTTCTTTGAGCTGGGGGAGTGGTCTAACTGGACCTACTCTATTTGGAGCAGGAAGCACAAAACATAAAGGAAGAAACAGCTAGCACTGGTATAAAAAGATACTCAAGCTCAACTACGTGCCCATGATTAAATTTTTATGATACATATTCATTATGTATCATATATAGGCATATGTATATTTACGAACTTCTCGTAATTTGGATGCTGGGTTCTGGGTGGTAACTTTTCTCTGTAAATCCACCCAGAATAACAAAGGTGGAAGCACCCTGAAAAGAGGTTTTTTGCATATGCTGAAGGACACCAGGAGAACCAAGTCTGCTTTTAGACTAATAACCCTCTGCCACCACCTCCTGGCTGAGCTCTGCAGCAGCACGTGCTATGGCATTTTTTTCCCTCCAGCGTTGTCATATGCTTGACAGCACAGGTTCTCCTAAGTTTTATAACACATCTAATGATATTTATTTTCTTTGAGTTTGTGTAGCTTTCTTGAAATACATACACCATTCTGAATGTATACAGAGTCATCTTCTGTGATGATAACGCCAATGACTGGTTTAATACATCTTTCTTTTTCATCTTGGCACTTATATAATCAAAGCCAGTAATGGGATTCTTGTTGCTGTTGTTTGGGGTTTTTTGTGTTTTTCAATCTGGACAAAAATAAATTAACTTGGAAAATCTGGTCCACAGATGCTTTTAAAAAATTTAGATTAACTATTTGCATCTCTTCTTCCCAAACAATCCTGCAGCAAAGCGCCCACTTATTGAAAGTTACCCAGGAGGGATTTTTAATTAACTAAATAAAATTAAGTGGGTATGAGTTGCAGGATTATTCTGAAATTTTTATTGAAAAACGTCTTTATTGGTTACAGTTAACTGTGTTCTGTTTAATGTTACGCAATTCACTGTCCTGCCATGTGGGTTCAGAGTATCAGGTTACCTTAATGATGATAACACACACACCCCCTGCAAAGTATACAAACCGAAATACTGTATCCGGACAGATTAGTTACAGATTAGTTTCAGCCTGTGCAATTTTCTTTAAGATGCCTTCAAGGTTGCCAAGGTTATTATTTTTTCCATATAAAAATAATACCAAAAGCGTGGAGCAATATTGTGAAAGGAAGAGTTCCACTGTGTGAGACCTAAAAATGTACTAAATGCAATTGTGTGTCTGTCAAATACAAGTTGGGAATTGTACCTCTCAGCACCTTACCAGACTCCTGCTTGTGTTGTTTCAGAAGTCAAAGAAATGTAAGTCAGGAGAATCAGCTTCTCAGCCGGATACCGCTGAAGGTAACAAACACAGCTGCTACTTATGTGTAGTCTTCTGAGTCGTCACCCAGATCCATGATTTCATTATTTGTTTCTTTTATAGATTCTCCAGGTCCATCAAAAGCGAAGAATGGAAAGGATTCTGTCAATTCTAGTTCTGGGGAAAAGAGGCAGATTATCTTCACCAAAAGTTCAGGTTGGTATTTATTCTTGAATCTCAATGTGAAAAATGTGAAGAAACAGCTCTGCTTTGAAAAATGTTGTAGGAGAGATCCTTCTCTGGCTACATAGTGCCACAGTTTTCAAAAGCTACCCTCTCACTTCATTTTTTTTTTTATCTTTCTCAGTAATAAAAGGTCAACTCCTGTCTTCAAGGAAGCCATAATGTTGTGGCTCACTGTTTCAAAGAACCCCCTTTCAAAAGTGTCCTGAAAGGCTGCTTTCCCAAGCTGAAGTAGGAAGCTGCCTCATGAACAGCCACAAAGCTCCTTATTCAACAGAAACTATAGTCAATTGAATTTTTTCTTAATACAGAGCTTTATTTTACAGTCTGCAAAATCTACAAAACTGACTCTGCAGAAAATGTGCAAGAGCTTTTGTTTACCTATTTTTCCTTTTTCTGCCCAGTTTGCTTTTGTCCTGTCTGCTGTCCGTCCTCCTGCACTCAGAGTAAATACTCCAGAATGGAGACTGACTTCTTGTTATACTCTCACAAAATACCCAAAACAACAGAGTCCCTGCTCATGCTTGTGACTGGCAAGTGCTGTAGTGATGGAGATAACTATTAAAAATAACAAACACTTTTCACCATGTTGGGTTTTTTTCTTTTTTTTTTTTTTTCTCTGTGAAATAAGCCACATCTGCTTGTTTATGGCATCCCAACATCGCTGTTCTTTAAGTTGGTTGGAATCAACTTGAATGAATTGGAGACTTACTCACACAATGATGCAGTCGAGGATTTGGTGTGTCTGTTTTATTGGCTAGGAGGTAGCGTGAGGAGAATTCGTAGTTGTTTTTCTGGAGTACAAGTGGTCAGAAAATCTGTCAGGGCACTTTGTTTGCTGCTGGCTTGACTTTCAGAACTGGATTTTAGCTGCTAATTTGCTGTGTGTCACTGGGAGCACTGGGATGTAACTTCAGGACATATCGATGTACCAGTAGTCATGCAGCTATGAGCATACCTGGCAGTCCTTTAGTCCAAAGGATGGTGCCCCCTCTTTATGTAATATATATTATATTATTTAATGTCTCCAATCCATACTGATGTTTGCATACAGACCTATGAGTATGTTTTTAAAGTCAGTCTGAGGTTCCTGTGTGAAGTATTCAATTGTCTACATTACAGACACAGAAAAAGTCAATAAAATTAGTCTGAAGAGCCTGAGAATAGTTAAATGAGGAGCTGTAGGGAGAAGCTGGGAGAATTTCCATCAAAAATGCTTTACCTGCCCCCTACTGTCTGTTTTTATAAAGGATAATCTTCCTAAAATACTTCATTCCAGATGATTATAATTATTTTTGGATGTTCAAGAACTTCATAATGTTAATAATATTTGATATATTTTTATTTTCCAAGAGTTTAAAAGAAAAAAAAATGTGCCTTTTGAAATGTCAGGTCATTGGTTTATGTTTCTGGCAGAAGTTATATGGACCAGCAAGAGAATAAGAGGAGAGAGGGAAAATAAAGGAAAATCCATGGACTGAGGAATGCCAGTAGCATAAGAATTAATTTGTGAACATGGCACCCTAAGGTTTCTGGACTTGCGGCGTACATACTCATTCTTCCAAATCCAGTGTTTGGTAATTCTTTCCAGACAACTATTGGTGGCATTAAAAGCAGCATTCTCCAAATAGAAAAAGAGTCTGATCTATGATGGTTTAGGGTCGCACATAGAGTTTCTCTGACTAAATGCAGAAATCAATTCAGTGCATTTTCAGACAGGCTTCCTACTAACTATTTACATCCCATTGTGCCTAAGTTAAACTAAATATGTTGAGTTTCAGTAGACTTCTACAGATTCATTTCTTTGCAGAAGAGACTTGGCACTTGATCCTTAACTTTGGAGAAGATTAAATAGTTGTTAAGAAAGAGGGGTGGGTTGTAGCAGTTGGTATAATACACTGAGAGAGATGGTATCGGAAACAGAGGGACGGACATTTCCCTGTCCCAAATATAAAATGATGCAGACTATTGTTATTGGCCATAAATGACTTTGCAAAGAATAAAGGGAGGAGATTGATTCCCTGGAGACAGTATGTCACAAGTTTAGCTTTTGTCATCTGATGGCCAATTTCTAAACAATACTTGAGGGTGGTGGAATACTTTCATGTTTCTTTCTTAAGACTCCAGTTCAGAGCCATTTTTCACTTAGAGGACCAAATGTTGTCAATACTGAATTACAGTGCAAGGAGTTTACACAAGTAGGAAAGAATTCCTCTTTCTCCAAGATTTCTTTTTGAAATTTCTTTTCAGCTTGAGCATAAATTCTAAACACTAGGAGTGTGTTTGCTGTAAGTAACATGTTTGCTGTTGAGTACAGTTCTGGGTACAGTTTGTGATAGCCCTGAAAAAAATTTAAACATTTTGTCTTTGTACACATTGTTTTTTAAATAAGGACAGGAAAAAAAAAAAGTATTTAAACACTCTTATCAATCCAAATTGATTGATTCTGTTCCTTTTTCTCTATCAGATAATGGAAATTCATCTGTACCAGGAAAAGTCAATAAGGTGGCATCTACTACTACGAAGAGATCCATTGCAGACAGCGAGGAGAAATCTGAGGCATACAAATCTATTTTTACAACACACAGCTCAGCAAAACGTTCAAAGGAAGAGTGTTCCAATTGGATTACTCACACAGCATACTATTTCTGAAACAATGATGAGCCTGATTGTAACATTCATTACTGCTTTCCTTCCCTAAGGCTTTTTCTGTACAACTCTGATACAGAACTTTGGTTGTAATCCGATGTTATCTGGAATTAGTCCATTTGTAAGTTGTTTATAAACTTGTGACATGCAACTTGGGTTAAATACGAAATAGATCACCAGGATCCGTATTGTATCAGCGGACTGCATTCTAAAATGATGGGTTATTTCCCCAAAATGCTTTCTTTTCTTCTCCCAGTTGGATGCTGTCATTCTTAGTCACACTGGCCAGTATCCTCAGTAGCCAGAGCAAAGGTAGAAGGATCTGCCAACTGTCCTCTTCCATTGATACTTGCTGCAACTGTAATTATAGTTTTCAATGCATTAGTACAAAAATTGAAACTTTTTAAAATTCCTGACAGTAAAAAGAGCAATAATGCTCTAATAATAATAATGTACTAGCTAGCTCCACCCTCAGCAGTACTAGGTTCTGTAGGTGTTTTAGAGTAATTTACCTTTTGATGGGATGTATGGAAGCGTAATCTTGAAAATGTTTGTACAACATTCTTATTGTACATATTGTTGTAGCCTGTTTTTAATAACAGGGTATTCACTTTTAAATAATTACCTATAAATATGAGCCTGAAATAGTAAGACTGGGGTTGTTGTTTTTTTTCCCACAAAGATTTTGGGGTTGTTCTTTGGGGGGACTGTCTTAAAGTTAGAAATATCAGGCCTGAGCCTTTTTTTATTTTTTCAGAGGATCCGAATCCAGTGGAACAAAAGTCTGAGTTTCCTTTTCTGCTGTAAGAATGAGGTTCTGTGTACATCTCTGAGGAGCAATTTGCCATTCTGGATTCAGCAGCTTACATGAAAATATGAGCCTTTGCTCAGGGTCAAGAGAAGACCACATGTGGTGAGGAGATAGGAGCAGGCAGATCTTAACTGGCTTTTTAGGGAGAAACGACTGGGCACCAGTGTCATCTGGGTCAAACACCTTGGTGGCTGCTGGAGGGAACCCTTTTCAGTGCTGGAGTTGGCTTCTGAGAACCTTCCTCTTTCACCCTGCAGGCAGCTCAGGTGTGCTGCTGTCACAGCATCCGCAGAACATGTTGCTTTATCTTCTGATATAAAATTCTTAATAACCAACAATATTTGACTGTTAATTGCTTGTTGTAGAAAGATGCTAAGCGTAGTAGGTCACTCAGTTTTGCTTTTATATTTATGGTTTTTATTCCTGTGCCGTTGATTTAAATAAAACTTGCTGTTGTCATATGACCATAACACTTCACGTTCCGTTCAACAGATACATGAGTGCTTGTTCTGTCAGTGCTAGAACAGAATGTTTTTTTCTGGGCTTTCCTTTAGACCTTTTATTCTTAGCTTTTTTCCAAGCACAGGAATCCTTTTTAAATGTTAATGTTCCATAGCAGTGATTTAGTGGCTGAATATTTGAATCCAGTAATATCTATGTGAAATGACCAGGGGGGGGGATGGAAGCTTTTCACCTTCCTCTCTTCCTCTTTTAAAGTTAAAATCTGCTTTTGTAATCTTGGCACAGACAAAACAGAATAGAAATGCAGAAAGTAGGAGGCTTTTAAAACCACTGCATGATGTTAACGTTGTTACCTTTGTGTGTGAAAATGATTAATTATCCTCATAATTTATTTTTTAAAGTGTCCCCATTTATAATTGGCAATAGTTAATTGGAGATTCAGATGGTGTGTTTATATTTGCGTAGGTGGTCTCCATGATTCAAGCATCTTGAATGAAACTGCTGGGATTTTATTACTATTTTGATAGGTATAATTAAAAATTGGCTTGTTGTGGAATTTATATGGTGGTAAGCATTTTTGTTTTCCAAAGATGTGAATGCACATATACATCACATCAAACAGTTTGAGGTTTACTTGAACTTCCAGGAAGTATTCAGCCACATTTTGTATGTGTGTCTAGTGATCAGCTTTGTTCTCCCCATTCTGTGTTCTTTTCCTCTTCATTATTACCCTTTATTATTTGTTAGTTACAGATAATTAAATTACTGCACTAAAAGATATACTACAGTAGGCCCTTTATTTGCAGTCTAATTCTGTTTTGACAAGACATGTTAAAGCCCTATTAGTATTTTATAGGAGCACATTTTTCTTCTATTTAAATCAGTTATAAATCCTAAGGGGAATTCACTTAATGCTTTTGATTTGGCCATTGCTTTGCTAAGGAATATGAGGAAACATAACAAGCAGTTTTGCTTCCCTTTTCTTGATAATACATTACGCAAAGTCCAGTCTGTGGACTCGGTAAGAGGCTTCCCTGCTCATTGGGGCATAATAGTGACTTCTTTATTTCCATCTGACCTGCTCGTCTGGTAAAGTAAATTCAAAACAACTATGATTTGGTTAACGTGTGGATTCTTCATACACGCTTGGGTTTATTATCTGGAATTGATAGTTTGTGCTCTGCCACTTAGCTGGGGTAGTGTCTGGTAGTTTATACCATCCCGACTTTGTGGATGGAGTTCTTAACGTGTTTACAGTTTATAGAAGTGTTGTCAGTGACTGATGAGGTCTTTTCCTTCCCTTTACAGAAAACAGCTGTGGAGGAATGTGATATATTGTTGGCATGTGATGCAATTCATCGCCACAATTGACTTTTGTTAATGTAAAATAGAGGAGCAAAAAACTGACACTTCTGTAGTTGGCAGGCTGGGTTAGGCAGTTGAGACTGGAACGTTGACTTGGCAAGTTTTAATAGATTCAAGCAAATAGTTTGCTGGAGGATGTTTGCTTTGTTGTGGTTTGCTTTTTGTGGGGGAGGGCAATTTAATTTTCTTCTACTGTAGGTGAATTTGAATGTTGGTGAAAGTTGAAGACTGCAGAAGTCTTAGAATCTGAAACCTATATTTTTTGAGATGCCACATAAGTCTCCCACAGCATTTCATCCATGTGTCTCTGTTCTGGGGAGTTCACAGAACAGTTAGTTCTGTTTCCATGATGTTCAAGCCTTGGCCTCTCTTCTGAGGAGCTTAAAAAAGGATCCAATTTGTGTCAATTGCATAATAGGGGGATTTTTTTTGTGATGAGGAACCTGCCCGCTGGGAAATTCAACAACTTCCTTCATATAGTGCAGTAATCAAATGCTGGTCGTGAAAACTGGCCCAGATTGTGCACTAGTGAAAAGGGAGAAGGACTTGGGGGTCTTGGGGGATGAAAAGCTGGACATGAGCTGACAGTGTGTGCTCATAGCCCAGAAAACCACCCACATCCTGGGCTGCATCCCCAGCCATGGGGCCAGCAGGGTGAGGGAGGTGATGCTGCCCTTCTGCTTTGCCCTGGGGAGACCCTCCTGCAGTGTTGCCTCCAGCTCTGGGGCCCTTGGCACAGGAGAGACAGGGACCTGTTGGAGCGAGTTCAGAGGAGGCCATGAAGGTGATCAGAGGCTGAAGCCCCTCTGCTGTGAGGACAGGCTGAGAGAGCTGGGGTGGTTCTGCCTGGAGAAGAGATGGGTCCGGGGAGACCTTACTGGGGCCTTACAGGGGACCTACAGGAAAGATGGGGACAAACATTTTAGTAGGGCCTGCTGCGATAGGACAAGGGGTCAACACTTCTAATTTAAAGCAGGAAGATTTAGACTAGATATAAGGAAGAAATTTTTTACAATGTGGGTGATGAAACACACCCAGGTTACCCAGAGAGGTGGTGGATGCCCCATCCCTGAAAGCCTTCAAGCCCATGGTGGATGAGGCGCTGAGCAACCTGATCTGGTTGAAGATGTCCTTGGTCATAGTGGGGCGGGTGAGCTAGGTGGCCTTTAGAGGTCCCTTCCAACCCAAACTATTCTGTGATTCTGTAACTGTAAAGCTACGTATCCTTGTTTCCTCTCTTGATACATTCCTCTTCACACCCAAACCTCCAGTACCTCCATCCTTTGCACACTGCTGTTGCAGGTCTTGTCTCCCCAGACATCTTTTTCCATAAGACCTCTAAGAACAGCGTGTCTTCGAGGCTTTTATATCTCCATGAATCTTAATTGTAATTTAACAGTGATTTATAAAGTTGCTGGTATGAGTGAGGGTGTAGCAGCCCCGAATCTCTAAAAATTTACACTAAAATCCTTCAGAAAAGAAGCAGCACCCCCAAGAGCAGTGAGGGAGGAAGAGTGTGTAATGTCTGTTCTGGAAAGGCTGGAATTTAGCAACATCCTGCTGATAAGACTCTCATTAGTGAACAGTGAGCTTCAAGGGATGGAGTTCATTCTGTAAGAATATGTTAAACTTTATTTCCCCTGACTACTTTTTTAGAAGCAATTGTAGAACTATCTTCTCTCTAGTGGGAATAAAGTTGGAGATGTACAGTGGGAAAATGCATGCGGTTTGCTAGGATGGTTGGAAGATTTTATTGGAATCTCCAAACTTCTCTGCTTCAGTCTCCAACTTCCATGCCATGAGATCATCACGTGCCTGCCAAATTGACCAAAGAAAGCTTAAAAGTTCGCTTTAAAACATGATGCTAGTTAGATTAAAATATTTCTTATTCATGTCCTATTCTTAGCGAAACTGAACGAACACAATTGTCTGTAAGTGTCCCGTCTTGGTTGCTTTGCAGCCGAGACGCCAGTTGCAGTTGGTGTATTTTGCTCAAGATTCAGAACTGTGGTGACCCTGCCAAATAGTTTCTTAGTTGCATTTAAAAATAAAAGGGCTGTTTATACATTACAATCCACAGAGGGTCTGAAATCAGTATGTCCTAAGATGAATACAAATCATAGACAAGAAGTGTTTTGTTGGAAGGCTTCACAAATATGGAACTGATTACTGCTAGACAGCGCAGATCTCCTTCTGTAAGATGGAACTGATACAATTCCTTCCTGACAGCTCAAAATTATAATTGAGTTGGGTTTTTTTTCTGTGTTTTAAACTTTACCAACTTTCAAAATGAGCAAGAGGGATGGAATCCTAATCCATCTGCAATTGATGGGAATTCTGCCTGTAAGCCAGGATTTTAATCTAAATATCCATCCAACTGCCCAGTTGCTGTGGAGGTACTGCTAACAATTTCATAGCTGTGGTTTTGTCAAGCATTTAACTTCATGTGGATTAAAATATCTCTAACAGGTCAGTGACAGAACTCAATTTGCAAATTGACTACAGACCTTTGGGGGGGAAGAACCAA
This sequence comes from Thinocorus orbignyianus, assembly GCA_013400375.1. Lineage (NCBI taxonomy): Eukaryota > Metazoa > Chordata > Aves > Ciconiiformes > Thinocoridae > Thinocorus > Thinocorus orbignyianus. The sequence continues at coordinate 537,142 of VXBW01007184.1, forward strand.
TTTCATCATGACGTTGAGTAAAAGGAAATTCTCTTTTTAAAATGTTACCCTACCAGTTCTTTGAAACATCCAGCAGAAACCAACCTTTCTGTCGCATTTGTGACATCTCCAAGAGATTTCCTCAAAAGTTAAGGGCGTGAGTCGGCGAGAAACACCCTCTTTTCCCTTGCAGAAGCATTCATCTGCCAGACCGCGCCACTTCTCTTTTCACCCAGTTTTTTCCTTGTTCCTTCTCATTTCCCTCCTTCATTTCTGCTGCTTACAGAAATGAGACAGTGCTTTGCCTGATGATGATCAGGAGAGTGGGGAATAGGGAACGAGGAGGATGATGGATGCTCTGGTTTTGCAGCCCTGTTTGCTCTTTGGGGCTGATTTGCATTTGTTATGCAGCCAGACAGGCTCCTCGCCCAGCTGAACTTTCTCCGTCTTCCAGGCCACGTCCTGAATTTGGTGGCAGTTTGAGTCGGGATGGGCCCGAAGGCTGTCACTGCCCAGATCTCCTCTCCCACTCTCTTTGTGTGTTTTTAAAGATCAGAGTTGTATCCACAGGGGAGAACATGAAGATACTCAGTTTCTTTCCTCTCCCTGTTACTGGTAGGAAGGCTTTTCTCTCTTCCTTCTATGATCTTGGATGGGTGTTCAATCTTTCGGTCCCTTCTCTCTCTTCTAAGTTAATTCCCCACTGTATGAGGATCTCTTAAGACTTAATTATTATGTCTGGGACATGGAAGATGTCCATACCAGGGTGCAGTGTAATTTGTAAATGGAAGACAGGGAAGGCTTTTCCGTGGGCTGTCAAAGACTGACTTGACTCCGGAAAGAAATATAGTGTTAGCTTAAAATAGAAACCACTTGACAGGGTAAATTTCCCTAGCAGGTGGGAATGTCACAATTTTATGTCATGTGTTTCCTCTTTTCTAATTACAAGGAATTCTGAGGAATCACTTAATATCCACTTTGCAGTGATAAGTGGGGTTTGCTGCATTAGCATCCAAAGGGCTGCCTTGGATGGGACGGGCGTAGCTTTCTTCAACTTGCCTACAAAGCTAAAGAAATGCAAAGCAGCTTATTGCTCAATTGTGCTGACTTGAGCAACTAGGTAGGACAAATTAAAAAAAAAAAAAAAAAAAGGAATTTCTAGTCTCAACCTGGGTACTTAATGGGTCCCAAAATGTGCTGAACTCTTTAGTCTAAATGGGCTCTTTAGTGTGGTGTCAAATAAGTTAAAAAGCAAGGGAGCTTTACAAAGCTTCATTCATTGTTTAAACTTGTTTAACTCATGTTAAGGCTAATGTACATTTATTCAGACTGACAAAGTGCTGAATTTACACAACAGGGATAGTAATAATTAGGTCAGATACTTTCTAAATGGCAATGGGGGGTGGGGGGGGGGATAATACTTGACTCTTTTATGCTTATGAATGGAAATGATTATTAGCACTGACTGAGGCCAACCGCAATACCTGCATCTGCTCTTCTCACCCCCAGCGACTCCCCTTCCCCAACCAGTGCTGGCAGTGCCGTGTCCCAGCTCCCCACCTGGCCACAGGAGACCCCCAGCCAGGCCTTGTGTTACATGTTACTTGTGAGAGCACGGTATTCCTGGGGGTGACAACGTGTATTTTTTAGTAAACCCGTAACTGTCCCTTGAAGCTGGCTCTCTTCTTCCCTGCTGCGATCTGATCGAGGCCAATAAATTACACTAAAATGAAAATCCGGTCATTAAGATTGCATTGTCTGTTCAAGCTTGTGAAGTTTAACCTTCCATGGTGTTCACTTAAGGCTGCATAGTTCTTATAGATTTATTGTAAATGTTTCCCGTACCTGTTAACATCCCTACGGTTTGGAGATGAAATGAGGTGCCTGCATCTTGGACCTTTCTCTGAGATGTTTGGTGCTGGTGACTCCCAGCACGGAATCCGGGATTAGTTAGTCCGTGGATCTGATCCAGCACAGCAGGATTTGTTTCTCCAAGAACGTTTGGAGTTTTTTTCTTCCTTGGCTTTCCTAATATTTGCACAAGCACTCTTGTTTAATTCAGTGAAACAGAATCTGCTTGCATTTGAATTGTGGTCAGCAGCGGGCATGCTGGGCTGGTTGGATCTCTTAAGCTGTAGCCATTTACTTCCCCATTGAGATTTAAGCTACTCATAGCTCATTTGCTTTGCATGTTTCCATTCTTTAAGGAATCATTAAACAGTCTCCAACCTACCCGTCGGACTGGCTGCAGCGGCCGCGCCGGGCACGGTCGGCAGGGAGAGCCACCCCAGCGCTCCGGTGTTTAAAAACTGCCAGGGAAGAGCTGGAATTGGAGGGAATGGGTGAAGATTTAGCCGCACATACCCCCAGCTACCTGAGAACAAGGACCTGGAAATGTTGTGCTCCGGGTGAACGTGCTCCACAAAGCCCTGCGCGGCCGCGGGGGCATCTGTAGCATCCCCCGGGTGGGAGAGCTGGGGCTGTATAACGCACCTCCCTCCAGCTGGGGACCGATTGCTGGGCTGAAACCGCAGCAGGCTGGGTCGTTAAACGGAATCTATTCCTTAAGACTCGTAAACATACCCCCGCAAACCCCCCCTCACCCCCACCACGCGTTTGGCTTTGCGCCACGATACCGCAGCGGGCTGCACTTGGTGCTGTTATCCATGCGGTGGCACCAAAAGTCCAGCCCAGAGCCAGCCTGGGGTCGGATCCGGCTCCCGCTGAACTGCAGGGGGAGGAGGAGGAGGAGGGAAGCCTGGGGGACAGAGGCAGCCCAGCCTTCTGACACCTCCGCGAAACCCGACTTCTGCCTTTCTCCACGTTCTTGTTGGCTTTCGCTGCTGCCCAAAGTTTCTCAAACTCTCTCACTGTGCTGTAAGTCACCTCCGGTTTTCAAGCTTAATAAACGGCTGTAGCTAACAGCAGCACCGCTAAAGCTCTCCCTTCGCTGGTCACCCACAGAAACGTGCGTTAATTCCCTGTGGCTCCATGTAGCGCTGAGCAGGTGATACCACTGCGTTGTACGGGGATGCGGAGCGCAGGAGGAGGTGCGGTGGGTGAGCTGGGTACCACGGGGGACAGGACTTTAGAGGTTTGTCGCAGTGACTGCCCTGAAGAATCTGTAATCACAGGAGAAATCAACTGTCTCCAGTGCCCTGACCTTCTTTGCTAGCTGTTAGCATACGTACGTAGCTTGTAAACTCTTAATATTGGAGAATGCATAAAAATTATGAGTGGATAAATACTAATGGTAATAAAGAGATGGTTGGTAAAAAGGGGGAAATGTCTCTAGAGAAGACAGAGGAGAAGCAGTGCCCATCTTTTAATAGGATGACTCTCGAGTGAAAACAGCAAGATTTATTTGACTGTTTAATACTCTGATTTTTTCAAAGAGTCAGAAAATAGAGGGTTTGTTCCACAGAAAATTCCAGTGCTTCGGAGTTTGTTTCCATTCCAGATCAGAATGAAGAGTGCAAACTACTCCCTGAAGTAACGTTCTATAAAATACTGGTTTGGGGTAGTTGAGCTGGGCCCGTTGCCTGAGTTGTTCCACCTATGTTCACGAATTTTCTTCTTAAAAACAAGCTGCTCACAGAATTAACATTGAGTGTATCTAAAAGTTGAAATGAAATAAAATATTTGGCTCCATCACCCCCTAAAAACCCTGCAAATAGCTGCATGTTTGGGACTTAAATCCAATTTTTGTGGCATCTGTATTGTGTTGTAACATTTTCAGCAGCTCTCCCTGCAATATTTAGTACTCCACATTTGAGTTGGAGAGATCTCCAAGTCAAGTTGCCTGTAGTTGGAATTTTAAAAACAAAAGAGGGAAAGAAAAACTTGTCTTCTATTTTAGGGTCTTGCAGTACTGGAAATGCAAACACTGCAGAGTGAATATTTAACTAGTGCATGAGAATCTAAAAAAGTGTAAAGCAAATGCAATGCAGCAGTCTATTTGCCTTGTTCAACTAGAGCAGCATTAAGACATTAAAAATAGATTTACAGATTTCATAATGTGATTGCAACATTCACACAGGTTGGGATTTTTAATTTAACTTTGAACTGGATAATGCAGATTGCACGGAGAGCAGAATGGACTATATTCTAATGGGAGAATTTGCCTTATGCAGGATTAACATATCAAAGGCAGAGAAGGATTTTTTGAGAAGATGGCACAATGATCCCACTGGCTCAGAAGGTTGACATCCGACTAGAGCAGCTGGCATCAGCACAGGGTTTCAGACCATTTCAGGCAGTAGGGCATTAGGGAGGCACTTGCTCTGCTTTGATGATGCTCCTTCATCTTGACCACTTGTGATACAACTGGTCGTGGTACGGTCTGGTAAATTTTGTTCTATCTTCTCGTGGCCTTAGAGGTCTGAGCAAACAGCCTTCTGCCAAGTGGTGACACAGCATGATCCTGGAAGAGCAGTTGGCTCTAGCAGCATAGTCTCCTGGTGGAAGTCATCTTGGCACTGAAAGCATCTTTGCTGGGACTGTCCATACCTCTTACAGCCAGTGGCAATTAGCTTCCATTCCTGTTCTTGCAGGTTGTTTTGTGTTCACTCAAGCTAAAGACATTTGCATCTGGAAGCAATGCTTGATGTGACCCCTCTTGTATTTGAGTATACATTATCAGTCTGCTTTGGAAATGGGCTTAGGCTGGGTTGATTTAGCTGTAAAGTTGGGAGTGTGTGCGTCTCCTGGAGATGAGGAGCACTTGCAACTCTGGTAGAAGTGCTTCAGAGTCTGGGCAGTTCCCGGTCGAACTTTGGGAAGTTTCCAGAATTTGTTGTTACCTGGAGAAGTCAGGCTATGTCTATGAGAGATTCCAGCATTCAACACTGAGTTATTAAAAACAAACAAATAAATACATAAATTTAAAACTAAGAAAAGACAGTGGTTTAGCTGTTGGCTGGGCGAGTGAGTAGATATCAACCTCATTTCTTCCCTAACAGCTGCCGTTGTGTTCTGACTCGGGTGTAGTTGATAATATTGGTTTCAGTGCTTGTCTAAATACTGCTAGAAAAGGAATTCAGGGCAGGCAGGTATTCAAAGAATTTGTATGAGTGAGATAGTTGCAGTACAGTTCTTGGAAGCACAGTGGAAGAGGTGCACAGCAGAGAGGATGTAGGCAGGTCCTTAGGAGTGACTGCTGGTGTGACAGAGAGACAGCCCATGATGATGTCAGTTTACTTCTGTGATGGACACTTCTCTTGGGAATACACTTGCCAGCACAGCTGTGCCAGAGGTGGATGATTTTTCCACTGCCCCACAGCCAGAATAGTGAAATCCTTCGCTGTTTCACTCCAGAAGGGTCAGACAAACTTCTACCACGTGTACTTAGAAAGACTGACCACAACTCTGAGCCCCCTGCAGATGGGAATATGTAGTTTTGAAGGTGCTGTGTCTGTCACTCTATTTTGCACCCCAACACAAGGCCGTCAGAGGGGATTGTACCACCCCCTGCCTCCTTAAGAATGTATGGCCCAGCCCCTGTCCGTGTCGTAGCAGTATGTCGGATTGTGAAAATCCCCCTCTGAGATTTCTCTCTTTGATAAAAGGTTCTCAGCAGCTGAGCTCCTCAGCATCACAGGAGTTAGCTTTTCCTGGTCGAAGAGGAAGCAGGGTGTTTGCAAGTATCAATAGCCCCATATCCCTCTGCACAAAGACATTGCAGCCCTCCGCTGCTGTGGTGAGCCTCGCGTGCTTTTCTAGGATGGTGGCATTTCACGATCACAAGGATTATCTTTGTTCTTCAACAATGCCAGAAAATGGTCCATATGAAAGCGACTGAGTGACAGGATGAACAAAAGGAATTATGAAAACTATATAATTTTGTCTGAGAACTCTGATGCCTTCTGGGAAGTATCGTATAATACCCAGCATGAAATACCCCATCAAACACGGACAGCATAGACATGGAGCAATGTTGAGCAAGAAGTTTGACCAGAGCACCGATTATTGATTTCAAAACATCCCAGCGCTATGTGGCCACAACAATCCGAGGAAAAATTTGAATAGTCAGAGAGAATCAAAGTGGTGCAGACACACTGCTCGCACAATGACTGGGGAAGATCACTTAGTGCAGATATGCAACAGCTGCAACAATTTTCATGCAGAGACATGCCTTTATATTTAATTTAAGTATAGGCATCAGCACTCGCAGGGGAAGGAATGCTGTCTAAAAGTAATAGTGAGCCTTCTGCATCTGGAACAAGAACTCATATCGAATCATACCGAAAGTGAAGCAGTGGTGAGCAGCTTCAGCGCAGCGACTTGGGCAGTAACAGCAGAAGCCGAGGGCTGCGTGTGAATTGGAGACTCTCTTTACATCTTCAGAAACGAAAAATGAGGTTATTTGTAAGCTTGTGTTGCTGCTGTCAGTGTGAGAGTTGTCCTGAGGATAAGGATGCTGCGATTTGCCAGAGTACAAATTAAGCCATTGCTTTTACACTTGGCCTTTTTTTTAATCTACACTGCTGCCTTCCAGCCAGCTGCAGCAGCCTCTGGGGATTCCTGGGCTATTTCCAAGTGACCTGTACATGATAACAAAGAAAAATAAACTTTTATTCACTGTATGGTGATCCCTAGCATCCGCTGGAAAGTGTCTGGGGATCACCAACATTAAACATGCTGAGAACCATCCTCCATTAGCAGCTAGAGACACCAAAACCAGCAAATACCTATTTGCATGTTCTAGATGGAGTTTGAATGATTGCTGTCTGAAGGGCACAGACAGTTCTCCAGTGTGGCTGTTTTTAACACCAAAATGTTGGATTTTGATGGCACAGCAAAACTGCCAGGAAACATTACCCACTGAACACATCTGAAATGTCACTCTGAAAGTCACTATGGTTTTAGGTGATCTTTTAGCCTTGTATTTTCTGAACCAGAAGCTATCTGGCTGGGGAATTTGCTTTGTCCTCCTACGACATTGGCTGGAGCTGAGGTCCACCAGTCTGTTGGGTAAAATTCATGGCAGTATTGACAACTAAAACTGCTCGGTTTTATCTGCTCTTCTTTTAAGGTTACACCGTATTTAATGACAGGCCTTTTTTTCTGACATGAAGTTTCACATTTATCTGAAACAAAGGAGCAAGTGCTTGAGAAATAGGTTCATTCTTCTCTATTAGCTCCGGGTTCAAGATTTGGAGATTATTGAAACTATTTTCCGTAATTTGCCTTGGAGCATTCCTGTAGGGTTTTTTAACCTCTGAAGATGTTTCGTCAGCAGGTATTGCAATAGTCTGCAATGGCTTTTTTCCCTTTTGGGCAAAAATTAAATACGAATTTATAACACGATTGCGTTAAGATTTCAGACCTGTGCTGCAAAAACTGATCGATGCTGCTGTGATCCTACTTGTTGTGAGATTGCAGGCAAATAGCAGCCCACTGATACAGTTAAAATTCCCATAGTGAGCTTGGATGATGTATGTGCTTCGGTGTATTTTTATTAAGCTTCTCTGAAATTATTTTCAAAGGGTAAAAACCTCAGCTTAGCTGGTTACAGAGTTTAATGGAGCCAAACTGTTACCCATAGTCTTTAAAGAACATGCTGTAACCTTTTTGCTGAACAATCTGCTCTGCTGTTACCAAGTTTTACCCAATATTCAAATGAAACTTATTCCTTTTCAACCTTTGCCAAGCTGAGGTTATTAAGAAAGAGATACAAATTAAAAGGATTAAAAATGCAGCTCTAATTAAACACATATGAGCAGTTGAGAGCCGGCTCTGCCCTGGCTATCTGTGCACATAGAAATATCACACATAACTTAAAACAGCCATAGTCTCCATAAAGGGCTTGCTAAAGGCACCACCAAACACTGTAATAATATGCTAGAGCTTTTTCTATGTAGGTCCTAAAATGTTGTCAAAAATTAGATGAGCCATCGCTGTCCCCGCTTGCAAAGGAGAAGATGAGGTGGAGAGCAAGGAGAGGAGCATTTCTCTCTTTGCATCTTCAACAAACTTGAAGTCCGCGGCCTCCCCACGGAGCCGAGCTCCTGGTTGTCCCCAAAAGCTGTGGCAGTGGTAGTCGCCTTTCCAAGCAGACCTGATGTTTCTTTTCAGAAGAATGTAGAGTGCAATCAAAAGATATCAAATGATTCTGGCTTTCTATGACAAAATCGAGTTGGTATCTCTTAATAATTATCTAAACAAGCCCTTGAAGACACATAATCACAAAACAGCATGTATGATCACAGCTTGGCATTTTAAAAGATTAGAAGGGGATTAGAATATTTGTAAATTCCTCACCAAGCTTTTGTAGAGACAGGATGGAATATTTTTTAAACAATTCACAAGCAGCAGCTGTCTGTTAAAAGCCTTTATTCCCCTGATTCGTGCTGGGTGTGGATTGCTTTGTGATTTTTTTTTAAAAGGTAGCATAATATAGTTCATCAATCTAGGCTGCATGTAAATCCTGCTTTATATGATTCCTAGTAAGTTTAAAGGGCTTTATGCTCCTCATGAAGAATGGGAAAGCCTCCTTGCACCAGTGCGTAACAGGTCCTTTCATTCTCCTGCTGGTGCTGCTGGTTTAACACCCCCACCCAAGGGAATAATATCACCTGGGGAAAAAAAATGAGTGAAATTTCGAGCCCCAAGAAGTGTTCCAGAAAAGCCACTCATATTCTTAGGTGACTGTCTTCTTCTCATATTCTGGGGCCAACGTATCATGATTGGCTTGAAAAATCAGGATAAATAATCAGGGTTCACCAGACAGGATAACAGGACTTACCTGCTTTTTCTGGGAATGGGAAACAAAGCTGGACAGGAAAAGAGAGGAACACCCTGACTCGCGCCCGCATCCAGGTGAGATGATCTGACGGATCATTTGGATACGGTGCATATTAAGTAGGGCTGTTCAGAGCATCCCTCAGGCAAAAAGGAATAGGAAATACTATCTAAAGAAACCAAAGAAAATCTGTTTGCTTGAGTGGGCTCATTTTTCAATATTATATCTGGTTACTGGTTGATGGGAAATGTTCAAGTGAGAGTTGTCCAACTGTCCCCTGGTAGGGAGCAACGGCGGTACCCAGTGCTAACCCACTGGTTTTGTAATGGAGGTGAGACTTTCTCTGTGCTGACATCTTTCTTTGTCCAAGATGGTAGCTTGGTTTGGGAGCATGAGTAAAGCTCAGGAATGGTGTAGCGAAGGCTGCAGGCCAAAGCTGGCAGGGCTGCAGGATCCATGGGTTGTCATCCCCTCACCAAGGCTGTTGAAGATAGAGTTTCTCTGCTGCCCCACTCTACCTGCTCCTAGCAGCATGCAATAACCCTTGCCTATCTGCAGATCTACCACAGATAGGTCAATGAAAAAAGATTGCAAACTCTGGGCCAAGCTTTTAGGTAAGTTTACTTTTTTTCCCCAAAACCTTGAACTGTCAAAGCTCTGAACTTGACAGTTTCCTCTGTATCAATATTTTACTATTTTTTTGCTCAGCCAAAAAATAATTTTGACCATGAAAGCAACTTTGGGTTAAGCACATGAATTTAAAACTTCTTATCCAGTCCTTAATGGTCTGTGCATGACCACCTACTGCTACTAGTCTGAAGAGGTCTCAAAGCCCACACTCACCCATGGAGGTCCTCAGAAACGAGCAGATTTTTCTGGTCAACTCAATGCGTGAGCAAACAGCTGCAGCAGCTCTGCTTTTCACAGTTGCACACGTGTTCAGAAGCTTTCCTTATTTCTTTTATTTTTACTGCCTGTGTTTACCAAGGTACAGTCATAAGGAGGTTTGTCTGGAAGAGTTTGAAGAAATCTATGCAGGATTTGAGGGAGAGTCCCCCAGCCACGGCGTCAAGCTTCTGGCCCATGGCTGTTGTGTGAGCTGGTGACTCAGGGATCAATAGAAGTGAGTGGGCCACCACCCAGGCAGCAAGAGCATCCTCCCTGGGAGGGAAAGAGGGAGGTGTCAGTTTGACTGGTTCTCTGCTCCCTTCTGGCTCTCCGTTCATTCTTAAGTATATTTGGAGCGGTGTTTATTTGCCAGATTCTGTACTGATAAGTAGGGCATGGGGGATGTTAATTTTTTGTTGCTACTTGTCCTTTGAGACCTGGCCCACGTTTTCTGGCCCAGGGCTGGGCTGAAGAGGTTAATGCATTGCTGGCAACCCTCTAACCAGAGGCGGTTTGCGCTGGGGCGCTTCTCTATGTAGAAACACAAACACAGTATTTCATATGGTCACCCCTTAGGAAATACAGTAATTCACATTAGTTTAATTAACCCGGAGAAGCCATTGTACTGAAACACAGCCACCTGTAAGGGAGAGCAGGGCAAGCACCAGGGTTAAATGGGAGAAAGGTCCCAATTTTAAACCAGAAGAGTAGGTGTAAACCTTCCCTTTAGAAGTGGGGAGGGATTAGTACATACAGGCCCAGCAGGAGCCCGGTTTATTGCTAATTGCATCTTCACATTTTAGCCATATTAAAAAAAAAAAAAAAAAAAAAAAAAAAAAAAAAAAAAAAAAAAAAAGAAATTTTAGGGGCTTTTTGTCTAATGACNACAGAGATTAATTGGGAAATGAATGTGACTGGAAGAGAGGGGCAGAGACCAGGACACCACCAGGAGCTGCAGCCGGAGCCCAGGTGCAGGGACCTGCTCTTTCCCTGATGGATTTTGCAATGCAGAAGCACTCGCCACCTTAAAAGGTGAGGGGTTTGCTCTTCTTGGCCTGTTTTTCTCCTCCTCCTCCGTGTTTTAATAATTCCTGGGTGACCGATACTGACCTGGAGGTCAGGAGTCTCCAGTTTTAACAGCCAGGAAATGCCCTTCCCATTGGTCATTATTGCCTAATTAACAACTTGAAATATTTCCCCATCAATGTCAATGACACAAGATGGCCATGTGGAGGGGTGGGGGCTGCAGAGCACTTTGGCAGCATTTGCGTGTGAAAGGCAGGCAGTGAGATGCAGAGGTTGAGGGTGCTGCTGGCTCCTCTGGCCTCACCCAGGATGGGATGAAAACCTCCCCAAATACAATGGCTAGAAATGGCAGAGTTTAAGGCCAGGTATTTCCAACCAATGCCACCAGTGTCCTCAGAAACAGCTTATAAAAGCTGGGAATGATGAAAACACAGCCTATTCCCCCCCTGTTACCAGTTCTGGCCTCAGACAATGAATCCTCACCTTGAATCAACACCAGGCTGGGCTGAGCCAAGGTGGCCCTTGGCCTGGCTGAGGCTGGGAGAGACCAGGAGTAATTTCCAGGCTTGTACTCACCCTCATCTGATGGTCAGGACAGTCTGCCACCAACGATGTGCCATATAGAGGTATAAAAATCTACACATGCCTTTCATAAGGGAGGCTCCCTATCCAAAGGGTTTTTACAGTGTTGGTGGCTCATTGAAATGTTTGTCAAAAAAAGCAGAGTTTTGGAAACAGCCTTTATCTCTGCCAGATGAAGAAGGCAATGGGAGAGGAAGGTGTGTTTTACTGTCCTGGGTGTCTGTCAGGGGAAAGCAATGCAGAAACTGCTGTGGAGTAAGGCGGCTTGAAGGCTGGAGCCTTCAGAGCTGAGTGTTTGGTCTCCATGGGCTGCCTTGAGTCACTAACCTGGCAGAAAATTCACACAACAAAAGCAATGCATGGAGGGGTCCAACGGGAGCCAAGAACTGGATCCTGCTGCTGGGAGCCCAAAAAAGGGAGAAGGAAGAGGTTAAAGAGAAAACCACCCCCCGCTTTTTGGCTCTGGTGCAGCTGCCCACAGAAGAACAGCCTGAGGCTACATCTGCTCTAAGTGGATCCAGGCACTGCCACAGTGTCCAGCATCACCCATCGGATGAGCACGAGGAGTGCAAGGACACAGCTATCTCTGCTGAGATGGAGCACATGGTGTGGCACCTACACCAGGACAATGCTTTGCCAGCACCCCAGCCAATTCATCCCTTAAAAAAATGTAATAAAATTGAACCAGGAGGGAAATTTACTTCAGTGTGGATATGGAATCATTTATCTGGCACCCAGGTGCCTTCAGACTGGATTTGGCATCTTCTGGCAGCGCAGCCTTACACAGGGAACTAATACAGAGTAGCTAATTTCATACCCATTGTAATTTAATGTTAACTTCCATCTGCAGTTACCGAGTGATGCGGTGACATATCGATAGCAGTGTGGAAGTATCTCACCTGCCTGTGCAATGAGTACAGCTGCTCCTGGTGAAGCTGCTGTGGAGGGACCAGAGCAGATGACCCTGGGCTGAGAACTCCCTAACTGGCCCATTCCTCTGGGGGCAGGATCATGAGGTGTGTAAATCTTCTCCCATGTTACACCACCAAATTAAAGAGGTCAAGCCAAACGTGAATACACCTGAAAAAGCATTTATTACTATAAATGATGCTGAAAACAAATATGGTTAAAACACAGCTGAGTCCTTTTGTTTTTTTAATGCATTCTTCCATTTACATTTGTTCATTGGGGATACTTGTGCTGCGGTCAGTACCACTGTTTCCTTTGGAGAACCAGAGTTCTTTTATTTGTGTTAACCGTCCCCTTGCAATGAAATAATAAAAAAAAAAATAAGAGAAGCAATAGTATCTTGTTGCTGTAGCATAGCTAAGAGAAGGAAGAACAGTGCTGAAGTTTTTCCATTGAGAGTGTGCTTTTGAAGGGTCTCAGAGCTGACCAGCGAGGAGCATAACTCGGGCATCCTGACAGCCCTGATCCTGCTCGGTCCGTCATGGTAACACATAAACCCTGAATAAATCCCTGGGTATTCCTGGGTCATGTTTGCTTTGTCTCAGACTAGTTTCCCAGCTAATGCTTTCAGAAACAGGTTTGAAATTAAGATTTCCATATTTATGTTCCTATTAACATAGATACATTAAAAAACTTAATGAGCTTATGTAACAAATTGCTACATGACGTTGTTAACAATTCAAGAGAGGATCTGTACTTAGGTAGATAAGAGTGGCATTTGCAATGGCACCAGCTCTGGTAAAATTACAAGGAGCATCAATTGCAGGCTTCGGGTAGACCGTCCTGAGACTGGAGCCTTAAGGTCTCCAGCATGGTCCAGTCCCGCCGGCGAGGTGTGTGCGTGGGGAGCCATGTGCCACAACACACTTGCTGAGCTCACACCAGGTGATACAGCTTGCAGCCTCCACCCAGGGACTCCCCATGTCCGAGGGACGAGATGAGGTTGTGAGCCAGCATCACCTCTTTGCCATCCCAGCCTTCCCGTGTTGAGCAAGACCCTTTGGGCACGTCTGCAGAGACCGGAGCTTTCTCTGCCTGCCCTGAACCAGCTGGATGTGTCAGCGGGTTTGGGAGGCCGCCAGGCATTGCTCTGCCGGAGCCAGTGTGCCTGTTCCAGTAGGGAATTGGTGTCTCGGGCGCTGCAAGGGCTTCTGGAGCTCCCAGATCATATCTGGCCAGCTTTGGGCAGGGGCAGGGCAAGCTGGAGGTGTTTATAGCTTGTAGATACGCTTTACATTTCCGTGTTTCCTGCTTCCTAGCTATAAACAAGGAAACACTGAGTCCCCAAACTTTTGGGACAGGAAGACAGCGTGTGCCTACGTGCATAGGTAGTGCAGAGCCAGGAAAGACCAGCAGATCATGACAGATGTTCAGCCAGTCTGAGTCTGCTGAAGGTCTAAATTCTCCCCTGATTGTGTCAAGACATGGTCGTCACTACTGACCAGGCTTATGGGTGCAACAACGCTCCCTAGAGAAGCTGAGACATTGTTTTTAGGAAGAGTACTTTAAAAAGCAAGTACTTAAACCCTTCCCCTTCCCAGTCAGTGCAGTTTTCTATAGACAATAGGCTGGGGTTCTTTTGCCCAGTCTCCCAGGAAGCCAGCACTGGCCACCAGCTGTGGCTGCAGGAGTGTGAGCTCATCCCTCTCTCCCATTCATTGCAAAGTCTTCCTGTGACTATTTACATGCCACCAGTATTAAGCAGGGCCAGCTTTGGTCTCCAGAAGGCACTGTGGGCTCGATGAGGTTTGGCTTGCTCTGTGAGAAGAAGCCCTGGGTGTAAGTGGCAACTGGTGCCCAGGGCATGGACAGGAGCCTGGGTGCTCCCAGGGCACTGGGGACCCTGGCCACCCATGGTGGCTGCAGTGGCTTTATCTGCTGGCTGGCAAAAAGCAGACAATACCTGCCCCACCAGAACAACACTGTGCCTTGGAAACCTGTGAACAAACTTGAACTGGCGAAGAGATTTGTGCTGTTTGCGGTGATGCTGCACCAAGCGGTTCCTCACCGCGCTACAACAGATTTACAGTCTCGCTGAAACACAAGCGAGGATTCCTTTGGCAGAACTATGCTGGGATAAGCTATGCTGACAGAAGAGCACTTTAGCTGTGTATTTTGTGTTTACACAAGAGGAGTGTTTTATCGGTCTAGCTATACTGGCAAATCTTGCCTCGGGCTAGTTAGTCTTCTCTCCGCAGCTTTGCTGTGTAGCTGCACGGGCAAATTCTCCAAGGAGAGATGCGTTTGGCACTCAGCGAGGGGACTTGCGAGAGCCTCGCTGTGCCTGCGCGGGGCAGTTTACCAGGCTCCCCCCCTGGGGCAAGCATTGCTCGACAGCCTGGACCCAGGCTGGAGCTCAGGTCATTCTGGCAGGACACCAGCACACACCCTCGGTGTGGACACGGCGCGCTCTGGGGTAACCCGTCATTTGCATGGGTGCAGCTTGACCTGGTTTGAGCCCATGTCTGCCGCTGGATTTGCATCTGTTCAGCTGAGCTGGTTTTGTTTCGCTACTGTGATTGTTTTCCATTCTAATGCAGCCCAGCACAAGGAAGTGGTGGCCTCCTTCCTCTCCTCTCAGCATCAGGGCTGGCTTTCAAAGGCAACCATCCATCTTGCACCGATGCGATTCTCAATTGTAAAAGCTGCCTTCTCTGCCCTCCTCGTCCTCAGCAGATCTTTGCTCTGTGACTTCTCACAGCAAAACTTCCCCATGCTCTAGTGAGGGAACAGCTCTTCTCACACCCTTCCTGGGCTTCCCTCAGCTGCTGTCCAAGGCAATCTCCCAGAGCTGCTAATCTCAGCTCTCTGGACCACCCAGTCATCTAACAGTATGTATTTGATCTGGATCACGTATGGACCTACAGCTCCCCTTCTGCTGGTTAGGGTCAGCTTCGGAGTTTTTGTAAGATTGTTTTGGTGACAGGATGATGGACCACATCTGGCTGCAGTTGTGTGGGCAGAAGACACCTTCTGCAGCATAAAACTGCTGGTACCAACAGAACATCAGCCTCTTTTTTAATATGTTTGTATTGGTAGAGTGAATTTTTACTGGCAGTGCTTTCTAGTGACAGACTTTTTTACTAGTAGTATGAGATTTAAAGCTGGTAAAACTGTGTTACCCAGGGGAGTCTGGACTGTGGCTCGTAAATACCATGGGACAGTAACTCTGAGCTCTGAAACAGCTATTATCAGAGGTTGGAAATTCAGAAAATACTTCTGTTATATCACTTAAACTTCTCTGGACTGATGCATACTGGGCAATTCTCACTGCTCTGGTAGGTAGAAATGTGGCATGGGCAAAGAGAGAGCTGGGGAGCAGGCACGGGGAGCCTGATCACAGAGGTGCTCCTGTGCAAAGCTCTGTCAGTACCAGCAGGGATGGGAAATCCTGGAGGATGTGTGCAGGGGATGAAGGGGAAAGGGATGACAGAGAAAAAAATCAGAAGCCCAAAAATGAACCAACCTGAATTGAATTGCCCCCATTTTATTACTGAATAGTGAAGAATGCAGATTTTTGGTACAAGAAAAATCACCTGGAGATCCCAAGTCTGAATCCTTCTGTGATTGTACCTTCATGCAATTAGATGAACTTAAATACAAAGTTTATAAGCAGCATAAATTCTTACCCCTCAGAGTGTCTCCTTTGTGCCTTTGCAGCAGTAGCACTGCATGAAGCTCTGCCAATAATTTTGCATTGGAAAAAATAGTGCTATAAAAAAGAAATAATCTGACCCTCATATATTTGCTGCAGTAACCGTGCAACAGCACCTTGGACTCCTGTCTCTGCAGATACACCTGCAAAATCAAATCCTTGAGAATGCAGCTTGGAGCAGGTTTGGAAGAATTTGAAGGTATTTCCTGGCATGTAATATTTTACAATGCTGACAGCCCTTCACTGGTGCCTTGTTAGTGTGATTATAAATGACAAAGTGCATTACGTGTAGAATTTTGACTGATGTAATTTTTGCCAGCAGTTCAATTTTTTCTCCCCCATGCAGCTCTACTTCATCTTGCCATGTAAGAGAGGCGCAGCTCACTGGGGTATCAGCAGTGGAGAAACACCACAAAGGAGGAAACGGGATGCCACCAAACCCTCTGTATTTTCCAGTGCATCACACCTGTGGCAATCTATTAATGGGGACAAAGAAGGGAAAAGAGAGAGCACCTTTGTGCTCTTCTTTGCTGCTAATTGATAAAAAGGCCAAAGAGTTTGGGAGTTTTGTATTTGTCTCTAAATTTTTTGTCCCTCCAACCTTTTCCCCCATATGTAATACATTTCAGATTTTGTCCCACTGAGCTTTGATGGAGGACTCCAGGGAAGACTGGCTATTTGGAAGGATTAGGAGTTTTCAAGAAACTGGACTATGGAAGTAAAAGACAATTGAATTTGCTTTCTTTACTTCTTTAAATTCCCTACAGGGAAAATTCTCAGCTTCAACTCACACGATCCATTTACCTGACATTGGGGTCAGTTTACTGATTTGGTCACCCCTTTAAGACAACTGAAGAGTGAAGGATAACTAGAAGTAAGGCATCTAACTATTCCATAAATTCCTTTCCAAATGTACAGGTACTGCCTGTCCCTCTTCTGAACTCCTTTATATTCAAAAGCGTTTGGCTAATTTATCTATTAGGATTTTAAACTTGTGCACGTATATGTATATATGTGTGGAGAAGTGGGCATTTTAAAAAACACACTTAACAGACTTGATGAACCCCCTGAAGTTGCACAGGCTGCAGGACCCAAGGCTGGGAATGCCCATCTCTGTCAGTGGAGAAACCTTCCCCAAACCATCACTGTTGTGCCCCAGCAGTTACAACACGGTGCATCATTTAAAATATTGTATAGGCTGTGTATGCCTTGAAAGCAGAGGAAAGCATAAAGAGAGCATCTCATGGCAGATGTTTTTACAGTGCACGTACAGCTCAGTGACAATGCCCACTCCTTTTTATAGAAGGGTAAAAGGAATGGGAGGATCACATTGAAGGATTTGTATCAGCTACAGCCTGAGCAATGTTTTTTCAGCTAATTTCTCTGTCCGCATTTGAAATATTTGCTTTTCTGCTGGTTTAGCCTATGCAATTCTTGCTTTTTGTGGTACTGGGTTGGGTTTTTTTCTTCTTGTAGTGTAAGCAATTAGCTGTAGGAATGTATGATCCACCGAGGCTTTATTTTTTAAAGTATGAATTATGTATTTGTGCCAAAATCCTGTTTATTTTTTTGCTTTCAGAAAAGAGCCTAACTAAATATATGAATCCTGATTTCACAGTTAGCATTGTGGAGTTTTGGCTGTTTTGGGGGTTTGATCTTGTTGGTTTTTGTTGGTTTGTTTTTTTTTTTGTTTGTTTTGTTTTGTTTTGTTTTTCTGGGGGGGGATCTGCTTTCTGCACTAGCAAACTGAGTTCAATTACACACAGTCCAGCAATGACATCCTTTGGAGCAACACTCTGGCTAACAGCAATGAACTTCATGGCACTGCTGCTCCTAATGGACATAAGATGGAGAGAATAAAATAAAATTAAAAACAAAACAAAAAAAAAACAAAAAAAAACAAACAAACAAAAAACAAAACAAAACAAAAAACAAAACAAAACAAAACAAACAAACAAAAAAAAAAAACAACCCACCAGAGCTTCTTTCCAGAATGGAGTGATCACACCACTGCAGGCAAAATGTCAGGGCCCTGGGGAAGCGCCTCAGGATCATCGGGCAGAGATGCAAGGGTCTTGGGGACCATGGCTCCCACTTCTCCCTCAGTCGCCCCTGATAAGGATCCAGCTCTCGCCAGCACTGGTATTATTACCCCTGCTTAATGAATGAGGAAATGGAAGTAAATAGAGCTTCAGTCACATTTGTGCTCATCCCTTGCCTCAAGGAGAGGGACAGGCTGGGGATTTGGGTCTTCCTCACCCCTGTCCCATGCTGTGGTTGCAGGCAGGCTCGTGTGAACTCCCTCCCTCCCAGGTATCTGTCTCCTGCTGCATCCAGCTTGACAAAAGTTCTTGTGTACAAATAGCCAGAGAAACTCCTTCTAGGAGCCTGAGGCAGCTGCGCATCGCTGCTGAACCTCTGCCACATGCCATGCAGCATCTCACCCAGGGCCCAAAACTGCCTGGTGTCAAAGGCTGTCACTTCTGCCCATGAATTACGAAACACATCCTCTCCGCTGCAGGCTCCCAGCACACTATGGCCAGGGGACTCAGCTTCTCCAGCTCCGTTGGGAAGAAGCAGGAAGAAAACATAGCTGAAATCGTATTTATTAAGCAAATTAATAGGTTGGGGAAAAGCTAGTGGCGGTGTGGGCACGCTTTCTTCTCTCCTCCTGCAGAAGCAGGGGCTGGAAGCTGATGCAGGGAGAAGGTGATGAGAGCTCGACGGCGCATCCCCTCTCCATCATCTTCACTTTCCCTGCTGGGGGGCAAGCTGCGGGGTGGGGGGAGAAAGCTGGGGCCGGCACACTCACCGCCCCCGGCAAGGGCTCCGGCTGCTCCGCCGCACCTCAGGTGCTGGTGTAATAACCGTGAGGGTGCCAAAAACCCTGCTGGAGTCCGATCTTGCCAGCCCCTGGGGATGCGGGAGCCCCGGGGGCGGTGGAAGCAGCCCGGACCGCCGCCGGGGCGGTACAGTTTGAGCCAGCGCCCCCCGGGCGACCGCTGCCCTCCCGGCTCGGTCCGGGATGGGATGCTCCCGGTGCGAAAAGCCGCGGGGAAACATATGCACACTCCCCCGAGGCGCCGTAAAGGGAGGAGAAACTGCGGATCAGCGGCAAAAACCTCCTTAAAACGTCCCGGCTCCCAGTGGGATCCGTCCAGCAGCGAGGCAGCCACCGGGAATAAAACCGGGCGGAGGGACCCCCGCGGCAGCGGAACCGTCTCTTCGTTCCCCTCGCGGGTTGGGGATCCCGCGGAGCGGGGGGCTGCCGGGGCCAGGGTTTGGGAAGAGGGAGGACAAGTTGAGATGATGGGGGTGGGATGCGGAGGGGCGCGGATGCGGTGCGCAGGCGCGCTACACCGTGCCCAGGTGTCCGCGGCTCCGCCACGGAGGCAACCGCCGGCTCCGCAAGCCCCATGGCTCTGCTGGGGACGATCGACTGGCAAGTACGTACCTCTGCACTTGTCCCGGTCCCTCTCCCTGGGACTCCCCCCATTCCCCCGAAACCGTCTCCGCCTGAGCAGGGCCCCACTCTGCAGCCCGGCTGGGGTGGGGGGCGACTCTGCCCCCCAGGCTTCGGGCTGTGTGTAGGGGTCCTGCCACATCGGGGGGGGGGGGTGTGTGTGCTGTGGGAACAACGACACACACGACACCCCACTTTTCGCTCTCCCCGCAGACTCTCTAGAAGTTACACGGAAAGTCTCCCGGGGCCGCAGCTCCTTTTGTAAATCTCTGCAGGAGCCGAGGCGACAATCCGGACAGGTTGCTGCAGCCTCATTAATGATACAGATAAGTGTATGTTTAAATATATATATTTTTTTTTTAGAGGAAGAGGGATGTAACTAATTAGCATCCCCACGCTCTCTTTTAATTGTTGCCAAATAGGAAAACTACTGCGTGTGACAGAGGCTCAGCAGTGGGCTCTGGCTCCGCTCCCGAGAGCGTGTTCGCACCTGGGGATGCTTTATAGTCCCCCCATGGGAAACTGCATCCTCCTAAAAAGAGAGGTGTGCGGGGCGACTAAGCTCGCAGGAAGCATGAAACCACTTCTCCTTGGAAACACTGAGATTCCTAAAATAAGGGCACTAACGTGGTTTTTTTTTTTTTTTATAAGTAAATAAAGCTGCCACCTGCCAGCAGCCTCCTCTCTGGCCGCTCCTCAGTTCCTGCACAGCTCTGCCCCGTGTCTTAAAGGGAGTGTCCAGGGAAGTCCCGTGTCCCTGCAGCAGCCCTGGCTGCCTGCCCCTCTCCTGTGCCCGGGAGTTCCCTGGAAAGGGAGAGTTTGGCCGGCCGGCAGCCGGGGGACTTTGCAGGTGGCCCCCGCCCGTTTCTGTGTCGCTTCGCCTATAAAACGTAGAGAACTGCGGAAAGCTACGCTCCGGAGGGAGAACGACTCAAAAAGCCTTACCCCCTTCGCATTCCCCAAGATAAGGCCCGAACCCCAATGCCGCGTCGTTTGCCCTGGTGTTTTTATAAGGCATCCCTCGACAGAAGCACCTGGGGCTGAAGCCTCGCTGGGTCCCGGGGGCGGCATCACCTGCGCGGCGGTGGCCGGAGGCGGGAGGGCAGCGCCTGCCTTTGCTTGTTGCACCCCGGTGCTGCCCAGATCCCTCTGCCGGTCCCCGGCAGCTGCCGCTGCTGCCAGCAAAGACCGAGCAGCAAGTGGATGCACGGGAAAGTTGTCCCAAACTTCCCCGTACTTAGACGCTTCTTTGGTTTCTCGGTTTGTTTTCTACGAAGTGTTTATTTTGGTCGCCTCGTTTAGATAATTTCTTCTAAATCCCTCATTCTCTTCCACTCGCATATTTATAAATATATATATACACGCACACAGTAACAACAACAAAAAAAAGATCTGAATTAATCTTCGTGATTTTGGCCACCAAAAGAAACAAGGCGAAGGTGTTCAGACCTTGACAATCCTAAAGATTGAGAAAAATCATGGTCGCCTCTTAGTGTGACATTTCTGAGCAGAAAGAAAATCTGGCTTCTGAGGGTATGGTGAAAATGCCCGACGTTTCTACACTACAAGGATTCTTTGGAAGGAAGGAGGAAGAGCTGATTCCAAACCTGGGAAGCTTGACGGTTCCCTTCCTCGTTTCTTTCTAAATCCATCTTGTCCCTTTAATACAAATGAACTTTAAGCTCCCCCTGTCTTTTATTATTTAGATTCCTAGTCTTAATGACGCCAGGAGCAGCGCAAGCACACTCGCTAATAATCGTCGCGAACTGCATTTCAAAGAAACATCCCTGGAAGAAAAACACCGTCGTTTAAAAAAAATAAATAGAGACTCCACCAAAAATGATAATGCGGAGTCCCTGCTGATGATGGGCTTAATGCAACTGCTGCAAATCAGCACCTGCGTGCTAGATAAGGCAGATAACACTCCCAACAGTTACTTCCAGCACCCCCGTGCTCCACGCTTTTATTTTTAGATCATTCATTTAGTCGGATGGAGGTTTTCTGGGTGTTGAGTTTGCCTTTTTTTTTTTTATTGTTATTCTTGCTATTTTTTCTTTCCTGATCCTTAGGAAAGAAAGCGAGGGCTTCTGAGGGTATGAACTGGTTTAAATCTGGAGACTTGGGTCTGTCTCGGGCCTTTAATAACAGCTCTCGGGCTCGTCCCGGGGCACTGAGATAGCCGAGACCCCCGCAGCCAGCACTGTCCAGGGTCATCTTTTGTCCCTGCCACAATAAACAAACACTTGCTCCTCTCATGTAAATGAGCAGTGATCCGGATGTACCTTAAAACACTGAGAGAAGTCGTTGCTTTTGAAAACGATGTTCATTTCGTCTGACACACATAACTGCATACATCAAATGGCTGCAGAAAGGTAGCAATTTGGCAGGGAAGTATTTTCTAAGCTTAGATGAAAGTATGCTCATGGCGTCCGAAAATGCCTGTCTCACCTCCCACCTGCTTCCCCAGCCCCAGTTTTGCGCGAAGAGATGAGACAGGCAGGATTTTCGTTGAGAAAAATTTGAAAATAATAATAATGATGCGCGGAACCAGTGGCAACAATTCACACAGCCCCGAATCGGGGGCGCTGAATCAGTCCTGCTTTACCTACCAGGGATTCAACACAACTGCAATAATCTTGTCGAATAATTAGGTAAATTATACCTTAAACATTGGTAGCTTACAAGTTGTAATCAGTAATTCAAACTCTTGACAATTATGCAAATTGAGCTCAGGCTGGCGCTCGGACTTTCTCGCTTTTACGATGAGGACTTTTTCCCAGTTTATTTCCCCCAGACGCCACTGGAACCTGCCGAGTGTGTGTGTGGCTGGGGGGACACACACACGGGACACCGCCGCTGCGCTTCCCCGCGCAGATTTACGCATAGTCCCCCCGAAAAAAAACCAAACCAACCACCCAGGCACATCATGGGGGGGCTTTCTGGGGCAGCCTTGTGCGGAGGGGGGGGATATCCATGCATGACCCCTCTTCCGCGGGCCGGCGCCGAGAGGTTGGGGGGGGTCCGGTGGATGCGCTGCCTCCCCACCCCTCCGCGGGCGCGGAAGGAGTGGCTTGAGGCTGCGCGCTCCCTCCTGAGTGGCTGGCGGCCGCGGCTCCCAAGCCATCCCTGGGGAGGAGTTATGATAATCCTATTGCCATTAAGGGCGTCTGGGCAGGGGGGGAAAAACCCGAGTGACCACTAGCGCGGAGGTTTAGTCCGTCAGCTGCCTTCATGCCTGCCAACTGAGCTCCGTCCCGGGGGGCAGCTCCTCTTCCCCAGCGCCGACGTGGATTTACCGCCCGTGGGGGGGGGCCCTCTCAGCTCTCGTCTGTTTTCGGCACCGCACACACCTGGTTTTGGAGGCTGGACGCCATGTTGTGGAAACTAGCAGATAATGTCAAGTACGAAGAGGACTGCGAGGTGAGAAGCGTGGGGAGGAGGGTGGGAGTGGGGAAAGGAGGGGGGGATCCGGTGTGGGGCAGCGCGGAGCTCCGCCATCCCCCCCATCTCCCTCCCCCAAAGCCGCGTTGCCCTCTCTCCCCGTTCGCTTCCAGCCGGCTCCTGGCTCTCCTTCCTCCATGCCAGGCGGGATTTGGCCCTTCCCGAGGATCCCCGGGTTGCTTTTTTGTAATTTTCTTTATTATTTTCAATTTGGAGGTGCGTAGTTTTTATTTTTTCCCGAGTTTTTTTGAACTCTTTAATAAAAGGCGGGTAAAAGCCTGTGCTAGGAGAAGCGAGCCCACATCCCGCGGGCTGGGTGCCCCCCACCCCTTCGCGGAGTGGGGCAGGAGAACCCATAGCTAGGGCCGAAGGCAGTCTCCCCCCCACCTCCCGTCGGAGCGCGGTGCCGCATGTCCCAGCCCGTCGGGTCGGTCCGGGGCTGCGGGAGCAGGAGAGGGCCGGCAGGTAGCAACGCTGCGGGGATGAGCCGGGCAGTCCCGCACCCACCACGCCGTCCCGTGTCTCCCACCCCCCGCCGGGCGGTGCTCCCGGGTTTTGATGTCTCGGAAAGCGGCTG
>VXBW01007184.1:561878-577985 GCA_013400375.1 Thinocorus orbignyianus
TACCAGCCGCTGCCTTACTCCCAGTCCAGCGACCCTTACTCCCACCTCGGGGACCCCTTCTCCATCAACCCCCTCCACCAGCCGCCTCCGCCGCCCCCCAGCCAGCAGCAGAGCGCTTGGCCCAACCGGCAGAGTCAGGACCCAGCCGGACTCGCCCCCCACGGTCGCCCCGGGCTTGTGCCCCACCTCTCGGCGCTGGAGAGCGGCTCTGCAGGCGGCCGCAGGGAAACCTATCGCCGATCCGAGCTCCTCCTGCCCCATGGCCACGGGCTGGATGCTTCTGCCCTGGCCGATAACCTGGGTCTGCACGACATGGCCCACCAGATGGAGGAGGTGCAGGTAAGCCCCCCCCACTCCGGACCCCCATATCATGGGAAACGGTGGGACAGGCGCTCCCCGACCGGCAGGGATGCCGGAGCGCTCCGCTGCGGAGCCAGGCACCGGCCCCTTCTGCACATCCCGGCTTTAATTGCCCTATCCGTGGAGCGAAAAGCTCGTTTTCTCCCTTTCTGCCTTTGGCATGTTGGATGCGTGGGGCAGGGGTGGGTTTCCCAAAAGCCCCCTCCCCTCCAATTCTCCCCTCTCGGCTGCTTCTCTCTCAGCTGTTCGAGGTGCGAAACTTTCTCCCCTTTCTCTTTCCAGAATGTGGAAGATCAACACTTATTAATGCATGACCAGACAGTCATTAGAAAAGGTCAGTAAGGTGCCACTGCAGTTGACTTTCCCTTGCCAATAGTTAAAACTTTAAAGCCGCGCCGGTGAATTGACGCCTTATTATCTTTTTAAAAAGTCCGATCTTTTCGGATCGGGAGGGCGGTGGGCTTTTTGTTTGTTTGTTTATTATGCTCCCCCCGTCGGTGGATTTTTTTAACGCCACCTGAGGGGAGGTGGCAGCGGGGACAAACCCCCGGGGTTGCCCCGGCCCGGCCGTGAGACCCCTCCGGGGGACACTGCCCGTCCCATCCTATCCCACGCTCTAGTGCGTGACTTTAATCGAAACCAGAACCTTGGACCGAATTTAATGCTGCCCTGGAATACGTGTGTCTAAAGTGACACTGGGCTTTTTATTTTTTTGGTTTAGTTGGATTTTTTTTCTCTTTTTTTCTTTTTTTTTTTTGGTTCCTAGCACTCGAAGACAGTTTGGTTCTTTTTTTTTTTTTCCTTTTTCTCCTATTCAGCTTCTTTACAAGACACAAGAAGGGAACGAGTTCACTGGCATAAGCCTTACTCGGTTCTATCTTATTTGAAATGATTTTGTAACTGAGGTTTTAAGGAAGAGAGACGTATTGACTCAATTTACAGTCATTTAGGGTTTCTTTTTTTTTTTTCCTCCGCTTTTGTTTTTAAACAAATTTGTGCTTTAAAAAAAAAGTAAATCGGTGGAAGTTTCTTCTGAAGACTTCAAACAAATACCTAACTGAGGAAAAGCAGAAGTGTTTGTCAGAGCGCTGATTGCTGCGTTTAGCTCATGGGAGAATAATTTCGCTGTCAGATGCACCACTGAAAAATCTTTCCCCCTCCGGGGAGCGGGGCCGACCTCGGCTCTTTAACCCTTTCGGATCGGTGCTGTGAGCCGGCAGCGCACCACTGGGGGTTAACTGGGTGGATTCCCAAGGGGACAGAAAAGCTGGATCTGTGGTTTGCTCCTTGCAAAGCCTTTGTTGTCCCTGTTCTTCTGAAGGCTGAGGCCATTAACCAGCAATGTTTTACCTTCAGTGCTCTTTTGGGCTGCCATCCCTCTCTCTGTTGTGCTGTCTGTTACGAATTTTGTTGGGATTAAATTCCAAAGGTGGTTTCTTAAATCCGCGTGTGCGAGGTGGAAGATGAAGCCCAGCAGGAGCTGGGAGGCTTCTTCCTGCCCCAGCTTAGAAAAGAGTTTTTGGCGGTAGCTGAAGGATGCTAATTTGGACCCTGTAGTTCTGTCGCACTTTTTATAAGCATGGATTTGCTAACTTGCAGCCTGCTGCTTCAGAGGTGTGGGATTTGTGCCTTGTTTTGTTTTTTATTGTTAGGTTGTTTGGTCTTTTTTTTTTTTTTAAAGGGTTTTTAGATTTGTAGTTGTATACGGCAGCTCATTGAAATTTAGCATCGCTAAGATGTTGCTATAGTTCAACAATAGTTGTGGGGACCTTTTGGTTGCAGCCCAGCCCCCTGCTGCATGTAGATGCTGGGGACTCCAAGGGTCAGTGGTGTCAGCATTTAACACAAAACGAAATCCTGTCTCCTGGTCCTTTTTTTTTTTTTTTTAATAGGGAAAAAAAAAATTCACTTGCTACTTCCTATTTATTTTTTCCTGTTATAAAATACCTGCTTTCCCTCCTTCTCCTGCAGGTCCCATTTCCTTAACGAAAAACAGTGCTCTGAGTCTCCCCTGCCAAAAGGATGGATTAATTGGCGTGGTCATAAACCCCAATGAAGTATTTTGTTCGGTTCCGGGGAGACTTTCCCTCCTGAGCTCCACGTCGAAGTACAAAGTGACAGTAGCAGAGGTCCAGAGGCGGCTCTCGCCCCCCGAGTGTCTCAATGCCTCTTTGCTGGGAGGAGTGCTCAGAAGGTAGGCTGTGACTCCCCTACAACCACATCCCCATCATCTCTATTGTTCGTGAGTTTTCTTCGTATGTGTGTGTGTGAGCAGCCAGATTAGCACAGTGAGGAGCTAAGAAAGCCTGTTAGCAAATTTCTGGTTTTTAAGAAGCCCAACGACACTGAATCCTAATAGGCTTTGGAAATAAAACTTCTTTGCACTTCTGCTACTTCTTGGGAAGTGCTGTTAACAGCTCTGATGGCAGTTTTCTTGTTCTCTGTTTAAAAGTCGGATTTTTGTCTCAAAAAAATGGCTCATGAAGCTTTCTTATTCCTCTGACAAACTCTCCCCGTGGAACGATTAGGGGATTAAATCTCGTGGTCTTGATTAATCACTACAAGACACCTTACAGGTCCTTTTTTGCATGTGCTTAATTCAGCTTGTGATTGTTCTACAGCTGTTGGTTTCGATGGTGCAGTTTAAAACGTTTTGATTTTGACCTGCTGTGTTTCATCCTGGCTGGTTTGTAGTAGAGCATTTTAAAAGTAGGTCACTTGAAAAGAAGCCTGTTTTTTATCTTCCCCCCGGTAACTGGAATTTCTCATCTTTAAAAAGAAGTGTTCCCTGAAGATAAATAAGGCTTTTTTTTTTTCCTCTTTAATTACAGAGCCAAATCTAAAAATGGTGGTAGATCATTAAGGGAAAAACTGGATAAAATTGGCTTGAATCTTCCTGCTGGTAGAAGGAAAGCTGCAAATGTGACGCTATTGACATCTTTGGTGGAAGGTCAGTCTTGAATGTGTCTTAAAAATAAACTTTTTTTTTCCCTTGTGTATAGCTTTTATCCTCTGGAAAAGCCTGTAAGGGCTAGAAAGTCAATGAACATAATAAAGAATTTTTTGTTTATTTTAAAGCGAGCATGATGGGGGGACATTGCAGCAAGGAACAGCTGTGTTGCCTTTGAGGGGCTCCTCTCCCCTTTTTCTTTTTTTCTTCCCTTCAAATCTGGCTGCTAAGCCCTTGGTCTCAGGGCTGTACCTGCACAAACTCTTAACTATACTCCTCTTCCTCGTGGCTGCATCGCAGGGCTGCAGTCTGCAACGTGCCAAGCTGTCTAAAAGGCATGTTTGTCCAGTGTATTTTTGAGGGAGGGTGGGTTGTTTCGGGTTCGTAAGGGGCGTGTTGGCAGGGAAGGGCAGAGAAGGCAAAAGGAGTGAAACTCGTGACATTAGTGGGTTTGATTCCTTACTGGGAAACTTTGTAAGTCTGGGGCAGCTGACTCCAATGCCTGGCCCTACCTCAGTGGTATTCTCAGAAGCTTTTCTAATAAACAAGCATATAAAGTGAGATTTATAGCTTTTGACTTCCTGATAGGAAACTGGAGCCCCTTTAATCTGTAACATGTTACGTGGACCCTATCAGTTAAGCTGACTTGAAGGGTGCATATATATGTATGTGTGTGGTGGTGTTTGTGTTTCTTTTTAAAGCAGCTCCTGGTAGTGGTACAGTTTCATAGAAATAGAAGCAGCAACTGAAAAGTGATCTAACAGTGCCCTACTACTGCTATTTTGCTTCTACATTGGCTCAGAAAGTACATCAACTTCCACTTAAAACCTGTTGTTTGGAAGTTGGATTTTAAGAGTTTATGCATGTGAACACACACATTTGTACATTTTAAGTAATGCACTGGTCATGCCAATCCATTGGGTTTTTTTAAGCCTGATGAAATTGCCTTAATGAAAAAAAGGTGGCCTATTTATACACTTTGCGCTTCTATTTTCTATATAAAAATACTTTCAAAAGTATTTAGAAAATACACTAAACTGATTAACCCCTCATTATATAAATGGAATTTAGTTGCTGGGTTTTTGAAATAGCCGTGGACAATTTGATCTGCAGTGAATTCTAGTCTTTGCTAAATGGTTAATCTGGGTAGAGATGAGTGGGTTTTTTTTTTATTTTCCATTTTTTTATTTTATTTTTATATTTACAGTATAGAGGCAAGAGAACTATTGTAGCAGCCACCCTGTAAGATTTGTTTCTTGAAATAAACTTCCCAAGAAACACTGATTTATTAATTAGATAGAAAAAGGAAAATGAGCGGTATTTGTGATAAAATAGCAGTGTTCCTTCCTGAAAAGTGAAAACACTTGAAAAATTTGCAATACTTTGACTAATTTCCCTGATCTCCTTATAAGAAACAGATATAACTAGATTTAATAAGCATTCCCTTTTACCCACGCCAGGTGAAGCTGTACATCTTGCTCGTGACTTTGGTTATGTTTGTGAGACAGAGTTTCCTTCCAAAGCAGTGGCCGAATATTTAACTAGACCACACATGGGCCGCAATGAAATGGCAAACAGGAAGAATATGCTTCTTGCTGCAAAGTAAGTTTTGGGCTTGGCTTTTTTTTTCCCCTTTTCTTCTTAATTTTTTTTTATTTTTCCTTTTTAAAGATGCTTTTTGTCTGACCATAAGTATCCGTGACTGGACACTTTGCTGCGTTTTCATGTGCAATTTTAAACAGGGAGTTGAAGCAATTCTTCTTACTAAGTTTTGGGTTGAGTTAAAAACTATGGCAGTAGTTATTTTATTTTCAGCCAGTAACAATGACCCTTTATGATGGCTCTAGAGCAGTTTGGAACAGTTTGTTACTTTTTCCTGTAGTTTTAACTATAGGTAAAAGTCCTGTACTAGGCCAGCTGTGTATCTAAGAAAAAAGATATCCCTAGATCTGAGAGGGTTGAGGACCTGGAGGGCACATGTGGCCTGGAACACTGTGCCCCAGTGTTGGGACTGGGAGTAGGAGATGTTTCACCTGCCTCTGTGTGCATGCAGCCCAGAGGAGCATCTCCAAGCAGAGTTCCTGGTGGGTGTACTGGGTGTGAGGGGAGCTGCACTGCCACATCCTCCTAACTGCTTTTGGGTGTAGCAGCCCACAGGTTTCCCCTATGGGACACTTGGTGTCAAGAACTGTGGGTAGTCCCTTCTCGCTGAAGAGTTTAATAGTTCAGCAAAAGCCAATCTTCTGTACCTGTGAAAAGTCCTCGTGCTTAACTAAATTCTTATTGCGAAACTTGAACAGGGAGAGGAAGGGTCAAGGAGAGAAGCTTTGTTATGGTTGTTCTGCAGACACTGGTACCCAGAAATGAAGAGCGCGTTGAGCAGGGCTCTGGGAGGAAATACCTGTGTTGAGTTACCTCAAATCAGTGGCTGGAGTGCCCACTGTCCACTTTTCCCCCAGCCTACCCAGGCTGAGGTCTAACAAAGCCTCCAGTTCATGCTCCGTTCTGGTCTGAGATGTTCTCTGGTTTGGGGTTGGTGCAATTCCTTGCTTTTGAAGGCCCCCCTGGCTCTGCAGAGCATCTGAGAAAAGCCTGTGAAACTGCTGAGAAGACTTGCCTGACTTTGGACTCCATCAGTATTGTTACTAGTACTAGGAACAATCAATCATCTTTTGTAAGATGTTTGTGATTGAGGAATTCTGATAAAGTGATGATTCTGTTAGGATTGCTCAGCTCCTGTGAAATCCCATCAAGGGGACAGATTTACAAGCCACAAACAACATATGCTTGAGCATTATTAACCATTCATGTTTTGCCAGGCATATGTGTTAGTGGTTGCGGGATCAGGGCCTGGGTCTCTCTTAAAGAGGGCACACACATACAGCATCTACAACTAAATTGAATCTCCTGTTCAGCTGCTTTAGTCTTTCTAAATAGCTGAACTGCAGCTGTGTAGGTTCTCACAGAAACTAGCCCGAAATTCCCACTCCCCCCTTAAGATCTGGAGCAATTGATGCAGAGCCAGGCAGACACCAGAGGTGGAGAGATTATTCTGCAGAGCCTACGTGTTTTTGCAACACAGATATAACAGAAGGTTTGTCAGAAACTGATGCTAATAAATAGGCTTTCATCTCAGACACTGCTGCTGATGGAGTAATGAATTTCTGGAAACGCTTTAATTCCCATATAACTGCCAAATGTTTGATATAGACTTTCTCTGTTATTTTTTATTTGTTTATCTGCTTTTGCATAAATTTCCACCACGGTGTAAAGTGTGATCACTTTGTGTCTTGCAGGCAGATCTGTAAAGAATTCACGGACCTCCTCACTCAGGACAGAACTCCTCTTGGAAACACGAGACCTAGTCCCATCTTGGACCCTGGCATCCAGGGCTGTTTGACTCATTTTAGTCTGATCACACATGGCTTTGGGAGTGCTGCCATCTGCGCTGCCATGACATCCGTCCAGAACTACCTAAATGAAGCATTAAAAATAGCAGACAAAACATACATGAACGCTGGCGACCAGAGCCCTGCAGAAACCAACAAAGCCATTGATAAAATGGACAAGCACAGGAAGTAAAAGGAGAGGAACCAGACTTTAAATTCTTCCTCCTAAACACAGACTGGGATCTTCTTCCCAGGGGGAACATAGAGATTTGAGTTCTGTTCTGGTTTTTCCTTTCTTTTTTTTTCTTTTTTTCTTTTTTTTGAGAAAGGAGGGAAAAAAAGGAAAAAAAAATCATCTTATTCAGGATCTTCACTCCCCCTGGATCCATGAGACAAGTCTTTCTAAAAGCTGCAGTATCCCTTACCTGTGGAAGCAATTACCAGAAGATAAGTACTTGGTAAAAGTGTATTGAAATCCTTTGCTGTTAAAAGTGGTGCTATAAAGGGGTTTTGATGGAAATACACAGAGGTATATTCAGATTTCTTTTCTACATCAAAGTATCTAGTGGTGACCAGCTTCGTGTATAGTTTTTTTTTTTAAAATGCAGATTTTAGATGGAAGCCTGTTTGTTATCTGATACAATTTCAGGGTTTTATTCTCTCTAAATGCAACAGTAACAATAAAGCAGTATTAAACTATGGTATATAGATTTATGTACATTAAAATTTTTTTTATAAACACCTGAAAATAGTAAGATTATTCTGTGGGGTTTTTTGTTTTCATTTTTTGGGTTTTTTCATTTATTTTCAGATTACCATAGAAGAGTACTAAAATCCTGCTACACTTTAAAGTTATCTGGTGGCATTTGACATGCTTATTTTTATGGAAATATTCAGGCTTTTAAAAACTGCAGTACCATTGGCTGCAGCAGATATTATCTTCATATTTTATTAACAAAAGCAGTACAAAATCAAAATGCTTTTAGAAAATTCACTTTCTGTCTAAGGATATCGCAGCTTTATTCATATATTTATATTGTCTTTTTTTTTAAATTGGGAGGGGAAACTTGAAAGAATAGGCACATACTTTTTTGGGGGGGGGAAATTTTTTTTCTTTTGCCGATTAAGGCCAAAAAATATTTCCAGGGAGGCTTTATGTGTATTAAGGGAAAGCAGTGTGTTGAATGTAAATATTTATTTATGTGTAATTTAATCGGATTTGTAAATAATGGTGAACTTTTTAATACTTTTTTTTTATAAATGGGTTTCAAATTTTAATTTTGGTAAGTATTTCAAAGGTAATGGGTAAGCTAAACATATCTTTAGGTTTATGCACAGGTATGTCATACAGGGTATTTAAGACTTTTTTTTTTTTAATATCTCAATTCTTGCCACTGAAGATTAAATCTAATCTGAGGTGTATGTTCACAAAGCAATACTTTTGTGCATCATTCACCTGATAACTGACTAGACATGCAAAATGAGTGTGTGAGTTAGTGTGTATGTGAATAATGGAGGTTCTGAACTATCTTTACATATTTGTAAATGTTCCCAATATAATTCTGATGTATATGATAACCATATAATAAAAGTATTCTGGATAGAAGCATGGAATGTTTTGTTAACTGAAAACAGTTTTGTTTTCTTTCTATACTTGGGGAATGTGGGGCGAGTAGCACTAGAGGACATTATGTATTGAGTCATAATTGCAGCACTTTGTTCGGATTAACAGAACAGAAATACGGAGCTGTTTGCCAGTAAAACTAATGGTTTCAATTAAACGCGTTTTGTATCTCCAAGATTTTTTTTTTCCCTTCCTAAAATGTCATTATCGTGCTAGTTGCCTGTTTAAATAGGCAGCTTAAACACAATATGCAGGGCTTCCTCTAAATAAAAATCAATCCTACCAGCTTTGTCTTCCAGTGAATATGACTTTATTACTATAATCTGTCTCTAATGACAAATATTTGTGAAAGCCTGGCGTGTGAAATTTGGTAGGCTTCCTATCTGGTTTCAGCCCAATTTTACTAATTTGAGAAGGTTTACAGCGTTTTGCAGAAAGGCCCCCAAGTGCTCTATGTGGCAGGGGTGAGGTGGGATCTGAGGCTCTTGGTGGCATTCAGTGCTTGAAAGCAAAATAGTCAGGCAAAGCTTCTGGAAGATAAACTTATTTATCTGAAGAAGGAACAAGATGTAGCTGGGCTTTAGCCTGCCTTTGGCCTTGCGACACCTGATGAGGTGTGGGGCATGGTCAAAGCTTATATGAGTGGTGATCTGGACGGTTCATATGCAATGTGTTACTTTCGCAGATAAGGAGAAGAGGCAATATGCCCAATTTCTGAGTACTTTGTTTATAAATTCTCTATGTTCTCATTTCTCCTTTAAAGGCAAACTACTGAAGGTGTGCAGGGAGAATAAAGGCAAGGGAAGCTGAAAGAAATGAATGAATGTATCAGTGGTGAGCTGGGAGAAAGCTGTCTTTTGAGTTGCAATCCCAGTCCCCTTCTTTCCTAAAGAGGTGTGAAATTCCAGTCTTCGCGTTTGTTAAGACTCATTGTAGCACTTGAGAAATAAGCATTTTGGACCATCTGTAGACACAACTGCAGCCAAGACACGTGATGACTAACAGAACTCCTGAAATACGCAAATAATATACCATTCTGACAATATGTTTTTATTGATAATATATACACACAAATATGCTAGGTATGGTCAGAGCTAGTTCACAGAATGCAATGGGAGAGTTCTGGTATATTTTTTTTTCCTGTTTCTGCTGCTGGACTCTGTATACAGTATATATAGTAAGATATTTTAGCTACCAGACAATGGAATCTTGCTTTTTATTAATGCACAAAACCAGGCTCTGAAATAATTCCCCCTTGGGATAGGAAATAAGGATGTTTCCATTTATTCCTGCGTGCATTCAAGCAAAGCCAGTCAATTGTCTAATGTACTGACGGGTTCTATTTATATGTTTGGAACATTAGAAATGTTGAGTTTCCATTACCTTAATGCTTTTCCTCTACTGTATATTTTAGATGGTACATTATTTTGAGGCTCAACTACCTTTTATAAGCTGTGCCAGTAATATGCCTTCTGCTCCCTTCACTGAAGACAACAGTTAATCTCTGACCTGAACTTGTCTGTCATCTTAAATTACTAATTTTAAGGAAAATATAATAGGTTAGAAACTTCTTGGGAAATCTAAAACCCACCAAGTTATCTTAATGCACAGGAAAGTATTTGTTTGCTTTTTCCTGATCCTTAAAATGTCATGCTTTTTATTGCTTTACATGGGCTATTCCCAAGCTGGCTAAAAGAAAAAAAGAAGACTGTAAGACTCCTCTGAAGTTCCACTGTTCATTTGAAAATGAAATATTCGAATGACTCTGTCCAATCTTGTTCCTTGCCCTTCTCCCAGAAAAATAATGTGTTTGGCCTTTATATAAGGGAAAATGACTGACTAACTGGAATTTTAAATTCTGAAGTTGAAATGGACCATTTTAGGTATTGCCCTTCTGCAAAAATGTTATTTGGTGTGTACCCACAAAATAGCTATAAAAATAGCTTGTGGAAAAAGAAAATACTTCAACCACCTCTTGCTTGGCCATCAGCAGCAGCTGGGCATCAGAGGATGTTGAGGTCTCACCAGGCAATGTTGCTTTTCTCCTCCTGTGGCAGCTGAGGGCATGCATGGCCTTTGCATCCCTCCCACCTGACAGGCAACCTGATCGTTACAGATTATTAATTGCAGACCTGATGGTTATTCAAGACCCCGGCTTATGAAATCATCTGGCTTCATGGCAGTGTTGCTTTCAGCTGAAGAAGAACTTTCTTCCGATATTCACAGCTTCAGAGAGAAATAATGATGCAAAAGTAGTAATATGTAAGGAAACAAGGAAAAAGAATGAACTTAGGTCTTAATTTAGTAACTGATTTCAGCTCACGTCATTCCAACTATTTTTGCTGTACCCTTCACTTGTTTCAGTGTTACTTAACAAATAGTTTGTCTCACCCTGTCTCTTTTGACTGGCCATACTGCTGTCTCTTGTGCTCCCTCAGACTTTTGCAATGCGAAAAAACCCAGCAACTATCTTGTAATGGGTCTAAGTTGCTGCGACAGCCTGCTGTGCTTATTTGTTGTAGCTGTTTTTTCTCTATTTTTTCCCACGTATGATGTTTATATACATCCTTGTAGTTATTTTGGCCTAATAGTCTGCAGCCTCAGGCCTGGCAGTGGACGTGGGCTGCCTTCTGGGACATGTTTGGCAATAAGAGCATGATTTAAAAAAAAAATATTTCATTTTTGAGGGGGAAAAAATTAGGGTGCTGTTAAGATTTTGTCCCAAAAGTGTTACTTCACTGGAAGAACATTATGAGGTTATAGGGACGAAGATGCTTCCTTCTCACTAAAAGAAAATCTCCAAAGTATAACATGGTTTTCTGTTCATTGATGTTTGCGGATATTTGTACAGGGAACCTGGAGCCAGTTTTGCTGAGCACTCCAGGGGTCCCTTGGGATTGTGACCCAGGGCCTGGTGGTGAGCCACAGGAAATGCATACGGAACCACGCAAACAAGAATTTGTTCCTGAGCCCTGGCCACAGCCAGATCCACCATGTCTTCGTAAAATCTGTGCGTTATCCAAAGCAGTTGTGGTCTGTCATAACATTTCTGCGGTGCCTGGCTGTTGCTGCTGCCTATCGCCTGATGTCACATTATCCAGTGACTGCTCAGATGACCATCTCTGTTGAAATTACACGGGGTTTACGCTGGAACCATATTTTTAACAAATTGTTAAATTCTGTTCTGTATCATTTGCTCCCTTCTCCCTCTTTCATTTTCACTTTCCTAGGGTTATATAAATAAGCTTTCTCCCAGTTTCACATGCCATTTTGCATTCATTGGATGTTCTTGCATATCTTACCAGGATGTTCCAGCTGGTTTCCATGGACCATTGTTGTGTAAGAGCTGGCCACAAATATTCTTTTTTTCCTTTCTTTTGGCTAAACAGCACTTTTTAACTGGTTCTTGTGAAGGTCTTGTGCACAGGCCACTACTATTCCATATTATCTACAGTTTGCCCATAATTTAAAATTAAAAAGCATGTAATCATACTTGCACTCTGTGCCACAGAACTCAAAACAGTTGCCCATGAATACAGCAGAAAGTTCAGATATACAATGAGCAAAGTAACAGAAGTCATCTTTCAGCTGAGCTTTAGAGCTTATTTTTCCAGGTCAATCAGCATAAAACTGAGTTTAAGAGCATCTGAAAGGTAGTGTTCTTCAGCTGCAATAATAATTAAAAAAAGATTTCTAGTTAATTTAAAGAGTTCTTCAGTAACAACAGAAAGTGGTCTAAAATTCTGCCAGCTCCTCTTGTTAAAGACAGATGTTATAGCAGAGAGCAGGGAAGATGTTCACTTGCAGCTCTTCAGTAGGACAGTGTCTCTCTGAGAGCAGAAATCACTTCTGCCAGGTCCTTGTCCTGTCCTTCCCTCTTTGTTGCGTCAATTCCAAAGAGAGGAAAAAAACAACCTAAAACACATCAACAGTGCACGTTTTGGGGCATATTGCATTATTTTGTCTTTGTATGGTAGTAAAAATGCCCTTTACATTGACATTGACAGTCTGACATCGTGTCAGATTGTTCCACTTCAGCCTGTTGCTGGAAGACCACAGACCTGACTTGCCCTCTTAAGCCCACCTGCCAGGGCTGCAGGTACAGGGTCACCCTCAGCCAGTGCTCCCACTGCCACATCTCCTGGAGCACAGTGGTCAAGCACAGCCCCTGCTTTGGTGCAGCCTGATGGCTGGATGCTGCTGGAGCAGAGCTGGGCGCTGGACTGTGAGCAGCTGGGATGGAAGCATAAGGTGGTTTTGGCTGTGTAAGAGAAACAGTAATTAACCTCCAGCAGAGGGGTAGGGCAGGTACCTGGGACCAGTAATTTTCTCCAACTCTTGCAGCAAAATTTACCTGAGCTCATTTGTCAAGCTTTGAATCCTTAAATCTATAACTCTAATTAATTAAGAATCTCTAATTATCCCAAAATGGTGCTCTATATTTAAGGTTAAGGTGTGGTGAAATCCAGGGAAAACATGAGAGAAGCTGGAGGATGTTCAGAGCTGGAGATGCCAGGAAACTGTGTGTTTTCAGATCTAGGTGCACGTAGGTGCAAAGGAAGGCAGATGGGTCAATGTGTCAGTGAGACCTAGGGCAGGTCCCAAACTGTCTTGGATTTGGACATCTATCCTCGGGTGTTCTAAGCAAGCAATGACCACCAAACCTCTCAGCAGGGCATTCTTACATTAGAAACCCCAGAAATGAGTAATCTCTGGGATTTAAGCCTAACTCAGGGTATTTTCTGTATGTGTGTTGGATGAGAATCTGGTTTCTTACAACCTTGAACAAGAAACCCCAATGGGAATGTTACTGAAAACGCTAGTGCAGGCTGGTTCTGGCCCTGGCCTCAAAAGAGGAAAAAGCCCTTTTACAGCTGAGGTCTTATTATACTAAGTTAAAAATTTATAGCTTTTAACTAGGCTGTAACCAGTTAATGTGACTCAGGCAAAGATGTAGTGTGGACAGAGGCATTACTTAGAGCCACCATTTTTGCCCTGCTGCAGAGGTTGCTGTTTTCGAGACCTTACACACAAGTTCCTAGAAGCCCAGGGTAAAACATATTTAGGAATTAGGCTATGAGGTCATCTGATTAAGTGAGGGGGATCAGCTGAGTTCAGGGCTGATTGACTTCAGCAGTGCAGCACTCATGAGCCTGAAACACTTCTTTCTGAGCACTCTTAGGCTGTAGCTCTTTCCACAGGTCTTGCCAGCACCGTTGCTTCAGCAGAGGTAAGGCTTTTCTTCCATCTGCTGTAGGTATCTGCTCGCCGTGTACAGTGGCTGCAGACAGGGTACATCTGCATATGTGTGAGGTCGTTGTGGAGACGTTAAAGGAGGAGAAAAATTATGCATGCTTTTAGGTCAAACGGTAGGGTCTCCCCTTCAGAGCCTCAAGTACTGTTTTCTAGCTCCAATAGTTGGAAATCTTTGCATTGTCTGGCAAATAAACGCCTGTACTTAGTGGCTTTGTCTGGTGGAAGATAAAACCTGATAAGATCCTGGTAGGGCTGTTGTGAAGCGCTCCTGTTAACTTCCCCGCAGAGAACCGTTCCAGGGATTCACTCCAGAAAAACTGCTAGACTGGGGAAAGAAGTAAGAAGGATCAGTGATCTTTGTTAACGTTTGATGTAAAAATTATCTCTACCCGGTATTATTATGGACTGTTGCGATTGCGGTGTTAAAAAGCAACATAACTGTAGCTAAAATCAGTCTTTTTTTCGTATTTGCTTCAAGGTATGGCATAGCGAATTGCATCAGAAAGGTAAAGATGAGTTGAGTTGTTGGGTGCTGGCTGTGAAGGTGAGAGAATTGTGTTAAAGCAACGATGGGATTTCCTTTCCATTCATTTTTCTCAGGTAGCTCAGGCCGTGGAAGGTGGGGGGGAGCACCATCAGCTGCTTGGATTGCTTCGAACAGCACTGTTTGCCTGGGCTGGTCAGGATAGAGCAAATGTTCTTCCTTTTGCCGCTTTCTTGAAAACCTCGAGGTTTTCATCTTGGAAGTGCCTTGCCCTCCGAGTGATGCACAGGCAACGCCGGGATGCCCCGACACCTCTGCGTATGGGGACCTGGGCTGTACCCCAGCTCCGGTGTGTGCTGTGGTGGGCGGGTTGTGCTGAGGCACCCATGGGTGCTGACTCACAGCGGTGGGGTCCAGGCCACCTCCTGAATCACCGCCCGGCTCTTGGCAGCACCTGGCTCGCTCTGGAGGTCCCGCAGCCAGCGCTGAGCAGGCCCCAGCCTGTTGGGGCTGGAAGATCTAACGAGATCACAGCCGGGGCCAGGGGTGATATGGCCGCAGGCCATCATCTTACATAAAACCCATAAATTTGCATAATGTGTTTTACAAGATTAAAACTGAGGAAACCTTTTTTTTTTTTTTTTGACTTTTTGCATAAAAGGGAAGAAAATAGGTGAAAGAGCATTACAAAAAAAGGATATCGGAGACCCGTGGTTTCCAAAATGACAGCGTCAGTAATTGGGCTTGAAAAAATGTCAAGAGTGTCTGTCTAATTTGGAAATCTGTCACAGTGCGCATGTACTTGGGGGAAACAACATCCCAGAGGTAGGACCATAAACAGAAAGCGAATATGGGACTAGAGACAGGGAAACTCATCCCTTTTGAAGGAGCTGTTTCTCCAAACCTGTTGGATGCTGCACGTAGGAGAAAACGTTCCTTCCGCAGCAGGGCTGTGGTGTAGAGA
Organism: Thinocorus orbignyianus; assembly: GCA_013400375.1. Taxonomy (NCBI): domain Eukaryota; kingdom Metazoa; phylum Chordata; class Aves; order Ciconiiformes; family Thinocoridae; genus Thinocorus; species Thinocorus orbignyianus. Next base: position 576,906 of record VXBW01007184.1, read on the forward strand.
GGGTTGCCAAAGCCTGTCGAGTCACAAAATTAAGGCGTTCTTACTTTGCCTAATTACAGTGGGTGACTCGGATGCTAATGCAGAGGTCAGTAAATGGCCTATGATCTCAAGAAATGCACCTTACGCTCAGCCTTGGCCAGTGCTGGCTCGCTGGGAGTGAGTGGATTTCGTGCAAAGGCCACCGCGTGGATCGGTCTGCTGATGACCTGTTGCTTGGCTTGTACGTGTCTCCTGTGCTGGGCTCACAGATACCCTCAGGGGCTAATCCTGCACAAGTTGTTAAGTGGGGAAAAAAAATATGTGGAGGTGAGGGGAAAAAATTCCAGGTAATTGCAGAGCTTGGATGCTGGCTGTGTTGTGATCCATTAGGAAACACTAGTTGGCATATGTGAAGGTCTGACAATATCCCAGAGTGTAGCAATGGCTGTGGACTTCATTAGCTACAGCTGCTGCATTTATAAACAAAAACAAAAAAGTTGGTAAATTGACCACTCTGGGAAGGCAGAAAGCAAAAATGTCCCTGCTGGCTGGATGTAAATGTGGGCTTGGAAATTCAGTCTGCCTTAGAAATGTGAAACTTGAGGGTACACGGGGCTTCTGGAGCTGGGCACCTGCCCCACCACAGACCCTCTCTGGGAATGGGGTGGCCAGGCTGGGCAGCAGGGCTGGCTGGAAGTTATTTTCAGCTGTTGCTTAAGGAACTGGCTACAATTTTAATAGCTGGTTTAACTGAACCAACCAAACTGCTTCCAGCACAGCCCTGTACTTGTAGGTGATGAAGAGATTTGAATGAGAGGCAGTATTGGATTTCCTGGGAGGCTTTGTTTTAGCAGGGTTTGGCTCGCTAATCCCTTGCTCAGCCACTCCCTGCAGGACTTCCAAAGTTGTGGTCTTCAGCTTTTCCCCGGGACTTGGCAAGGGTGTCTGTGTGCCCATCTGTTTGTGCAGGGGGAAAGGCAGGGGCAGCTGCTTGCTCTGGATGCAGGAGATGTGAATTTGTGTCTTGTTACAGTGAGCTACATCAAAACTATCAGGCACATATTTAGGGCCCCTGTTACTGAAATTAACAGCAGTGAAGTT
>VXBW01007184.1:579025-613145 GCA_013400375.1 Thinocorus orbignyianus
GGTGGGGTGGGGGAAGGAAGTACACAAACATGTTGAAAGACAGGATTGCATGGAGGAATAGCTCTATGCCTGTGCTATTATGGCTCTTTTAACTTGCAACAGTCTTTATCTCTGTATGTTTTTCTGCTTTTTTTCCCCCCCTTCTTCCTTCCCTCCCTTCCTTCTGCTTCTTCCTTCCTCTTCTTCCTTGTGATTTGAATTACCTTTTAAAGTGTGGCCATGCATGGATGCAGGATGGGCTGTGTGATTGTACTGCTGCTACAAGGATGACACAGGAAAAGCTGACTCTTCTGTTGTTTCTACATGCAGTTCCCTGAACCCTAAATATGGCTCAGATCAGTGTGTGTTTAGGGGTGTCAACACACCTTCCACTCAGAAAGGTGGAAATCATTATTACATGATGCACTGAAGCTGGGATGTTGTGGAATATCATCTCTTGGGAGTTTAATGACCCACATTACAATAACGAGTCAAGCAAACCAGTCTGTGCTGCTGCTCCTGGGTGTGAAAGCTGATTCCTGGAGCTGGTGATTTGATGTCTGGCTCCTGAAAAATCTCTTTAGTTGACTCTTGTGTCTTGTACTTACTTCTGAGGCTTGAAAGACTATTGTATATGGGCAACTTTGGAACTGCGTCCCAAGTACTCTGTAGACAACAAAAGCTATGATTTCTAGTTTATTCAAAAGAGCCATTTGAAGGAAAGAAGGCTCTTGTGTCTGAGGAAGAAAGCTGAAAATTTCTGAAGCCTGAACAGAGCAAATAATGAAAAGAACTAAATTTCTTTTCCTTTTTCTTTTTTTTTTTTTTCTGTTTTGTTTTGTTTTTTCAATCACTCTGAAAGGAGAGTGTTCCCTCTGGCATGTGTTAGCTGACCTTTACAATACAAGGGAAAGGTGTCAAAGAATGTACACCCTTCTGAAAAATATGTACCTAAAAAAAAAATAAGCCTCGAAGCCCAGGCTGTTTCTTCCATCGGGGAAAAAAAATCCAGAGTCACCAGAGCAGGTAGGAAATTGCATCCCTGGGGATGGAAGAAGCTGAAGGTAAAATGCACAACTGCTTTACCAGGCTGTGCTGGCTGCAGCGGGGCTGTTGCAGGACTTGCCGAGGGGAGACTTCCACAGTGTTTTCCAGCACACAAGGAACATGTGAGCACTTACGGTTGAGTCACTGCTGGGCTAAAACACTGCCTAGCGATGCCGCTGGGTTGAACCATTTTGTAAGCCTCTGTAGTATAGAGGTTATTCTTCCTGTTACTTCTCTTGGCAGCGCTAACTTGTTGTGACAGTGATGTTGCTGGCTGCTGCTATTAATCCAGCCTTCCTGGAGACGCAAAAATCATGCTATATCTGGGGTGAGATGTGCAGTTAGATTAATCCCTGCTCTGTAGTTAGCTATTCTGAGTCATGTCAAAATATGATAGCCCTTGTGTGCAAGGGTTACAAACTGGGGAGGGATGTGACTGCGAGCCCCTTTGCATTCCAGTGCTGGACCACATCACCTTATTATACAAGAGGGTCACTTGTCTCAGTACACCTCCAATTTTTCCATGCGGTCATGCATTTCTGATCCATGCTTCAACTTCCTGCCTCATCAATGCAGCCCTTATCCAGCCCTCAGCATCTCTGCAGATTTACCAAAGCTTCTCATCCTCAATGATGTGTGCTGGGCAAAATGAAGGCTTTTTTGAGGTGCTTTGTGTTAAGGGAAGGAAGGAACCAGCCAGAAGCTCATGCCTTGTTCTTGTTCTTCCTGTAATGATGGAACCTGGGGCACCATCTCTCCCATCAAGGAATGAGGCTGAGCCTATGAAGAAGCAGGTGTAAGGTGGTGTTTTAATTTTACCTTTGTTTCTCACCATCCAAATCTATTTGAATTTGCAATATGTTAAAGTTCAGCTCTCTGAGCCACGGCACTCCATGCTCCGGCCTCGGCTGAATTTCATTCCCTGCCTTTTGTTGGGGGAAAATGGCCATATGTGCAGCAGGCAGGTGTCCTGCCTCCTCTCCTCGAAGCACCGGTGGAGTTTCTCATGTGCCATGACCAGGAGCTCATTAATGAGGGCCCGGCATGAGGTCTGTGGACACAGGGTGCAGGCTGCCTCGCACAGATTGCTCTGCATATGATTATTTCCACACACTCCCCATCAAAACAGCCACTCTTTCCGCATGAGCTCCTCTTCCAGCCCTCAGCACTGAGGGCGGCCAGGTTGGGTGCTGGGGGAGTCTCCTGTTGCAGGCCTTGGGTGCATATCCAGCTGTGTGGGTGCCACCCGGGCCTCACAACAGCAAAGAGTGGGGAGACATTTTTGATAGGTTTTGGCTCTAATTTCCATTCTGGATTGAGAGATTGCCTCAATGGAGAGACAGGGGTTTCTTCTATGGCTTCTCAAAGTCAATGTTTTGCTTGCCATGTGGGGTGTCCGTGACCAGGTGCTGGTGGGAGGCTGCAGGGGTCTCTGAGGAGAGGTGAGGGGCTACCCCAGCTGGTCCTTCAACGACCCCACAGCAGCCAGAGCTGACCCCATCGGTGTCCCTGTGAAAACAGGTGTAAGACAGCAAAATGCTGCCCTTTCTGGGAGTGAGAGAAACAAGTGTGAGAAACAGCCCTGCCATTCCCGAGGAGGTGTGCAAGGTGTTGGAGCAGAGATTCCCCGGCAGCCCATGGAGGACTGGGGCTGGAGCAGAGGAGAAGCATGAGGGAGAAGGAGCTGTGAGGAGGAGCCCCCTCTCCCCAACAAGGAGTGAGGTTGAGCCCGTGAAGAAGCAGGGGTAAGGTGGTGTTTTAATTTTACCTTTGTTTCTCACCATCCAAATCTATTTGAATTGGCAGTATGTTAAATTAGTTCTCCCAAATCAAGTCTGGTTTGCTCGTAAATGGTAACTGGTTGAGGGATCTCCCTGCTTTTTTATTTTGTCCCATGAGCTTTTAAATTTGATTTATTTTTTTTTTTTCTCTCCTGTTGTGGAGGGGATGAGAGAGCAGCTGGGTGGGTGGCTGCAATCCAAGGTCAACCCACCACACTCACCCAACACTGTTTTAATCCAGTGCTTATGCTGTAGTCTTGATTCTTTTTTTAAATCAAACTTTCCATCTTTCTCTGTTGTGAACAGAATCTGCACAGACCTCTAATTCAGCAGGAACCCACTAGATCAATGCCTGAGTCAGTCAATGGGGAGTATTGCAGTTAAAACGGGACAGGTTTTGGCTTTCAGTTCCCTGGGCTATGAGGATTGTAAAGGCTTGTTGTAATCTCCTACAGCCTATATACAGATTTTCCTGAAAATTGTGAGCAACGTACTTAGAAGTTTTAGCAATAGCTTAAAAATATTAATGTTAACTAGGACTCGTGTGTGCTTACGAAGATTGTGTATGCAACTGCAAAGAACTGCATGTGTAAGGAACACACAGCACATCCCCAGCTTTCCATGCACAGGTCTGAGTACTTGGATTCATTCTTAAGATGTGCATAAAACTCCTTCCCCTTCACTCAGTTTTACTGTAACTGACAAAGCTGCCTGACTCAAGCAGTTCTAAGAAGCATTTCAGAAATCTAATGCTTAAGATTTCACTGTGGATTTTTGGCTTCAAAGTGATTTTGTTATGTCCCCAGAGCCTGGTTAAATCCTTAGTTATAATGATTGCACACTGAAGGGTGCTGTTACATAGAAATGCTGTCCCATAATGGCTTCGTTGCTGTGGAAAATCCGATGTTATTTGGTCATTCGCTACGAGTTCCCTAAGCCATCAAGACATTTGCCTCAAGGCTACAAACACAAAGCTACAGGCAAAACCCTCTGGACATAATGAGTGGGCATTTATGCAGAACTAAAAACTGGAACAGCTGAGCAGTAGATCTATGAATAGCAAGCATGCCTCTAAGCACAAAAGACATCATTCTGGAATAAAGGGGTTTATAATGGTTCTGACATCTTGTATGTCAAGATCATGCTACGTTGTTGTAACTTTTTTTTTTCTGTTTGTTTGTTTGAACCACGTTCCTTAAGTAAGGTTTGAGTAATTAAAGGGTGTGAAGGAAACCCTATAGCTTTGGTAAGAACAGAAATTGGGCAACTGACACTTTTGGCAAGATCCATCATTTTGATCGTGCTAGCTAGGGAACAAGCTTATTGCTCCTGTGCTGTTAGTATACCCAGTTCCACCCTTCAGGATTTCTTGGGGGTTTTTCTTGTATCAGCAGCTCTAAAAAGCTTGGATCTAATGTTAGCTGAGCAGTGTCTTCTGATGGAAACGCGAGGGTTGGACTAACCATAAACTACAGGGTCAGGGAGTCAGGCAATACAAAGGAGGGTAATAAAATTCAGAGTGATTTGGATCAACAGGGAGCTGGAGGAGCTTAATGTTGAGAAATGTACTGCAGCAAGGTCGTAAGCCTTTAAGAGTCATCTATAGGCACTTCTGACTGCAGCAAGAAAAAGATGGAAAGGGATGTGCGGCTCTTACACCAGGAGCATAATGAAAACCCAAATAGAGTGGAAATTGGAGCTGGAGCTAGCATATAGAAACGGCCTAGAGGAAAAATGAGAGGGGAAAGGGAATGTAAGCATGCACAAGGATGATAAATTTATGTTCTTTGTGTCTGCATCCAAACATATCTCATCAGTTTTTGAGACATTATTGGTTTCCAAGATAGTGTGGGGTTTGGGGGGATTTTTTGGGGGGGTTAATTTTCTAGCCCTTGTGCCAATGTGCTGTGAAACTGGGGGAGGGCCAGAGCAAACCTTTGTGACTGAGAAGATGTACAAGTTCAAACATGTTTTGCAATCCTTGCAAAGTAGTTTGGGCCTTGCAAAACAATCGGTTATAGAGACGAGCAAAGCCCTAGTACTGTGAAGTTCCTACAGGGAAACATGGCAAAAAGATTAGGCGTTAATCTCTGACCTGAGAAGATGTGATGCATGTCTGTGGTGCAGACTGTAATGCAGCACAGAGACACCTGAGCTGGTTGTGACTAGCTTATTTGGCAGAGTAACTGAGCTCTGCACTTTGGGGTATGGGAAGCAAATTTCCCTTCCATCAGTGGAGTTAGTTTAACCCATGCAGAGATCAGAAACCCATGCTAGAGAATTCAGAAAATAACTTGGCCAAAAATTGTAGCATGCAATACAGCTGTGCACCTTGCTTCCTCATGTCCAAATGTCTTGCATGGCCACAAGCAAATTATTTCTCCCTTGGCATGTACCCTTCTTATCATTGAAAATGAGGTATCATGCCTATTTTGCATGCTCACCCTGAAGAGAGGTAGGTGCTGAACTGCAAGATGCTCAGATATGGAAGGATATTACTTAGGTTGCTTAGAAAGGTGAAGGGATTAATTTCATTATCCTTCCATCTTCTTCCTCACAGCTATTGATGACAGCTTTTCCTGCTGAGGAACATGTCATGTCGGGAGCATGACAGCTTTGCCTTGCCTGTAAGTGATGCTTTGTAACTATTCTTTAGAGATTAATTGATAGAGCAAAATGGAAGAACAGGGACTGAGCTCTTGCCTTTATAAAATGCCAAGTTAAACTCAAGAAATTCTACTTGGTCAGAGTGATATTGGCTGCAGTAGTGTGTGAAGGCAAGATTTTGTGGTGGAAATGTCCCTGGTGTGTATTGCAGTGAATGGTCCTTCCACACCAAGTATGGCAGTCTGGTCATGGAGTCAGACTTTGTTTTGCTCTGTGTGTGCCAATTGTATTTCAGGCAAAGATTTTATTTTTTTTTTTTCCCTGGAAAGCATCTTCTACTGTTGCATATTTTAGTAGAATCTCTCTCTGTCTCTCTTTGTCTGTGACTGAGTATTTGGCAGAGAAGAGGTGATTTGGCAAAGAGGGATCTTGGCTGATGGGAGACTGAAACCTACTTCAGTGATCTGGATATTCAGTCTTTTGTTTGTTTGACTGGAGATGTGTAATTTTGGCTGTTAAACATATATCCTGTTATAAAGTGAAAATAGGGCCTTAAAATACTTGTATTGTTGCATACCAGCAACTGAATGCTAAAACACGAGATACCCAGTGATAGCAAAATTAGAAAGACTGAGACTTGTGCATGCTGGGGGTTGTTCTTTGACTACCATTGGTCTCCTAGCATGCAGAAGAGACATAGAGGCTGGTGGTCATCTCCTGCTGCGGGTGTATGTCATCTGTCACTAGAGGCCTCTCAAAAGAAACTGAAGAAAATGCACGAAGGAGCTTTATGAAAGGAGAAGAGAGACTGCAGTCTGGTCTCTGATCCCACATCTACACCAGGTTTCTCCTGACTTTGTTTTTACCCCTTCAAGCAGGTTTGCATATAAATGCCCCTAGAAGCTGCTATCTCCATTGCTTGGAAGGGTATGAGAGTTAATGATTTCTCATGTAATGAAACTCTTCCAAGTAGTCAAAGACTTCTGCTGTTCACCAACCTTCTCCCTTATCGACTCTCTGGTGTACAAACTGCATAATGACAATGTAGCTTGAACAGCACTGAGAGCTTATTTGCTTTGTGATTTGTGGTTGGATCATTGCATTTCAGCATTTACCGATGAAAGGAAATTGCTAACAAGACACTGGTATTTACATTAATTGTGGCTTTGGGGAGATAGTCCAAAGAAAATTATGTTAAAGCCAGTTATTATGTGTCTCCCTAACAATTAGAATGAAACCCAAAGTTTATAAAACAAAAGTTGATCTCAAACAGATTTTAGCTGCTACTTTCTAGAGGTTGAGCAGGGGGGGAAATGAGTTTTTCCTCTGTTGGTATGTCATTGTTTTGTTTTTGTTTTTGTTTTTTTTTTTTTTCTTCTCCTCTTTCTTTCATTCATCTTCCTAAAAGAGTGTAAAGAACATGGTTTGCAAGATAGCATGAATGCTACTGCAAGATAACTCCTTGTTCACACTGAGCAGGATCTCAGCTTCCAAGGAGACCTAGTGGAATGGGTCAGTTTTCACACGTAACACATACTAAATGACCAGGCTTCCTCAGTTACAGCCATTGATTTTCATGGTTTTTGTTTCACCTTGGTGCAGTTTTGTGCAGCTCTACAGGTTAAACAGAGGTTTGGCTCCAAAATCTTTAAGATACTCCAAGCATATTTCATGTATATCCCATTAGGTAGTCTTGTGAGTGTCCTAAGACCATGCTTCTACTTCAGTTTAAACTATTTCTGGACATTAATTCAATGCCTTTTATGATGTTTGATGTATAATGAAAAGTAATTTAAGGTTTCTTAGGATGACTCACTTGCCAGCAGAGTAGATCCAAGAAACAAACACAGATGTGAGATTTAAATTCTCCGTTGGCATAAAACAATGCCAGGACTCTTCGTGCTATAAACCACAAACTATGCCCAATGGAGACTAGTAACGCTAGTCTTTTTTTAGCTTCACCTAATCAGGTAGCTTCTGACTTCACAGGTGAGCAGGGATTCATACATCTTGTTCTTTCACTGGAGGTCAGTGCTGTTTGCACGTCCCCCCACTAATGGTGGGATTTATCTCATCAAGCTCTATATGTCCAACTCGAGCTTCTTGTGGAGGCACCATTCGTTGTGAAGAAATACAGGTGCTTCTGAAGTATGATTCATCTGACCTGATGTCAACATCTATTTTAGGGACATGCCTAAAGTAAGGTGTCTTTCCACAAAAATTCTTCTGTAAGAAGGGGATTTTGGATGCTATGGGGAAGCAGCCTGGGTTTCCTTTCCTTGGATGACCCTGTTACCAGACTTCACCCTTATATCACCGCACAAGTCCTCAGCAGATACAAGCACAGGAATGTGCGTTCCTGGCACACGCCTGCACAGGGCAGGCACACAGACGTGCTCATGCTGACCTTGCTTTGGGGTTATTCTGTTCAGTCCTCCACTCATCGGAGCCAAACTGGACAGCGCTGTTTGCTATGTGTCTGGCCACCACGAGGCTGCAGACTAAAAGCATAACTGGTTTTAATTATTAAGGTGTAATTTAGGTTTTCATGTTTATAGGATAATTGTTTCTTTTTTAATATAATTTAAACTTTGCAATACAAGAAACAGGCCTGAACCTGTGGATGGAGTGCTGGAAACTGTCTAAGAAGATTAAGGTCTCTTAATTGATTTCACATAAACAGGTGTGACTGAATTCATCAGAAGAAGGTTAAGACTAAATGTATTCTGCTAATTATGTAAAAATTGCCACAGTGTGTGCTAAGTTGAGCAATTGCCTTTCCTTGGCAAGTGGGACCGCTCCTCAAACTGTATGTCAAATGGGAAAATTGACATTTCCTAAGCAAATGAACCAACCTGTCATACGCTGTGTTATTTTGAAAACTTTTTGCTTGTAGATACGTTGGCAGCGGTGGATTTGGCAACAGTACATGGGAATGTCCCTTGTGTGCTGAACTGTGACTGGTAGTGTGGGAGGACAGGTGTCAGAGCAGGGCTGTGTCATTTTTCTCAACTTCAGGAATCTGCATTGATGAAAATTCCTGTTTTGGAGAACTGAAGGAGTAACTCTGCTTAAAACACTTGCTACTTGCTGTTAATGTTTGTTTATGTGGCTTCTTAAGTAAATGTTTTCTTGTTTAAACTCAACTCTAGGCTTTGGAGATGCATAGCAGAGGACACAGAACACTCTTTGTCTTGGGTTTCAAAATAGTAAGTGGAGCATATAACTCCTCTTGCAGCTGACAAACTTACTTGGTCTGCTTACTCTGTGGTCTTTGCCATCTGTCTTCCTAATTTTATATCCCAAGTGAACTAGATAGAATTAATAACATTGACCGTAATTGTAGAGAGGCCAAAAGTTCTGCTTCTGAGATGCCCATCTCAAAGACCACCTAGGTGTGATGGTAAAATGCATGACAGGATACATTACCGCAGCACAGCATCATGAAAGCCCTGCAATTATTCCCAGGTGCTCCTAAAAAAACCCATTTGCTGATGAAATTGTTCTTTGAGTCTCCAAATTGAAGGATGACTAGTATTTAAGGTGTGCTTTCAGAGGCGAATTTGCACATAGATGCTGATCTAAAATTAGTGTATTGCTTAAATCACTGTTTTGTAATAGCAATGATATTGTTTGTAACATTGAAAATTAATCTAGACAAACATATCCTGCTTGTATTACTGTTGTGCTGTGGGGTGGTTTTTTTCTTTGGTTTTGTTTTTCTTTTTAAGTTTGAGACGTTACCAAAAGAAAAAGTTAAACATAAATGGACTTAAATACGCAGAAGAGATCAGAGGTGATCTTCCACCCTTCTTGGTACTGGTAAAGCATTAGTAGAAAGACTATATCCAGATATAGGCACTGTGCTTTGGGAAACTTACAGACCAGATGACCAATGCCTAGAGAGGAAGGAAAAATTATAAGAAAATCAGGGAAAAAAGTTTACAAAACTGCTTGAACTTGGGTTTGCATTGCTTGCAGGCACAGCCAGGAAGGCATTTCAAGCCTTCAGAAGGAAGGAAGAGAATTTGCTCTCTGTATCCGTTCATCCACAAGAAGTAATTTCTTCACTATAAAGCTAGATATCAGAAAAATATTTTTAGTATTAAGAGGATATCTACAATAGATTGTGAGTTTCAGCTGAGGAAAAAATTAGACAAATATCAGTCTGGAATGAGAAAGGGAATAGTTGGGGGATTGCTTGAGATCCCTTTCAGCCTTGTTCTTCTGCTTTTACTATTATTATTATTATTTAACAATTGCTGAAAGCACTCTTGCACCATGAGTTAGAGTAAGTAGTTTTAAAAGGTTGTAACTTCAGTTACTGAAAAATTGTTCCTTATTCCAAGTGAGCCTGTCAGCTTAATTTTCCTGTCTCGGTTCACAAGCTTTTCTTCTACAGAAGTGTCTTCCTTTAAATGAAACATGGTCAAGAAATCCTTCGTCAGTTCCTTGCTAACTTCTCTATAAAACCACCTATTGGTGAAACAAAAGAAAAAATAAATTAACAGAACATATCATCCTGAAGCAAAGAAGAAGAAAAAAAATTCTTGAACTATGCTGATAGAATAAAGAATCGTATTGTCTGTCTCTGACTCGCTGTCACTCAAACTTGACTATTTTGCAAACATAAAAGCTGTTTCTGGCCATCTCTGTTTCACCCACCTTCTTCGGGCTGACTTTTGGCTGTTCTTCATAGAAATGTTTTTTTTTTTTTTTTTTCCTGCGTATCCAGGCTTCATTTGATTTCTGAGGGGTACAAACACCCCAATTCCTTTTCTTCTCCAAAAACCCAACATGTATGTTAAGGCAGTAAAGAGCTGACTGAAAAGGCATCAGAATCAATAGGATTTAAGCTCATGCCTTAAAATATTTAGAAAAATTAGGCACTTGATATTTATCTGCTGCCGAGCATGAAACTCATTTGGTTTTATCAAAACAAAATCATTTAGTCTCCCACCTTCCTGCTTTTGTGCTGACAATTAATCAGCTTCTAAAATTAGAAACTGTTATGTGTAGTTTCAAGCAGGAAAGCAGTTGTATGGAGGCAGCGTGGAGGGGTAGGCACCTTTTGACAAACTGAAGCATGCTGCTGCATGGTGGTGTATGCAAAAGGATACAGGCTTACTCATTTGAATGCAAACCAGTTGTAGGCAAAACATCTTCAGGGCATGGCTAGAAAGGGGAAAATGATTGATTGAAATAAGTTTCCAAGTGATTTATCTAATCCAAAGTTATTTTCCACATCCTCTTCAATTGATGAAAAACCAGCACAATACGCTGAAATCTTTTTGCTCTCCAAGGTGTGAGGTTAGACAGGAATTACTGGTACTTTTCAGTGGTTGGAAGCACTTAGCTCTTGGCCCCCTGCCTCATAATACAGCCCAGGCTGGTACAAGCAGTTCTGCAAAACGTATAATTTTACTTCACTTGTTTTAATGATCAGGAAACATATACTTTTAAACTGATCTCTACGGTGCAATTACATGTATTTTGATGGAAATACTTTTTTTCTTTAAATTAGTTTCATTCCCGTAATGACATGAGCTAGACTGTTTCGTTAGTAAGCAAAAACATTGCATTCTTTCGTCAGGCTGCTTAGCTTTCAAAGCCAATTTCATTTCTATGAGGAAACAGGGTCAGAACTGCTCATTTGAAACAAAACAAAACGAAAAAAGTTCCTCAACTTTGGATAAATTAGATCTATAACCAAGCTCTGTTTTCAAGTCAGTTACAATTTGGTTGATAAATATATACAAATGTTTCTGTTTAAAACAAAACAAAAAGGTGTCTGAATCCTGAGTCTGTGGCTTCCTACTTATTTTCTGGTGCTGGTGTGGTAACGATGCGTGGAAAAATTTATTTTCTGTGTGGCAGATAAGACTAGATATAAATAGGTTAAAATTGTAGGTGAGACAGGATACTCATGCTACTTAATAAATCTAGATTTATTTCAAGTAGCTTGTGAAAAAATAGGATAAATCTGTCTGGATTTTGAAACTTTTGGGTCATAAATATTATCACCAGCTCTTTGCCCTTTGTTGGAAGGAATGTGAAAACTATTGAGGTTTTGGGGTGACCTGGCCACAAAATTATGGGAATTTAGAGGTGGGGTCCATGTTAGTTGTTCCGTGGGAATGTCACTGACTGTCTCTGGGACTGCAGATTTAGATATTATTGTGTAAATGAAACATCAGGTATTCATTTTCCACATACGAGATTCAGTAATTGCTGCACTCACACGTTAGATGACAGCTGTTATCATTCTGATGAAAAGAGCCCTAAATTAAAACCCTGTCCGTTTGCATAGATCCCTGTCAGAAACAAATGTTAATTTTTTTCGGTTGGTCAGCCTCATTCCTTGAGTCCTCTGACAGGTACCAATAGGGGCTATATCTTCATTTCTGCTTTCTTTGGTGTTCCCTGGGATGCTGGTAGTTTTGCAGCTGAGATTAATTCTTCCTAGATTTGTGCATATATCCAGAGCTGAGACTCTGGCTAATGCTGGAGCATTTTGTGTGTGTAAAGACTGAAAACTACTTAGATCTTTTGTGGTTTGCTTGCTTTATAAGATGTGGAGCACTTGTGCAGAGAGAAAAAGGTTAAATGACCAGGATACACTCTTAGCACAGATGTCTGCATGGGCAGAGAGAGCCCCGCTTTCTGACTGTGGAACGGAGCAGCTCACGTGGATTAACTGGGTGACATCTGTTTGGGTAATACACATTCAAAATGGGGAGGTGCTATGTGTACACCTCTGTCTTTGGAAAGCTTTCCCAATTATAGGAGATTAAAACTTTTAATATGTCATTATTTCAGGCCGGATGTCAACTGCCAGGCACCACTGGACTCTTTGGATAATGAGTTAAAAGAAAGAGCCTGTTGAAAAGGCACATTTGACATACAGAATAACTGCTGCCCTTTAGCTCCTTGTGCAGGAGGGTTTGAAGATACATAGGAAAGCCCTGACGTGCGCCCACGCTGCAAAGGGACGTGGGGTAAAGCTGAGGGCTTCTCTGTGCTGGTTGAACCACTAATACATGAACTTCCCACTACTGTTAGAGATCTCGGAATGCCTCGTGACTTGTACTGTGACTACATCTAATGCTACCTAGCAGTCACTCTTGATTTCTACTACAATTAATAACCCAGTGGTGTGACTTATAGCAGAAGCCTGTCTCTGTTACGTTTACTTGGAATGAACTCTGTTTTACAAGAACAAAAATCACAGCTCCAAGAACACTATTTTGTGTCTTTATTTTATATTTTTTTTTAAGTGCAGTTTATTGTAGTACCTGTTGATTTCATTCCAAAGATGGGATAAGAAGAGTTTGGATGGAGAAGGATAGATGCTGGATGAAGCCCTGGATTACATGTGGGTTTTGAAAGCCTTTGTTTTGTGCAAATTAAGTAGGGCACAGCTTGAAGGGCAAAAAAGAACTTGAAGGTCGTTGGGCTTGGGGAAAATTTGGATCTTCTTTGGGTTCCAAAATTCATTCCCTCACTGGAAATTGTCTGTAAAGCAAATGAAAGTCACAGCATTGTTCCCCAGAAACAAAGCAATCAGATCAATTTAAGAATAAAGGTTCTTTATTTTTTGAAGGCAATGATAAATCATCTCTTTAGAAAAATACAGTATGTGTTCCAAAGCAGGGCAGTACCAATGAAAGTTCTCTTGAGCAAATATTGCAAAAGAAACTTTAAATGTAGTCAAGCTTGCTATCTGTTTAAGATGGTTCACTGCAAATTGTAACTTTTCTGCAATACTAGGCTGGCCCTATAGTGCGTGAACCAGATTTCTGGTTTTCTGAGGAAGAGAAGTGGCTCCCTGGGATTTTATAGATAAGAATGTTTCGGTACTTTATGATATTACAAATTTTTGTTTTGTTTTGTTGTTTGTTTTCTTTTCGTGTGTGTGTGTGTTTGGGGTTTTTCTCCTCTTCTGTCTAAAGCTGCAAGGATAGTGTGAATGTTGCCTGTGAATGCCATTATTTCAGTGCCTGTGTCATTTACATGCACAAAGTCTTTGGAGTTTCCATGTTGTATGGATTCTCTTTGACTACATGGCTGAGAAAGGAAATGTGAATTTAATAGCTTTTGTACTTTTAAAAGCTGGCTTGGCTAGAGATAAACGTCTTTGCTCTGAGGTCTTGTAGCTTGTGAGAATCTCATGCATCCCTCCTGAGAGGGAGACACGATGGTGTGTTGGTGCCTTTTAACTCAAATGCAGGTCTGAAGTGAACTTGGGTTTCTAAGACTGAAAATTGCCAGAAGCCTTCTTTTTCTTTTTTTTTCTTGTTCTCCTTTGGGCGTATGAAACAAGTTAGGGCTCTCTCCAAATAGACATGCATGCGACTTTTCTTAATCAAGACAGCTGCCTTTATTTTATTTAGTTTCTCTTCATGGCTGAGTTGTTTGCATGCTTTTTTGAGACGGGTGGTGGGAAGGGAGAGGAGAAGGAGGTCTGTGCTCGCTCAAGGAATTGCCTGTTCTCTCTGCTGGCCTGGCTGTGGTGGGGAGATGTCATGGAGCAGGAGGACACGCTGTACTGCTGCTTCTCCGTGCTGGGCTGTGCCTTTGAGTCCTTGTGCAAGCAGTTACAATTTTGTGTTTTGCGAATATTCTGACTTCACAATTTCCTGCATACTGCTGCCATTTATTTATTACTACCTTTTATTTATATTAATAGAAGTGCGTGCAGATGCAGAAATGAGGATAAAAAAAAGTTCAAGCCAATACTTGCAATTTTTTTTCTGAGATATTTTCACAGCTCTAATATTCAAACACTGCTTTTACTAATTAAGTTTTCTTAATTATATGATTTGCAAGATTAAAAGGCCACTGCCAATATAAACCGCATATTGCCCCTAAACAGTTAGATTATTAAATTGAATTTTTAAAATTAATTTTTGCTTGCCATGATTTGTATTCTGTTTGTTCTGTGCTATTTTAAGCTTGGATAATAAATATCATGTCAGTCTCATATTCGTTTGTGGACAATTCCAAGTTTTCAGTGCTACAGGGTAAAGGTTTGAAAGGCAACAGCACAATTTTTTGTTTTGTTTTAAAGAATTGTTTTCTTAATTCTATTCATCTTACGCTTTACAGAAGACTTTTATTTTTAAACAAAATAGAAAACTGGGCTAAATATAAGTTGACAGCATCTCTTGAAATGATATTCTTGTTTATGACAGTGTGGAGGAGAGGCACAAAAAGTCAGAGGTCATTTTTTATATGCAGTAGATTCTCATATGCAAGAATGTCTGGATGTGTAAAGTGTCTGTACAAGACTGAGTCATCTCTTCTCTGATGGGATTTCTCTGGGCTATTGCTGTAAAAACTGCTTGTGATAAGAACATCTCCCTGGTAATGTGTTTTGCAACCCTGGCGTGTCCTATTTGAATGACCTAGCTCCCTGGCAATGGCCACAGCTCGTCACAAACTACAGGTGGGTGACTGGACATGGCGAATAAGGTCATTGGGTAGAAGCAGGAGCTAAGCCACCAGCATGAGTTAGCAGGGGAGCTGTGTGCAGGCCAAGCTCACACTAATTAGATGGAGATGCTAGAATTGTACTACTGTAGGAATAGCCCCTATGTGGCTTAGCCTGCTGCTGGTGAGCTCCTGGGCTGGACAGGGAGCTACTGGGGCGCTTGACAGACTGCATGTTTAGATGGAATTGTGGAAGCAATAATGCTCTCGCCACACCAGGGGAGTCTGACAGAGCACAAGGCAGTTTGGTAGTTCTGGTTCATTGGGCTGGCCCTTAAATCAGTTGTGCCCTTTCCTACTGGAAATAAACCTCTTGTTCCACCAAAAGAGCTTGAATATATAGTTGTGCTTGGGGACCCGTATTTGGGGGTAATCAGCTCTATAGGTGGCATGCCAGCATGGTTTGCGAAGGACTGGGAATTTGGCCCTGAGTGACCTTATCCCAGTAGTGCAGCGAGCCCCAGGGTGCGGGCAGAGCCTGCTGGAGGTGTCGTGGCACAAACCTGAATGTTAAAACGGTTGGTGTGATGTGGAAGCAAAAGCCACGGAGATGCAGAGTAAAACGAAGCATTACCTTCAGATGTACTGCAGTTTCACAAAGTCCTTGTTGAAAGCAATGGTGATCAGTACCAGAAGCTCAGCCTTTAGGTCAAGAGCACAATGTATTAATATTATTTCAGATCTGGATCCTATCTTGGGCAAACTAAAAGCAGTGCATGCTTCATGGTGAGCAGAAACTTGCATAACAGCTAATTGTTAGTTTGTTGTGTAATGGAGGAAGGGTGAAACTCCGTGGCAAAATTGCTTATTATATTATTTTATTTTTTGCCTAAATTTCAAATATTGTGAGCCAACACTATGAAGAGCTCTACCAGATTAGCAAGTGATATAATAAACTCTGCTCTTATACTACACATTTCCCTTGCTGTCAGGAACAGAAATAAGAAAATATTTGGTTGAACGATTTAATAAGTAGCTTATATGATTATTACTTGCATATACTTTTTCTGATGCATTAAATAGAGACCTTGCTCTGCATCCAGACTAGAACAGGCAGCCCTTAACACCCACTGACTTTTTGGTAGATACTGGTCCAGGTGCAAAGGACTGCTTGCACAAGTAAATAGTAGGACTAAGGCCAATATATGCTCCTTGTTTGAAATGCAGATGCCTTTTGAGGAGAGGAGAGCTGAAATCTGTTTAAAGATCAACAGCAGTGCTGAAGAAGTAAAAACAGAAAGTAACTCCTAACAGTAGATGAATTTGTTTTTCTTTTTTCAGAAGGTTGGGGGGGCAGGAGATTTAGGCATCTTAGGATTCATGGGGGAAAACTAAGATTCTGGAAATTTACTGTTGCAGTTGTGTTTTTTGTTTCGTGTTTTTAAAGAATACAGGTTCTTGATTACTTGCCTCCTATATAAAGTAACATGGAATGTTTGAAATAAAATGTGTTTAGCATATGCACAGAGCTTTATGTATTGGGGAAGGAAAACATTTTCCTTAAAAGAAAATGGTCAATTTTTGGCATCTGCCAGCAACAAGATGTATTTAATAAAGCTTGAAATAATGGGTTTGGGGGGCATGGAGAGCAGCTTTTTTTCCATTTGGTGATTTCCTGAAAACTCAAGTTGAATAAAAGCAACCCGCACCATGTGTGAGAGCATGCAGAGGGATGACAGTGCAGACATGCCATTGGCTTTAGACACAGTCTTGATAAGGACCTTTCTCAGAGCCAAGACCGAGTCCCTTTCAGAAAGCTGCCTCTGTTGTACTGCTGTCCCAGTTTATGACTTTTTTTTTTTTCTTCCACTGCAAAAGATCTTGGATTGAGAGATTGTCCTGATGATCTGTTCAGTGTTCCAAAGGGGCTGATTAATCTGAAAAACCCAACAAGACAGCTGAAACTGCTGCCAAAAACTGTCATCCGTTCTGCTTTCTCAACTGCCAGCTTTCTGTGCTTTTGCTCCAAAGACAGGTCCACTCTTAAAGATGCAGTTTGACATTTCCTAATACAGCAGCAACAGGATAAATGACGGGGGACTGATTTAGGGTTCTATGAGTCTTCCCTTTATTCTGTCATTTCCAAGTAGTGGAGTTTATCTCCTGAGGTAGTTCAAAGCTGAGTACTGCTATTAATTTTTGTCTGCTGAATACAATTTAATCCAGTGGCAGAGAGGACTGAAATCTTCTGGAGGGGAAGGTAGCTCTTGAAGGTCAATGTGATGGAGTTTGTATGGCTCGTTGTCTGTGTATCTCACAGCATCACTGGTTCATAGTAGGAAGAAAGGTGAATTGCTCCTGAACTGGATTTTCTATACACTCACTTAAAGCAATTAGTAATAATGCTTTATTTCTGCTGTGCATGGGAGTGTCAATGCTGATGCTAAACAAGAGAAAAGGAGGCCCCTTGTTCTTTGAAGGGAGAGATTTTTGGAGCTCTGGAAGGAAGGAGGGTGGCCTACCTATCCCTGGCCTGACCCACATACTGTGTTTACGTAAGGCAGGGTGAGCCTCTGTCCCCCTCTTGTGGCTAGGGCACCCCGAGGTTGGAGGCAGGGGAGCAGATGGCAGGAGGCCTCCAGCCCCACAGTGGAGTTGACACCTGCACCAGAGGTCCTGGGCTTAGGGCTTTTCAGATGCCAGACCTGGGTGCCTTCCTGTGACTCCCTAAGGACACGTTTCAGCTGTGGAAGCATAAGTCAAAAGGGGAAAAAATAATTTAAAAGAAAACTGGATAACTGCAATCAAAGCTTGAGGGAGTGCTTAATGGGGCCATTAATAAATGACTCAGGCAGCCAATGGGACATAGCCTTTGGTCTCATGCCTTGCAATACTCCAGAGGCACACTGTAATGAACCCATAAAACGTGCCCCATCAAGCCTTAGTGCTTTAGCACAAAACAACTGCTGAATTTAATGTATGGTGGATGGCAGAGTGGTGCCTCTAGTAAACACCTAGGACAGCCAGGGCTAGGAAAACCTTATTAGGGCATGGATTCTTTTAATAGGGAAATCTTCAACTCTTTTCAGAATTTTTAAGAATACCAGAGTGTTCTGGGTGAGGGAGAGGAACAACTTTCTGAACTTTAACTTGTCAGGAAACCTCTGTGTTAACCCCTACCATGTATGCAAATGGTGAAAGGTGTAAACATCTCCAAGAATGTTTTGCTGCGTTAGCAATATGTTTTGATCCTGGATACAGCTACAGAAACCAGTGCATTGTAAGAGCAATCATTACTGTTCTAGATCCTCAGATAGTGTAGTGCAGGGTGCTACAGAAGCCCCTAACTAAAGATTAGATTTGATTAAATACACTTCCAGCAAACTGGCTCAGTTATGCCAATTAACTTGGAAATGCGGCAGTGTTTTATTGCTTTAGGAATGAATGGTACTTATTGGCTTCTTATATAACAGTTTGACTTCCTCATCCAGTCAGAAAATTGAGCATCTGTCAGACCATCAACCCATAAATGTCTTCATTAGATCTGATAAACAGACCATGGCAAGCCAGAAAGTTGGAAGGTACCACCCTTCTGCCTGGGGGGCTGGACTCACTTAACAGGCTCGGAAGGAGGGAGCTATGTAAAACAGGGAGAAACACTCTGGGTGAGCAATACAGAAGAGCTGCTCTGGGACGTGCCCAGGTGCAGCACTGAAATAACCGCTTGTAGGGCCATAAGGGACTCTTCCCCATCCCTGTTACCAAACAAACAAAACCTTGGCAAGTGACGGGTTCAGGAAGCTGTCCCCAGACAAACTGTTGGGTGTAATCCCAATATAGTTGGACTTGAGCCTAGTGACAGCTGAGATCCCTCTGGAAAGCACAGGTTGTCATTGACTTGAAGGAGCTCTGTGACCCAGAGACTGGGTTTTGTACCAGACTGAGTGGTGTTTGCTGGAGGGTCTCTTGCTGAGCTCTCCTGTTGCCTTGCCTCCAAGATTTCTGCTCCTGCACAAAGAATCTGCATGACAAGCCAGGAGCATGACCCACAAAATGTTGCTTCCCCTGGCTAAGTTTTGAGGCTCGATCAGCCCTCACCTTGAGTTGTTGTACAGCCCTTCCACCTGACCTCAGTGCAATAAAGTCTGTGGCATTGGTAATAGATGTTGACAGTATCACAGTATTAGATGAAAGCCCTTAATTGTGCAGGGATACATGGATGTTTTATTTCCACTAAAAGCACTAAAAAAATGGAGAAGACACAGGCTGATGAGCTTTTAAATGCTGTACCACAAAGTCTTCCTTCAAAGTGCAAAATTCTTTCTCATCTTCCACAAACTTGCTTTGCTCTGATAAATCTTTCACTTTAAATAAAGCTGCTG
Organism: Thinocorus orbignyianus; assembly: GCA_013400375.1. Classification (NCBI taxonomy): domain Eukaryota; kingdom Metazoa; phylum Chordata; class Aves; order Ciconiiformes; family Thinocoridae; genus Thinocorus; species Thinocorus orbignyianus. The sequence goes on from VXBW01007184.1 coordinate 598,254, forward strand.
CTGTTGCACAACTTTTGGTCTTGCAAAACATAAAGCCATGTGTTATAACCTCAATTGCAGGTTAGAGGAGGCAGAAACTTATTTGATGGACTGCAAGATTTACCTTCACTGTATGTCTGAGTGAAAAGACCCAACCTTTATGACAGAGGCCAGGTCAAGAACGAAGGGGTTTGTCTATCAAAGTAAACTGAAGGCCTGGAAAACTCCGAAAGACTGATTTTTAGTTCATACCCAACTTCTAATGAAGTCAGAACTGAGAAGTCTAGCTAGATATGTCTGTGCCTACAGATGTACATGACAGCCTTTTATTCCCCACAAAGTTTTCAAATATCACTTAAGTGCTGCTCTGCATTTTGAGCATCCATACCTGGTTTGAGGACAGGTCTTTTCATACCTGCCCTGATTTGAAATATCTCTTGTGAAGGGATATTTCAAAGCAGTGGTGATAGCCACTCAAATTGCTATGTAGGTGTTGCTATTGAGACAAAATAATCTAATTTCTATTGTGTTAATTCTTTGCAAACTCAACTTGGTGCCATACCATATGAGAGAAAACCAATAGCCTGTCAATTTGTCTTTTTTATTTTTATTTTTATTTTTTTTTACTGGGAGGTTGATACTTTGTAGATCTTCATGTTTGTAAAGCTGTAATCACCTAGATTATTAAAACAAAAAAAAAATCAACCCAAAACAATAAGACTTTAATTCAAAAGAGTTTGTATATGTTGTAGTTTCTGGAAAAAAATCAAACTAAGAATATGGAGAAAGCCTGTTAAGAAACCCCAAAACGTAGTGTAAAAATACATCCTCTTTGTTTTTATTTCCCTATGGGTAATTCATGGGTTCCTCAGCATGCACAACCGAGATTTTATTTTTAATGCTTGAGGTTGTCATTAATGAAGAAGTCACCCTTCCACTTAGGGATGTTTAACAGCTGATATTTTTCCCTTACCCTGTTGCAATTCCTTTGGGAATAGGAAGCCCAAGTGCCTGCACTGGCTCTTCCTTCGGCAAGTACTTGGCTCCAAGGCCTTTCACTTGCAGGGAGCATGTTGGCAGGTTGTGTTTCACCTCAGAAGCTTTGGATAGTACATGCTGGTTGGAGAAATACAACCATGGTTGAACATCCTCCTGTTCAAAGTGAGGTGAAAAACCAAGCTCAGATCATCAGTAACATTTCCCTTCCCCCATCCTGTCCAGCAGACCATTCGTGTTTGATTTATCTCTGCCCGAGTCTGTTAGAGCAGAGGGAGGTTATTGCTTTGTATGGGGAAAGAATTTGCAACAAACCTGAATGTGCTTGGTTTAAAAAAACATAAAGAAGTAGGTGAAAGCAGTAAATACGGTAACTATGCTGGTCTCTCCTAGTCTGCTTTTCTGCTACATTCTTGTTATACAATAGTAAGAGCTATTGCAGTCAGCACTGTTGAAAGATGGGGGATTTAAGAGAGAGCGGTGATGGTTGTGTTGGATTGTTGCCTATATTTGAACTGTATTTATTATTCTACTTCTATTAAGGTGCTTAAGTTATTCAGAGTTGGGTTTAGACAAGAAATAAATATCTGAGCAGCTGTGACTACATGTCTGTTAGTCATTAGTCATCACTACAATTCTTAAGAGTTGGATTTACCAGAAAATTGTTAAAAATCCCACAAATGGAGGACAGCATAGTGAAAAAAGTTGAGTTTTATTTTGTTGCGTTTGGCTGGAAATTTAACCTGAAGCTATCCAACAGGCCAAGCGAAGAGAGATGCTGACCTGGCATATGAGAATGAGCTATTTAGGATTTTCCTTCCTTGCAGGTGCTATTTCCTGTAGTTCACCTGTTGGATCCAGGGGAGAACACACAGCAGGAAAAGATATATCAGTGGGACTTGCTAGTGAGAGCAGAGAGACTTGCTAAAGCCTGGAGAAGAGGGAACTTGATTCCACCTGCATTGAGGTGACTGGAGTCTTTAAGCATTCAGGATGCTTTGGGTTTAGCTGTCTATTTGGAGAGGTAAGGAAGGATTGAATACTGTCTGATTTCAGCCTCAGACATGTACTACAAGGGAGGCTTCTGTGTATGCTGACTTTTCTGAAAATATCAACAAAAAGGATCTCAGTATATGCTGTCTTTCTGCCTGATGCACTATATCACAGTGCAACTGCAACTTCTGTAGTTGTCCTTTGTTTTGCTTTGTTGTTTTTTTTTTTCTTTTAAAACTGAAGGAAGGATGGTTACAGTAGAAAAACTGCCAGCTTTTGTTTGTTTGTCCAAAAAAAGAATTTTTAGTAGAAAGCAAAAAGAGAACTCTTAACATCTCTCCTGCTCACCCATCTTGAAAGAGAGAAGAGGATTATTCTTCTGCTCAAACAAATCCTGCCACAAGTTTTTGCTTTAATTCAGAACTGTCTTTCTCACTGGATGAGGGAGGAGAGAAGAAAACATTGCAGTGAAATGTCGTTCTTGAAATTCATCCCTGCTCAGCAAGTAAAGGCATTCCTCACAAACAGTTCGGTGAGGGAAGGCCCATCCAGCAAGGAAGATGCTAATTGAGAGTGTGGGGAAATTGGGATTTGGTTTCCTGCCCTGCCCTGCACAAGCTGGGTAACCTGGGGCATTTTGCTTGCAGGTGGGACTATTCATGTCATGTCCCTTAGCTTAAATTATGTTCCTGGGGAGCCACACTCTGCACCAGCTGTTGCTCTGGTGTCACTGGTTAGATGCCCAGAGCTGTTGATGGGAATAGCTCTTCCCTTTGCCCTTTCTCCTCCTTAGTCGCACTTGTGCTCATGCAGAGGTGTTTAAATGTATCACTTATACAATGCTAACAAGGATGATATGGGTCCTTACAACTGATATGGGCCACATACAGATATTTATGTGGCTGGTGTTCAGTGCCCAATTAGAAGAATGTTTATTTGAGAGAATCTGTCCTCATTAGAAACAGAGGTCCTGTTAGCTGAGAGGAACAGTAATTGGGGCTGCAGCTAACGGGTAAATTCACAGGTCATGGGAAATAAAGCTTTGACTGAATCCTGTTGTCTGCCATAGCTAATAAGCCAGCTAGACAAAAACTCTGATTACGTCTTGCATGGTTCTGGGTATCACAAAAATCATTTGGATACTGTTCTTCAGTGCTCGGAGTGCTGCAGCCAGATTGGGTGAAAGGGTGTTAAGTTTTGTGCCATGGACTAGTACACCTAATTTGATCTTCAGTCATTTCTTCAGGAAAGATCCTGAGGAGTACTTTATTTGTAACTAAACTTGTGATACCTGGTTTGTCTATTCAGGAGACATGCTTGTAAGACATATGTTTCTTGGTCCAGTTAATATGCTGTTTCTGATGACACTGTGTGAAGACTACGAAACAACTTCTGTCCAAAAATTTCATGGCTTGAAGTTTTTGCTGACTTGGACCACTGGGATGGATTTCCCATACCAAGTATCTGCCCTTCTTGTTTGACCCAGAAATATGTTTTTCCAACTGCCACATTTGAGGTCTTGACTTCTCATTTGGGAATTATTGTGTAGCTGTGGCTTTGAGTGAAGCCTGGGAAATAGCTCATTGGGTGTATTATATGCTGTAAAAATGCTGAGTGCTCCTTTGAGTAAATTAGGCTTTGGTGTTTCCAGTAGGGTGCCCAGAAGTAGCTAATCCTTGAGAATTTTACACTTCCCCTCCCCCCCCCGCCTTGTATTCCCACTACTGTAGGGGGCAAAAAAAAACATCCCAAAACCCAATAAGCCTCAAATTACCAAAAGACCCAAAACACAATTCAATTATTATTTTTTTTTTTAATGACAGATGGTAAGTAAGACTTGGGCCATCCCAGGTATGGAGAGGATTCCTGTTCCACAAGCAGTTTGCCACATGTACTGATCAATGAGGTCCCAGGGGGACAAAGAAGCAGTATTTAAGTGGTGGTGGGCTGAATTTTTCTACAGTCAAGCTGCTTAAAATTCAAAAATGTGTTAATTCAAGTGTCTCCAAACTTCGAGAGTCCTGATTATGCAACCATGGAACATATTTTTTTTTTCCTCTTTTGGTAAATAACTAAATATTTGCACTGCGGTAGCACTGAGGAGGCACAAGCTGCGTTCCAAACACAAAGCAAGTGTAGTTCCTGCCCTAACTTGTAGGTGTTTTTCTGATGAAATCCTTTGCTAATGATAAGACTTCTGTGTTCACTTCATTATTTTTGTTCTTCTGATCCCTCTTAATAGAATTACTATAATTAAAAAAAGAAAAAGTATATGTGAACCTTTGCATCGGTGTGTTTCAGTGGCCTAGGGAAAAGAAACCCCTGGTCTTGCTTGTACCCTGCAAGTGGTACCAGGCAGAGACGAAGGTGAACTAACTGGACCCAGCAGCAGGTCCAGCCTGGCCTTTCTGCAGGGAATAAAGTGGAGTGTACTTGAGCTGTTTATACTCGCCTGAGCTGATATGCCAGTACATAGAACTGTGCTAATATGTCTCAAGTGATTGACTTCTCCAAAGGCAGAAAATGCTGCTCGAGTTTGAAATATCATCTGTTAAATACCCTGGATTCTTTAGGAATTGCTCTATCAGTCAAAATGTACCCCTCCAGCCTGTATAATGTGATGTCCCAGGTTTGTTTGTTTTTTCTCTGCAGCCATGCTTGAAGTTGGATGGGTGCAGTTGTAAATGGGGTGTGGATAAATGCCGCAACCCCATGATATCACTCGATCACCCAGTTTACCAGATATTGGCAAGGTAGTACCACATGCAGCTTGCCTTGTGTCTTGATGAGTTCTCCCAAACTGAGCAACATGGCACCTTAAACTTTTGCAATCCTTCCCCTAATCCATGCATGAAGATATCTTGATGTTTACATAACATTGACTGTGCAGCAAGCACGGAACAGGCACAGATCAGTTCATGCTGTTATACAGAGGAGTCACCTTTTGAGTGGCAGCCTGCTAGACGTGTATTTTGATTCCAGCAAAGAAAACTCAATACAGGAGATGTTCATTGTTGATTGGCTCTCCCAGGCTCTGTTCTTGCTCTTCTACCCCAACCTAAACCGAATTTCATAGGAAAAGACATGAGCAAAGGGCATTTGGGGTATGAAACATGCTCCTTTCAGCTTTGCAGACTTAAGAACAATTTGAGGATTGAGCTGAGTCTTCTTAACTGTGGCTCTTTCCATTGACCTTTGCAGGAAGCTCAAACGAGCTCTAACTATTGTTATATTGCCTTGATTTTTTTGTTCTCTTCTTGCCCATTACATGCAGAGTCTGATAGTGCAAGAGCAGTTTTTGTCCTAGATCAATTTTTTTAATAATTAAAAAAACCCCCTTCAATTTAAGAGAACCTCCTCACTTACAAGTCTAGCAAGGAAAAATATTTTTGCAGCATCCTCTAGAAAGCAAATGAACTCTCACAAGACTGCATGACTTCAGGCTATGCAGAAGGTATATGTACAACCCTGAGAAAGGAATTTGTGAATATTGTTGCGAGCAGATGAAAAGCCTGGTAGACATTGGGCATCATGTAGGATTGTGGCGAAGCAATGGCAGGATGGTTGGGTTTGACAACTAACAACATTGTAAAGCTTTGACAGAATAAGAACTTACATGTAGTGTCAATCATCCTCCGCATGCCACTTCCAATTTGTCTTGCTGTAAGAGGACATCCGTCCCCAGTGGCATCTGAAATACAGCTGTCAATGTCACTGCACCAAGGACAGAGCATTGAAGGAGCAGAGCATGGCATGGTGCACGCAGTTGTTTTGGTGTTGCCTATGAAAAGTACAAGGCTGACATGGGGGAGAGATGACTCCCAAGATGTGTCTTCTAAGGGATAATCAGAAAGTGGGTTACAGGGAGAGCACTTGGTGGGAGAACGGCTGAAGCCGTGGCTTGGTCTGTCTTTAAAGTGTGTGAAGAACAAGAGTTTCCAGCACTAAGGTTGGGATGTTTGGAATGGGCTGAAGTTTGTATTAGTGTTGTTTGGCTGCTGATTGGGGTCTTATATACTGCTTCCAGTTTAAGAGGATGAATGTTTCCTCCTCTTAATTTTAATTATATTTTTATTGTCGTCTTAAGAAGGATAAATAGAAGGATAAATATTTGTACTATGATTCTTATTTTTATTTTCTAACCTATACAGGGTTCAACACGAAGGCTCAGTGTTTTCCTGCTCCAATCTTCATATGTTTTCTTGTCAGCCAGTCCTGGAGCCAGACAGAAACTTTGTTTTTTAATAACAGGTACCTCCCTGCCACTAAAAGCTTGGCTCCAGAGGGGTCCTGTGGCTGATGAAATTTGGTGTTGGAGAAAGTGAAAAATTCAGTTGATGCTCTTTTGTGGCTGAACATTCATCAAGCGTCCCTCTCTCTGTTGATGGTCTGGTACATTTAAAGTGTCAGATCAGACTTCATTTTTTCCTTCTGTTATTTTAACTTGGTCAATGGATTCAAATGGTGTTGAGGCAGCAAGGGGAGCTCATGCATACACCTAAAACCTAGTTTCTGTGTGAAATCACACTAAAAGCAAGGCAGGCACCATTCAGAGGTGGGCTGGTTGATGCACTCTCCTCCTGTCCTGCCCTGACTCACAGACACAGGTCTTGATGAGGAATAATGTTTCCAGAATTTCACTGGGCAGAATTTTTAATGTTAAAAAAGGTGAAGAAATGTGAGTATTACTGGTTTTGAAGTTATAAGGAAATTCCTGTTTCAGTTTGTTTTTAAGCTTCTTATACCGTTTTCTCTCAGTAGAAGACTTAATTTTTAAAAAACTTTGCACATTTTCCCTTTGTTTACCCTTCTTGTCTCTTAAGAGAAACAAGGCAAGCAAAAGGATATATATATTTTTTTCCTTTTAAAAATAAAATATTCCAAAAGAAACTTCTGAAAACATCAAGCTTGGAAGTTCAAGGGAAGCATTCAACACTTTGACCAAAACTGAAGTATATCCGATTTGTCAACCAACCAACCTGCCCTGCATGCTTTAGATGAGAAAATTTTAAACAGATGCTAAGAGATAGGTGAAGAAGTGGATTTGCTTGAATTCTTTTTATCTTTTAAATTTGCTATCTAAGTCTAAGAAAATTTCTTCCATTAGGTGACCATACTGTAGCATAAATGCACTCCTCTGCAATCTCCTTAGGGAAAAATGAGGGTATCTTGGTTTGGTTCCTTTCCATATCTGGAACTTACAAGTTTCTCTTTTCTTTCTGCAAGTCTTCATTAAATTGAATTTTAAATCAAAGACAACTTTAAAAGAGGATTAAAAAGAAGTTTTGAATAAGAAATAATTTGACAGGTGGTGGGATGAACAAAACCCTTGGCTGATATATCTTCATGGTAGCTGCTAAACAGAAAATCCAAGGGCGTTTTTAGTCTTCTTTGGTCCTTGATGTTTTTAGCGGGGGAATTGGGTGTGTTGGGTTTTTTTGTGGCTTTTGTTTGTTTGGGGTTTTTTGAGTCATACTAGGCTAATGAAAAATTGTGAGCAAGTTGGTAGCTTGGAAGACACCCGCACAGACAGGGCTTTTTTGGGTTGCTCAGGAACCCACAGTGCCAGTGACAGAGGAAGGAGAGTGGTGTTGCCAAACCTGCTCCAGGCGCCAGCTAAACTAAAGAGCTGAACTCCGTCTGAGGCTGCTGTGACTGTGTCTCCTCCAGCTGCAGTGACTCGATGCCCTTGTTTGTTTGCACAACTGTCTTCAGTGCATGCAAAGTCCTATCTTGCAAAGCTAACTCCGTGTGGTGGCTTCAGGAGTGGAGCTTGCCAGCCCTGTGCCTGTGCTGTCTGCACGTATGTGCTCTTGGCAACATTTTGGTTAAAAAAATGCACATGGTAGGGGAAGGAAGGCTACTTCTGCAAATCTGCCTATTTGTATTTAATCTCTGTTTTAATCTTCTGAGAAGCAAATGCACTGATATCTGAACACCAGTGCAGTCCAGACTAGCTGTCTGTCCTCTTGCTTTGCTCCACAAACCACTGCTGTGGGTGTCGTGTTTATCATATTTGTACTAGGGGGTACGCAAGTTTATTCTGTGTCTGCTCTGGCTGCATCTGGGAGAAGTAAGATAGTTATTCTGTGCCCTGGGGCAGTGTCTGAGTGTGTGTGGTAGTGACAACTGTTAGTGGAAAGAATGACTGTGCATGTACATATGGGGCCAGCATGCCGCGACGCAGGAGGCTGTGCTTCTGCATGACTCAGAAATGCAGCAAGTGAACAGAGAAATGAGGGAGGAATTTACAGGTCAGAAAAGTAAATCAATTTCACGTAATTTTGGATTGTTGTGAGAAAGAAGCCTCAACATTCACTGATTCTTGTCCACCTCTTTTAAAATGCTCTATTACAAATTTAGTGCTTATTTATGATCCTGTTCTGGTGATTGAAATAGATAAGGCCATCCAGGATTGCCAGCACAGAAAACTTGTGACTTTATTTGACATTTTACTTGAGAAGAAGGTGGGTGTAACAGTGTGAGACTACTCAAAAATGCACGTCTGCAATGCATCCTCATAGTTGCCTACCTGTCACGTCACCGCAGTTAGGTGAACAGCAGCAGTAAAAACATATGGAAGCTGTTATCTTTGTGTGTGGATGAGCACAACTGCAAATTCATAGCTGTGAAGATTTGCTATTTTGATTCTTCTTGCTTTGTCTTAAACACGTAGTGATGCAACCAGAACCCCATTGTTGCACAGGCAAAGCTCCAAAGAACAGTCGGCTCGCCTCCTGTTTTTATTTGGAGTTTTACAAACTGTAATAAAAGAGCACCCAGACAATGCTCTGGGCACTGTGGATGATCTTATTTAAAAAATATACTAGTAAACAAATGGCTCTGTCAACCACCTCAGATCAGATCAAATAAAACTTGCTATATTTATTCTGTTGCTAAGTTAAGAGCCATCTGTTGCTATCTATTAACAGCCTATTTACATATATACAGATCCAAAATACTCTGGTAACAGGAATTGTCTTTTCTGTCAGAACCCCATGTTGTTTAGCAGCTCTTTCTACCTCCCTGGATCCTTACAGTGAAAGGTGAAAAGCTCTGTGGTGAGAAGGGCTAAACCCCTGGTTTGCACTGACTTGGTGGGCAGATGTTCCAGGGGTTGGGAGCTCTAAGGGAGTTTGCTATGAAAATGTGGTTACCAGGGAGAGAACCATGTGCTGGGCTGGAATTGACTGCATTAAATCTCTGAATCTAACAAATTGCTTTTTTAAAATCTTGTTTATGGAACACTAGTGAAAAGGCATATGAATTCTAGTAAGAATAGGCACAAGAGTTATATTTATTCTTCTTAGATTGCTGAAGAAACTAAGGAAGCCTAAGAAATAGCATTCAAACAAAATGTTTAACTTGATCAACCAGAAACACAAAAAACCCCCTTGTGCAAGACATGCTTGTGACTGTTGTCTTTCTCTCATATAACCTGCTGTTGGTAGATGTGTTGTCTCATGTCTAGGGTCTGCATCTTAATTTTTTCTGCCCACAAAAATTCGAGAATAAAATAAAAGAGAAGTCAGAAGTGACATGTCTGTTACGGGCACAGCTAACAGTTGCCAGATACCCATTTTGCAGTGTTTAGTAATGCTGGGGAAGCTAAATATACTTGGTTACAAGTTAAAATCAAGAACAAAAAGCTGTATCTGTCAAACGATCACAATTTTTTTCTCCAGATATGGTAGACTGTGGTTAAGAGTGATTTGGCTTTTGGTCTGCTCCTTGTTTTCACATCATTCACTCCCAAGCAGCTAATTTAATATTTTGTTCAGGTGATGAACTCTTGTAGATCCAAGCTTCAATATCAAAAAATAGAGTATATTTTAAAGGAAAAAATAATAACAATAAATAGGTTGTTGAACTGAGTTCTGGAAGAGGGTATGGAGACTTCTAAGGAATGTGGTTGTCTGCCACAGAGTATGTGGCTACCTTTGGACCAAGATTTCTGCCCACTTAGCTGGCTGGGGAACAGTAAATTCTCATTGCAGTAAGTTGCTGGAGAGCTTTTGGGACCGTTTGGACAGGAGGATCGTTGCAACCTTTTGCTCACACAGCAAAAGCCGCTGTCGGAACCCCAGATAATGGTGGTTCCATTCCCAACAGTGATGTTGCCCTTGTGGGTTTTCCCTTGCCTGGGTGGGTGCTTTGGTGCTGAGCTCAGCCCCTTCTGCCCACGCAGTGTGCCCTGATGCTCCCGTGGTGCTGCGGGCAGCAGCGCTGGCTCGGGGCTGGGGAGAGCCGCGAGCCGTGTGTGTTGTGCCAGCCTCTGACTGCTAGTTTGGGCAGAGTCCTATTAAGCTAGTCCACACACGTGGCAGGAGTTGTGAATGAAAACCAATGGAGTCATCTCAGCTTAAGTTTCATCTCAGAGTCCAAACGGTTGAAATGGCTTTCAGCTAAGCACGGTTCCTGCTTTGGGTGGCCAAGGAAGTTGCATCTGTGCGAGTCCCTGGTGCCAGCAGAGAGGGACGCTGGGTGAAGCATTTTAGGGTGGACAATCAAACATATGCATAGGCCTCTGGCAGGTGCCATGGGACAGGAGCTCCTTGAGCTGCTCAGAAGCTTAAGGGTTTCAGTAGCTGCCGTTGCTTTTCTTTTTCTTTTTTTCCTAAAGTGTTTGCAAAATGTAGAAAAATGCAGCAGGTCCAGAAAAACTGGAATTGTTTGGGGCAATTATTCAGAGCAACCGCTTAGCATAGACAAACCTACCATACTAATCCTCTGCCTAGAAAGTGCTGCAAATGCGATAACTGAATGGTAAGAAAAAATTATTATTGGGGGTTTTTTAATAACTGTCTTTGTCCTTTAAGGGAAGCCAGAACTCAAATGTAAGCCTAATTTAAGGTGAGCATGGAATGCAGTTTCTTTATGAAAACTGGAGTGACCCATAGAGAACACAACTCCATTGCATGCAGGGAAAGCAGAGGAGATGAGCTAATTGAGATGCTCTTCCAGGATCACATATGTTATCTGGAAAAATTATAATTGTGCCCTGTACAGCAAAGTTCGTGGTGTTACAGCACATCACACGGCAATGTAGCACAAGTGTGTGGAAAAAGCTCTAGGAACAGTAACAATGCAATATCACTATTCTGAGATTTTGTAAAATTCTTGAATAACACGATTTTCCAGATTTTATGCAAAAGACTGGTCAGGAAATAGCATGCACACCAGCAAAATGCACAAAGTTACTATTGCTTTTGTGTAAGAGAGCCCTGAGACCATATGAAAATCTAGTATTTGTGTGTGTAAATGATCAGTCAGAAGCACAAGTGCCCCCTGCATTTGAGGGACAACCAGTTGGCAGAGCGGCATGACGCTTGGGAGCCACTTACTTCTATGTCCTGAAAACTCAGTATTTATTATGTCATCCACAATAGGGCAAAAACTTCTTCCTGTCTTCTCCTCACATCAATCCTATGTGCAGTATTGGGGGAACCAGTTAAAATTCACCAGTTTATTGTAGAAAACTGTGTGCATGTGTGTACGTACTCTAGTAACAATCATCGTAACGTCTTTCAAGGTTCTTCTTAGCAAGGGCAACTGCCGCTGGCATTTTGGCTCTCCTTCAAACCAGTCTTGTCAGCAAGAAAAACCATATGAACGTGGAGATTGAAATCAGTTGCCCCAGGGTACCAGGTCCGGTTTCATTTTAACAATAAAAGAATCCGATGCCTTTTAGCAGGCAGGTAGTTATTGCCTAGATGAAGGAAGAGTTGTAATAGTAAATCTAGAATTGCATTCAGATGTGACATCAGCTGATATATAAATACTGTATGTCTTGCCATATCCACCCACTCTTTCCATATGCAGGGAAATCTGAACCAAGGGAAAAGTCAAATGTTGGGCTGGCTCCCCCAACTCCACAATTATGTGCTAGTAATCCTGAACTTCCTCTACATTTGCAGGTAGCTAGAGGGGCCTGAATCCTAATGTTGTGCTCAATTTCATACACTGTTTACATTAATTTACAAAAAGCTTGAGCGTGTCTGTGTTTCCAGACACAGATGACTTGAGGACAAAATAAATGTTTGAAATTTCCTGGGAAATTACTGCCATGGAAAGGCTGTGTTGTAGTTATGCCCTGGTCTGCCATGGTTAAGGTGTTCAGTGAAGCTAAACATTCAGTTTACTGATTCCTACTAAAATTGGAGATGGGAGGCTGAAATAAGGTATTGATCAATGGGTGCTCATTACCTCTTACTATGACATATACAGAATAAGCCAATTTTGCCCAATGAATCATGGGTTCTTTCGTGCCTGAACATCTTATCAATGTGTCAGGTATATCATAACAGGTGTAACAGCTTCCAGAGTTTTACCAGATAGTTCCTTCATGTTGTCACCACCGCTAAACATTATCGAACTGCCAGTGAGCACACGTGAAGGTGGTATCCTTATCCTTAAAGAGAGATTCCCAAGCAATTCGTTGCCAAGTGCACTGTTGTTTTGGCTTGTTGCAACTTATCTTTGTGACTGTGAAAATGAACCTGGCCGGTGTCTTTTTCTGAGTTCGGTCATAGCTTGTTGATCTGGAAGAGAGCTGTTAGCTGTGTGTTAATTGCAATCCGAGAGCTGTGTTTCAGAGCCTCAGCAGGATGGTGGCTTCTCAATGGTATGGGAGCAGCTGTGGATGGTGGCTCTAATTGCTGCCCTGTACTCTTGATTAAAGCAGAGTAGAGGGGGGGAAAGCCCTGCTGGGCTACAGCTTAACAGCTCCCCTTATGAATAATCTTCCTGAAGGTGCCGCTCATTCTTCCAGTCGAGCATGGTGAATTATTCTCACCCATGCAGCTTAATCAGCAAGAAGTGTGTTTGGCATATTGTTGGGAAGGAAACTGCACTCTGCCATTGAGCACTAGCTGGGGCAGAGTTACCAAGATAAATAAACAGTTAGGTTTGTAGATACAGATGTTGTCTTGGGTTGTTATCTATATCCAAAACTTAGTATCAGAAAGAATAGGGGCATTTGCTTTTCAGTTGTCTCCCACCTCCAAAATGCAGTGTGTCTCATTTTTTCAACCAAGTAAGCTGAAAGTTCAGGGCACAGATTCATGCAGTTGCTGACATGGTGCACCTCAACCTGTGGGAAATCTCTCTGCTTTCCTGTTAGGCTCTTTAGAGGATCCACATTACTCTCTTCTATGGGCACAGAGGTGAAATAGCGATGCTTGTGCCTGTCTGCAATGTCTGTGTGTTGATGCAGTGTGGAAGATTGTGGAGGACAATTAAATTAGGTGGTGGGTCTGTGTGGTTTTTTTTTTCTTTGTTTGTGTGTTGAGGTTTTTTTTTTTTTTTCCCCAGTGAAGGGAAAAGTAGGAAATGTGAAATGTTATTAGTTAAAAACAAAAACTCCGATAGCAGTTATTTTGACATAACTAAAATGCTTTAATATATTGTTTCAATTTTAGCTGTTTCAATTAAAACTTTAGGAAAAAATCTTCTAAACTTTTACAGCTTTTTCTTTTTATGTCTGGAAATTACAAATGGTAGCCTTTAGTGGTTAAATATTTTCACTAGGGAAAAAATTCCAAATTCTCTAAGGGATTTGATTTTATAGGCAACTTACCATTCTAATGAAGCAGTTTTATCAACGTATCTTGAAACGGTTTCACCATCTATCTCTTATCTATGTGGGTTAATTTTTCTTGATGAAATTGCTTTGTCTTTCTTATGTCTTCAAATTGATAGCAAGCTGATCCTTTACTCAGCCTGCTCCCTTTTGATCTGATGCTCCATTTGTCTCAGTCATAGAAAATGTTGCTCAACAGGATATCAGTCCCTTTGACCTTTTCCTGGGATAGAAAGTCCCATACAGTGCAGTACCACACGTGCCTTAAAACAGGAGCTTGTAATCTTGCAGATTGAGCAAGGTAGAACTGGGGTGCTTTAATCTTTGTACAGCTTTAAGCAATCTAGAAGTGACATTACTTCAGTGTTGGGTTGCATAGGCTTGCTTTGCTGTGGTTGGTAGGATCTATTAAAAAATGGTAAGTATGTGCTCAGAAAATTTTCACAAGGAAAAATAAAATTAAAAAAAAAAAAGAAGCTTTTTCTCCAATGACATAAGAAACCTCATTTTGCATCCAAATAAATAAATTGTTCATCTGGTGTTTTTCAATAGAAAAATAGGTAGAAGGAAGGATGCTTGGGAAGAACAATTCTATTAGTTTTTCTACTCTTCTATTTTGACAGAATCTATTTTGACTGTTTACATAGCTAATTTTCTTTGCTTTTGGTTATCTCTCTTAAAAAGAGTACATTAAAGCTTTTGTTCTATGTTGCTGGAGGAGTCAGGAAGATGCTCAACCAGAAGTTTGCTGAGGGATGGAGCCACCGGATCTTCCTGATATTTGGGTCAGACCCATGGGAAGAAACAGAGCCCAGAAGCTTGTTTGTCTACCTCCCAGTTTGCTGGTATTTTCATGTGATCAAAACTTCATTTCTGTGATCACCAAGCATTCAGCAACAGATAGTATAATATTTCCACCTTTATTATGTGTTGAAGTAAAATTATCGTCTCCTCAATTGACATTAAACTGCTTTGACTAAAAGGATCTTCCCCTGTGACCAATAATGTATTTAAGTCTGGATTCAAAATGTGTCATGTGCCAGTGGATGACCCTGGCCTCAGCAGTTTTGAAGGTATTTTTTCAGAGATACTCCAAATCTTCCCCTCTTCATACAGTTTCATCTGGCTGTAGGAAGTAATTTAGTATAGGACAGGTAGAAAAGCAGGCTGAGAATACAATTTAATATACCTGACAGCTTTTTTTTTACTTATTTATTTATCAACCTAAAAGCTAAAGCAAATAGGGATGCAACCTGTAAAGTTGTTGAATAATTTTAGTGAGCTTAACCACGTGTTTAGCCTGAGGAAGAAAAAGTAGTTAATTTTATATCTTTTTTTTTTTT
>VXBW01007184.1:613168-681203 GCA_013400375.1 Thinocorus orbignyianus
TTTTTTTTTTTATCCAAAGCAAAGGACCCTCCTTTTTCCTGAAGGCAATTTCAAGCTGTTATCCAAGAATGAAAATTGATAATTGTTATAGCTGTACTCAGTTGATCTTAATTTTAGTGAAGCTCCAGGCTAGCAAATATGAAAATATCATCTTCCTGGCTGCTAAACTGGTTAAATGCATTGGTGCAAGATTTTGATGAAGTAGCAAGAGTTAATATTTGTTGCTTAGCAAAGAGCAGTTATAATCCTGGCTTTGGAACAACTCCAAATGGGGAGGGAGAAAAAAGTTATTCAGCGGCAATATGAAGTGTTTTTTTAATATGAATGCAGGCACACACAAACATTGTTAGACAGCATAAAATACTTTCGTAGCAAATTGTTTGCTCTCCCTGCTGATGAAATGAACACAAGGAGGTTCAAGGGTCTGTGTCCGTACTTTGTCCAGTTTAAACTTTGGATTATAGAGTTTCCTATCGAATACTTTTCACTATTATTAAAGAATACATAAATTTCTGTACTTCTATCCCTGAACTGAGGAGAGGAAGCTGCGTGGAAAAGCTCTTGAAGGTGGGTCAGCTGCTCTATGCTTGAAACACTTAACAGGGGCACAGGGCCTTGAGATTTGTGCCTGGCTCCAGTACAAGTCAGGAAAAAAGGCACTATCTATAAAACAAGAATTGTGATGCCTGCCTGTGCACCAGGGTTTTACAAATCATTTTTAACACTTGTAAAAGGTGGTATATTCTTTTCACTGGATAAGTAATAAAAAACGCAAGGTTGTGGTACCAGTCTGGACAGCTGTGAGTCCTCTCAGTCCATGTATTAAATCTTAATTTGTAATTGTTGGTGTCTCATCTTCAGACAGGTATTTCTCTCTTCCTTCCTCCCTCCCGTACCTTCTGTGTTCTCTGGAACACTTCAGGAAACATTGGGTTTAGATTATTTGAAGGCAGTTTTGATAAACGTTTGAGCTTTCAACATCAAAAGGGCACTTTCCTGCTTTTTGGTCATTGTAAGTTCTGGTACTTACTGCCATCTGTTTTCTACTACTCAGTTGAAATAGGAGAACAAGGAGTTAGATATTCCTGGGATGTTGGAGACTAGTGTAGGAGGCTTAGCTCAGGTGAAGAAAGAGAATTTGGCTATATCTTTATATTTCTGATAATATGGTTCTTTAGCTCTGAACTGTGTTTTCTTCTTGTATCAGGACTTGCTGCGTTTAAAGTTAGAGTAATTAGTAACAAGACAGTATCTACTGGATCAGATCTGCACATTGCCATGAAGGGCATCATGGATCATGGTGTTCAATCCTCTGATCTCGAAGGTGCTGCACCATGTGAGTCTTCCCTAGAACATGGCATTTAAAAATTAATTAGGAGGTGTTTTTCCTCTCCAAATAACCCTTCAATACTCCCACCAGAAACACTGCAAAGGTAATAGAAGTATTGGCCAGATGGATGCTGTGAAGTTAGAGTAATACCTCCTGGAATTCAATCAAGCAAAGTACTGGATCATTTGCAGGACTATTGAACCTTAAAAGTTATTTCTTCAGTCTATCTGCTCAGGAGGCAACATAGCTTTCCAATTGTGTACACAATACTAATTCATAGAGATCGCTTCTTTCATTAAACTGGAAATCTTTGTAATGTCATTTACACTGGGATTTTTAGATCATCTTACAGTAGACTGGTTGAAGTCTGCAGTCATCTTCCACTCCAAGGGCAACTTTTTTTCTGTTATGTACAAGTATTTGTGGTTTTATAAGCTAGAACAAAAAAGTAGGAAACTGACTATTTCAGCAACTTAAATACTGCTGTGATGAAAGAAACCAGATATTATGGATTCATTCTAGGACATGAAAGTATTTATCAAGTATGAATTTAAGGGCTTCAGTGAAGTACTTTATAACATCTGCTGTGCATGTTTTATTTGAATATATATAACACTATTGCTAACAAAGGTTGCAATCAGAAACAAACCTTGAAATGCAGCACAAAGTTCCCTAGAATAACAACATTCAGATAGTAAGTAGAGGGAGATTCATTTAAAACACAAGGAGTCCACACTCCCAACTCAGCCTGCAGGAAGTAACAGCAGAAAATTAGGTACATGTTTGAGATAGTATGGTGATAACTGGATAGAGAGGCGAAGGTGCCAGTTCAGCAGTGTGTTAGACTTTGATTGCGATTATGCACAATTATGCAAGCTCATGAGACTAGAAGTCATACTTGTAGAAGGAGAGCAGGTGAGAAGATAAAATAAGGCCCTTAGAGGCAAAACAATACAGGCTTCTTTCAATGACTTTGCGATAAAGGAGCAATGTCAAATGCTGGGAGCAATAGCTGAACTTCACTCATGAAATCTCAGTCTCATCATTCCATTGTCCACTTCTCTGTCTTTTAAACTCTAGTCCAAAGATGCTTTACTACACTCAGTGCTGGTCTCTAATACGAGCTTACAATTTGAGTTTTCCTTAAAAACATTAAGGAAACAGAGACAGAAAAGATAAATAACTTGCCAGAGGCCAAACAAAGCACCTGAGGTGGAGTTAGGAACAGAACCCAGTTCTCCAGGCTCGTTTGTTTAACTGGTTTTCCTATTTTCCACCTCTTTTCTGTGCCCTGTCAGTACCTCTATTCTTGTTTGAAGTACAGGGGACTTTATAACCCTGTATTTCTTACAACTGTTTGAAAGCTCTACAAGAGCGCAATACTCCTGATTGTTTTTATTCAAAGATGGGGGCGTTTCTAGACATGTCACATCTGAAAAGCGAATGACTTTTGGCATATAGTCCTTAGTTTTCAGACACAAGGGGCACATGCAAGGAATATCAAATACATGGCTGAAGGCAGACAGCGTGTCTCTAACCATACAATGTTTTCTTCAATACTGAAGGCCTAAAATGGAATTTTTCTCTGCATATCTAGACAGGGGAGCCTCCTTTTAGGTATTATCTGCTATACAAATACTGGCCTGCTCCGTAAAGCTGGCTTCATAGAAAGTTGAAGGCAGTCTAAGGGGGAGAACATACCCTTTTATATATGTTGGATAAGGTAAATGATATAAAATAAAATGAAGGATTAAAACATGCTTGAGCTTGACGTTATAGATATAAAAAGGACAGGAATTATTGTTTACTTACGTTTTTCAACTGGGTGTGTGCGATCAGTTTTGCTGGGGATTTATGTATCTCATCAGTTAGTTTACAGCCTGTGCCAACTCCCATAGTGTGCTCCATGCCAGCAGCCTCCCTCGTGAGTTACCTGGCAGCCACGTGCCCCCATCCAGCCCGTGCCCACCCCATGCTGCCTTCTCTCTTCACATGTCTCCTCTTCCCCTGGTGCACCCCTTCCTTTTCTTGCCATTTCCCCTGATTACTTCCCTGATTTTTCAACCTGCAGTGAGGAAAGGCCCTCAAAGAAGGTCAGCTTCCTGCTGGCCAAAAAGCTGCAAAACATACCCCAAAGCTCAGGTGATTCCAGGCAGGGATCACTACTGGATCTGTAGTTGGAATTTTCCTGGACATGTTTTCTCCTTTTTTTTCTTTTTCTTTTTTTTCTTCTTTTCTTTGTTTTTAGAGAAAGACACATGGACTCCTTCAAATAGGGCAAGAGATGGAGGACTTCTCCACTAACACAGTCTTTTGCCTATCCTGAAGTATGGATCTTGCCATGACTTTCTGGCTTCAAAATGTATATGGTGTTTCACCATGATGCAGCTTCCCAGGATATGTTGTCCATTTGAAAAACACTTGGGAAAGTCTATTTAAGTGCCTCCTGTAGCAATTTTTACTATCTTAAGCATATTTCATTAAAACTGAGGTACTTTTTAAAAGCTCAAAAGGAAGAAAAAAAAAGCTTCCTGGGTGTTTTTGTCATGGCTGCTACTTTATGAAATTGAAATCTAAGCTCTTTTAATGAGGGTGGTCCTTCACACCATGAAAAGATAATGACTGAACACCTTGACTTACTACTTTTTTTCTATTTTTTAAAAATTTTGTTGGGATTTAGAAGATTTGTTTTCTGCTTATCACAATGTTTCAAAGCATGCTAAAATCTCCCCTAGAAATCACATAGAAAGAGTTGAGGCTTGCACCTTCAACAGACAAAAAATGTATTTCAGTGATTTATGATCCACATAACACATTTTATACTCTGTGCTGCTTATAAGCACTATGACAGGGTCAAAACCAGTCTTAGTAATAGAACAATAAAATTAATGAAACAAAAAAATTCAGAGAGGACTTGAGGCAAGTTCATATAATTATACTTCATGTAAAAAAAATAAAAATCACTCATAAAGGTTGCCCAAAACATTACGAGAGTAGTGGAAATGAGACAGAAACAGTTGGAAATGCATATATATTTACAACTGTTTAACCACAACTATTTGAAACTATGTAAGAATTTCTATAAAGAGTTTAAGCAAACAGAAAAGATTTCAGGATATACACTGGGCTATGAAGTATGCTGGCTCAACAATAGAATTGTTCACCTACAATAAATCAAACCTTTACAAAGTAATTCATGTACATCACTTTATTTCTAACGGCCAGTAAGTAGGAATAACTCCACCAGGTCAGATTTCCTTCTGTTTCATCAATGAAACCAGTAGTTGGGTTTGTACGTGATAGTTGGGAACTTTAGGTAAGTTGCTGACATAACAGGGATTACATTCAGGTTTCCATAGAGAATTCAGACCTCGATGCTTTGTTTTTCATAGTCCTTTTGAATTCTTACAGCAGCTGAGAAGCAGAGGTTGGGCTGGGGATAGCATTAGGGCTACGGCTGGGGTATGGGCAGGGGTCCAGATGAACCGGGCCAGCAAATTGTGGTCTCTGGGAACACTGGATTTGTTTGCCAGGAGCTAAAAGCAGTAGTATGGTACTCTGAGAGCACAGAAGCTAATGAGTGATTATTAAGACTGGAACTGATGCTTTTTGAGATGTCACAATTCTAAAAGAAACTTCTAAAATCATCTCTCCCTGTACCTTCTGCTTTGAGCGTGAAAACAAGGTTTTACTTCAGGAACTGTTTCTGGATTTCCCAGGGTATCAGCTGGCCAAATGGAAGATCTGCATCTCTTCCCAGGTCTTGCTGTGTTTGCAACCAGGTGGTGCAAGGACACAACAGCAGCCACAGCCTCGGGAGAGATTTCTTCTAGCTTAAAAGAGGGAGGACAGGCCAACAGGCCTCTTGGCTCCTGGAGGAGGGAAGCAGATAGGACAGAGTTATGGCCAAACACCAGGCGTTTTGGGCTGTATTGTGTGGGGATGCTTGCAATACAGGGCAGCGATACCAGGGGTAGAGAAGGGCCATAGGGCTCCTTTTGGTTCCATTATGTAGAGGTTTAATTACAATTTATCTTCTTGGTCTTACCTTGTTATTGATCTTTCTAGAAAAGCAAGCCCAACTAATGACAGCCAACAAATGCATGTAGATCAACTCTTGTGATTCTTACAGATTTTTCACAATGACCACTGTATTTGCGCATGGAAGCAGCTGGCGTAGTCCTCCTGTCCTGCACTTGGGGTATGGAAGGCAATTGCAGGAAGAACAGACGCTTCCAGAGCTCTTGGTGGTAGGAGCTTGGCTCCTTTAGAAGAGCAGCAGCATGAAGTCCAGAAGTAAAGGCACACTTCGAGCATTTATTCTGCTTTGCTTCACGCCCACTGCTCCTCCTCTTAATCAGATCAAACTTTAACAAGCATTATGCAGAGGGTTGATACACCGAAAAATTCTTTCAGAATGAAAAATCTGTTTGCTGGTGGGAAAAGGGTAACGTAGCAACTCTTGTGTACTTTGGTAAAAAAGCAATGCATAAAAGCTGACTCTCTTTATGTTTCTGTGGGTGATTCAGGCTGGCTGGGTGTGGCAGTGGGGAAATTTGATCCACCAACTATTTACATAAACTGAAAAGTGTTTGTCTAAGCACCAGGAGACAAGGGCCTAGCTGGATAAAGTGCTGTAAAGAATTCTTTTTTTGCACAACGATCCCTATTTGCCATCCAAAGAGGCAGGCAGGTGCTTATATTGCAGGATATAGAATTTTGAGGACTAGTAAAAATCCTTTCTCTTACAGCATGGTCAACCTTTCTGACCTCTACCCCTTGGAGAGGTAAGTGTCTGGATGGAGAGGATGGCTGAGGAGTGTCTCCCATCCTTCCAAAATGATCTCTTTAGGCCTTCCACGAACAGAGAACACAAATATACTACAAAGTAAAAAAGCAAAATGTAAAAAATTTGTAAGAACGGCTTCCATTTTGTAGAATGTAGTTATGACATTTCTACAGTTGCTCTGGTAAACATAATTAACTATTCTACCTGTCAAGTGGGTCTAGTTCCAGCTAATGCTAGCCATGTAAAGCTCTAATATGTAAATGAACTGGTGGAAAGGAGCTCAGAATTTAACATTAGGTGCTGATTTCAGTAGTGATAAATTGCTTTGATCCATTGAGTCATGCCTTGTTGTCCTTCCAAATGGATGCAAGTACCTTCTCCTGGAAATGAGTCACCCCTGGAGCTGGGGGCCAGCCTGACCTAGCTATTGTCCACGTGTAGTGTGTACAGACATAACTGCTGTACGCAAGTGTTTTCTGACCTACGGTGTATTTATCCTCATGATATTACTGTAAGGTGGAGAAACACTTTTCAGTCAATTTTATAGCCACGGAGCTGAGGTGTGAAATCTTCAAATGTCTTGAAGCAGCCAAGTCTTGAAATTAGTGGGGGCAGAGATACCTGAGCCTGGTGCAGAATCCCAGCTCACTTTGATTTCTATGGGAGCTAGATGATTTGCCCAAGGTAATTCAGGTAGACTGGAGTAGAGAGCAGAGTTAATCCAGATATGCATCCTGGGCAGCTAACTTTCTTGCTTTTGATGGAGTTTTTGGTTATAATTTGTTTTTGTTGTTTTTAAAAGCCCTGGTGTCAAATCTAATGAAATGCATTTATACTGTGGGGTTTATGCTTTCTGCATGTGAATATAGTGCATTTGTAAGCAGTTCCCTGTAGAAGTCAGTATTTCTGAAGTTCTGATATAGGTAAAAAAAAACCAACTTGAAGCAGAATATGAACTTTTAATATTCACCTTGCATATGAAAACCAGCTCCTCCTTAGCACTCGCCTACCTCGCTCTGACATGTGTTCTCATGGGTGAGTGGGAACAAGATGAAGGATAACTATTCACGCAGCAAAATCGGTTATTTTTAGCAAGGGAGGATCCACTTCTGCAAGAGTAGTGATGTATGCACTTCAGGACTTCTGCTGTGACTGTAATGGTGGATATTGGGCAGCAACATCTCAGGACACTGTGCATGTCTGAGTTTGTGCTTCCCCTCTGGACAGACACATGGCAAAGCCAAATCTCAAAATACAGCTTTCCTGCAAGAGGCTTCTGCTACCACTAATGCTTTATAATGTTCAAATGCATAAAAAAACCCAACCCAGCTTTAAAGGCACAGAGATTTTATGGAGTGGGGGTCCATATGTGAGAGGACTGATTTGAAAGGTCAGTGTGTTGAGTGTATCTGTACGTGTATTCCCACAGGTGAGTCTGGGAAAGGATCCTGCACGTTTTCCCCAGGACAGCTCCATGCATTTTCTATTCCTGATCAAGATCTATTCATTGGGCAAGTGCTGTTTAATCAAGCAGCAGGAAAAGGGTGTGTGCTGTCTTCAGAAGTACAAAGAAATCTCATTCAAAGACAGTCCCGTTCTTAAAAGGCTGGTGTTTAAATTAGACCTGCCCAGACAGGTCTGGCATGTTTAGTGTGACCCCCTTTTACTGTGGATGTTCCGGTTATAACTATCTTACTGCTTCCACTTAAAATAAAAACACAACTGCCATAGAAAACATAGATCAAGCCAAGCTCCAAGCAGTTGTCAGCCTGTTGTGAGCAATGTTTTGTGATAAACCACTGCTACTGAAAAGTCGCTACAAACAAAAAAATTTAGAAAAGTACATAAAAGGTTCAAATTCAGTAGACAAACTTAAGAGATGGTGTGCTAATTAACAAGGGCAGTATGGGAGAAATGACGAGTCTTTTTGTTTTATTCCAGTATTTAGGCCTCACTGGTTTTGATGCCATTCAGACCTAAAATGTATTAAAGGCTCTGTGACTGTCTTTGGTCCTAGAAACCAAGCAGAATGTGTCCTCTTCTGCTGCATGAACAAGAGAAGGTGCATTACCATCTTTGATAGTCAGAAGAATGGTATTCTTGGCTTCTCAAGATGTTTCTCCTCTTCTTCGTCATACTTTTATGTAACTCTACTTCACTCTTCCAGTATTACATATGATGACAATGAATCTTAAAAGTCACCAAGGCTTATTTCAATCTTATTTGCCATGATACGCTGTTGCTTTGCAGGTTATAAACAAATGAGGTTGTGCTGTGAGATGTGCAGTTTTTCATTTCTGGGGCAAGGGCAGACCACCCTTATAGCTGTGAGTCCATATGTTCATCTTTTCCCCTGGAAGGCCTCTTGGTGGGTTACGGTCTGCCTCTGCCTTCCTCATCCTACTGGTAGAGGTAGCAGATGCTCAGCATAGGTTTTGCAGTGAGTCATGTACGGGGAATGACTGATCCATCTGCACACAGCGATGCATGCCGGGAGGGGTGTATTCACACCAGGGCTCTCCAGGAGCCACTCCCAGGCTGTGCTGCTTATGGGGATGAGCACAGGGTTCAGATCTTGAGGGTTTGCCAGTCCCACGCTCCCCACTTTCACCTGGTATTCATTGTTCCTCTTCAGCCCTGCAATGGCAAGGTCTGTGCAGAGGGGAGAAGGGTGTTTGTGGCATGGGTGATCCATTGCAATGGAGAGGAGGTCAAAGATTTGTCTTTCCTTACTTATGTGAACTTGGCATTGAAATCTTTTGTCAAGTCTAGAAATTGCTGCCTTGTGGTTAGATTTTTCCAGATTGCTGCACTGCATTTGCATTCTGTGCCCTGCGTGTGTCTGAAGGACACCTCTTTGTTGGGGAATATCTTTGTCACCATCTCTTGTGCCAGTTCCTGTCAGCTTTGAGAGGAAGAAAGGAGGTGGGAGGTCTGCAGGATATTGGACAACTGAAGTTCTCTGGCGTCTTGCTTCCAGTTGAAAAACCCAAAGGAAACCATTTATGAAGATGGCTTAGTCTACAGTAATTCAGAGATTTGCCACTATAATGCTTTCCTTATAATCCTCTTTAAAAGTTATCTTGGACCTGATCCACTTCAAGTATAAGACAGTTTCTGTGCCTGTTGTAACTTTCTTACTGTTAAAAGTGCATGTACTACTTTGGTAAGCATAAAAATGTCATGTAAAACTCACCACCTTGTTTGACATCCTCAGTTACCAAAAGCTTTTATTGTGTACGTGAACTTAAATATCAGACTGTGATGATTTGATTTTTTTTTAATGGGTTTTGGCAAAATTTGGAGCATAGCATTTCTTCTCTCAGTCATGCAGTCATCTCAGATCAAAATCTTCTGAAGGCAACAGTGGTGCTGCTCAGAGTCTAAGAACTAAATTACACCTTGGTACAATTATTTTATTCTTGCCCTTTTTATTTTTTATTTTTAAATTATAAAAGATGGAGAAATAATAACAAAAGATGTAAGAAGATTACAGTTTTTCCGTAGTAGAGCTGGAGATGGTTTGCTAAGAAGGAGTCCCAGGTGCTAAATGCTGGAAAACCTCTTTATTATTCTAACACGTGAGGCACTTGCATGTGGCTTTCCACTGCTGTACTGCTGTCAGCAGCACACTTTATGGGGCTTCCAGGGAAAAAAACTCTTGTCAGAGTGGGAAAAGAGCTAATTGTACCTGTGTGGGGAATCTAAGAAATTGCATAAATGCCTCTGGATGTTATATAGGGTTGTGAGCCTTTGCAAAGTACAAAAGAATTACTTAATACCATGGAATGGCTAACTGGTTTTGTTTTGCCTAAAAATGTGTTAGGAATATTTCTAATGTGAAAACTTGTTCATTTCTTAGGGAGCTGTAAAACAGATACATTTACAAGTGTGAGTAATGGAAAACAGAAAATTTCTGCACAATGCAGACGGTCCTTTCATGTTACATCATTCAAAGCAGTGTATTCACATGGGGATCCATTCAGGCAAAACTCTGCAGCCAGAAGACCAGGCTTCTCTGCTTGGTTGTGCTTTTAATGTAGGAAACTTTTGGTTAAGATTTGTGGGTATCTTTCACACAATGCATCAAAGAGCTGAAAAGTCGAATATAATCATTCCCACACATGAATCTACGTGGGCTAAAGTATAAGCCCTTCTGTGCTTACTGAAATTTAAGCATTGCCCCTTATATTTGCTTTTGAAGATTCCCAAATAGTGTAGACAGTTCAACAGAGACACGTCTGAGATTACTGAGCTATCAAGCCAATAAAGAATCGAAATGTCTTAACATTTGCTGAAATAAATGTAGTACAGAAGTTCAAGAACTACATTTATTTCCTATGGATAAATTTCTTCATATCATGGAGGTCAAAACATGCCTTTATAATTCAAACATGTTTCAAAGCCCGAGGAACCAATGTGAATAGTTTGCTCTGCTCCCCGCCTCTTCGAGTGAATCCTGGTAATGGAACTATAACATGTCATGAAGAGGAGCAGTTCAGACTTTATATCATGATAAATGTTGTGTTGGAGGTGGAGGAAAGAATAACAAATAAGCAGATTTCAAGACTTTTTTTTTTACCATTGTGTGCTCTTTTCAATAAGATGGTCTTGTTCTGAAATGTTAAATGAGTCTTTTTGGATCTAACAGTGAGGTCCCAAATACCTTACTATCAGGAATTAAATTTTTTTAGAAAACTTATAGCACTTGGTGAATATACAAAACTCTGGAAGCCTAAATGACTGTACCTAAGGCTTATAGTTAGCCATGCAAACACCCAGCTGCAGACCCAGTTTATGTATGATGTGGAGGTTAGAAGTAAACGTGACTGAAAACATAGCCCTGTGCCTATCTCTGCCCTGGCTGCTAGCAAAGTGTCTCCATCCTGACATGCAACAATCTTTGCATTCCTGTCCAACCTGAAGCCAGAGTGGATTTAATTAGGAAAACTTTATGCTAAACTGTCCCACCTCATCATATGCGTCCTGAGAGTGAGCTTCAGCTTTGCTAGGTGCTAGGCAGGGCACAGAAAGATTATGGAAAGTATGTATGGAGAAAGTCCTGTGTTAATCCTATTCCCCTTTGAGAATGAGAGGGCTAGTTGTGAGCAGAGATTTTTGGTAGCTATTTAGAGAAGAGGGACTGACCCACCAGACCCACAGCAGCTCAGCAGAGCACTGGCCAGGCCCAGAGTCAGGATCCTCCTCCCCCAAGCACCAGGGAAGGAGCCAGCAATGCAACCAGATGCCACTGCTGGCAACACTGATGTTAAAAAGCATCCAGACTTTTGGCACTTGGGCCTTGCATCTGCCAAGCTTTTCCCCCATAGATGGCTCCATGTCCACCCCCCAGATAAGGGAGTGTGCTGAGAGGAAGGGGCCAAGGGGAATGCAGCCAGGAGGAGGAACCTACCCTTGCTCACGGGG
This sequence comes from Thinocorus orbignyianus, assembly GCA_013400375.1. NCBI lineage: Eukaryota > Metazoa > Chordata > Aves > Ciconiiformes > Thinocoridae > Thinocorus > Thinocorus orbignyianus. The sequence continues at coordinate 624,715 of VXBW01007184.1, forward strand.
TTTTCTTTCCAACTCTACTACAGTTCAGGGGTTCCTGGTTTTGTACTCCTTTTTGTGCAATTTTTAAAAGCATAATTGTTTGGAGAGATTAAGCTTCTCAGTGATATGATTATGAATTGCTCGCTGCTTCACTGACATCTGGGTCCCATCTTGTTTAAACATTGCTAGCCATCTGGGGCAGTCAGTCCTTACTTGCCAATACTGTCTGATGCGGCTGCCCATCCTGTCACAGGAGTTGTGCCAATCTAGTTGGCAATCAATTTCTTAACAAATGATCGATGTTTATGTGTTTGGTTTTTTGTTTTTGTAGGTTGTTTTGGTGCTCCCCCCCCCCACCCCCCCGGTGCTGATTGTTTCCAGGGCAAGAGAAAGACTGTAGCTGAATTATTATTAATTTTTTTTCTCTGTAAACTTAATCTGCATACACCTAACCCCAATTATAGTAAGAAAATTGCCAGCATTCAGTTTCACGCATTTAGTTACAAACATCATGAATCAGTAGATTACCTGAAGTTTGAGCACTTAACACAGCTTATCAAGAGGTTGTGTATTTTAATTTGCATTTTCTATGTTGGCTCAGCAAAGCAGTATCACAATGTTGTTGTTTTCCGGCTGGGACTGACATCTGTACTGATAATTTACAGTACCTTTTGCTTGCCCAGGCCTTCAGGGATAAGGACTGGTACATAGGTGATATGTATCTGACACTTCCCCGTACTTTGCTCTCTCTTCACTGTATTTACTTCATGTGCTTCAGATTCAAGGAACTGCTGCTGTAGGTTGCAAGTGGCCTGTGGGTGAGATCTGCGGCTAATATATTTTCAGACCTATAAAGATACCACAGAGTGTTGTGAATTACTTCCTTTTACCTCTTCTTGGCAAAAGTTTTATGATTAAAAATACGTGGAATGTTAAGTGTGCTTTTGCTGAAAACTTATGGGAAGAATCTGATTGAAGAAACAGGATGCCAAAACTTTAACAAAGGCTTTTTTTCTCCCCCCATCTGTTTAATCAGGTGTTTGAGTATAGAAGGTGTTTTAACAAAAGCTTGTGCAGATGGTAGGGGAAACATTCAACTGCTTGACTAAAAATCATTTCCTCTCTCAAAGAGGGAGCGCTTTCACAGAACTCGTTAGTTCAACTGTTGTAACTTCCAGGAGGTGCCACAGGGTACAAAACGCCTGGATTCAGTGGCAAAAACTGAGAATCAAGAAGAAATAAGTGTATGCCTAAATAGCTTTAGTTTTGGTGCGCACATCCGAAGGAATTACATGCTCCCTCATTTTCTGTACAGAAATGATGCGTTCCCTTATTTGCCACACCATATTGACTCCAATATTGTTTTGCCACTTCTGTCGTATGAGCTGGGTGTTAATTGTGAGTGTTGCAGCAGCGCACGGAGCGAGTGCTGATTCAGAGGGCTCTGAGCTGCTGCTCGCTGAAGGCTGTCCTCCTTCCCTTTGCTGCAGTGGGTCCAGCTCCATGATGGGCTCTGGGTGCTGTACCAGCAAAAAGATGGTCTCAAAGAGTCTGCGGCCTGAGACAGTCTGTGTGTCTTACTCCAAGCTGGAATGTCTGTCTGATTTTGCTGAGTGAGTCACTGGCGTTTGTTTTGCCATATTCAGATGACACCTCCTCCTCTTAGTGAAAACATGCTGGAATAGCCTCGCAGCATAACCAAATCATGGAAGAGTGCTGCTGATGGCTGACAGCTCTGACAGGTGCATTTTAAACTGGATTCAATTTTGTCATTGTGCATATAAAGGACCATTGATGGTGGAAAAATAAGTAGATTTTTCAAATGTGATTTTGTAACTTTGCCAAACGCGGCATCATTAAGAACTCCAAACATTGTGATCTTCCGAGAAGGATGATTCAAATGCAGATATGTTTGCTTTGTGAGGGTGCTTAAATATTTAATACTTTAGCAGAGTTTGCAGAGAACTTGATGTGGCTGTTGGGGAAAGATTTGCCCATCCCGGTTTGAGGCGAGCAGGATGACTCTGGGGTTCTTCAGCGGTTTGAGCGTGCTTCTGTTCCGTCCCTGTAAATTTTCACCACAAATTGCCTTGACTGGTTCAATGATTTTTGTCATTGTGCAGGTCACTACCATTCACTCATAATCCGAAGCAGAGTACTCATGTTAGCCTTTTGCAGACTCTAGGGCATCATGTTTGTACTTTGGAAGGAAAACAGGAACCCAAAGCCCTGTTAAAAGCAAATGCCCTAAGACGCCAGTTGTTTTATTTCCTTCCATTTGTCGTAGTCTCTCTGTACAAAGGCTTCAGGTTAAGCACAGGTAATCATGTGAGAGAAATGTAGGAACACTAAAGGATTAGGATTATTTTTTTCTTCCTTTCCCAGAATCTAAATATTTGCTTTGTGAAGAAAACTTATAGGAACATTAAAGTAATCTGGCTGACTGAGACACCAATAAGCAATCAATCAAGAGATCATCTTTAAACATGTATGTGGAAAAGCACAAATGAGAGAAGCTGATTTTAGTGTGTTTCATCTGGTGTAATTCTGAGAGATTGGGTAAATTTATAATAAACACTGATTGTGGAAGGATCTGGCTGTTGAATTCATTGTGTGCTGAGAAAACTTTTAAATGGTTTTGGTAGAAACAATATCGTATTAACTTGATAATGATTTGATAGATCAAGAACTTCTGTTCCTCTCACAATCAGCCACATTCTAGGATCCATAAACTGTCTGAATCTCCAAAAGACCCGTTGCTGAGTCCTTCATTTTCTGATGTTATAGCTGATAGTTGCCATTTTAGAGTGGACTTTTCGAGCACGCTTCCCTCTTTCTTGGAAGCTACAGCCCTCTTTGGGTGTGGAAAAGTGGAGTTTTGTATATATAAAAAAAATTTTTTTATTTCCCCCCCAAGTGTGAATATCTTCTGAACATGCAAACTAGTTAGCTAAATGCTTAGAGTAGAAACCATAGCATTTTTGTTTGGAAAATTAGATCTAGTTCTTTATAACATTGGCTTCATGTTTAAAGAAGTCTCTGTGTATATTTTTACATGCACAATTCACATCTGCAGACAGGCCTAACTAGCGTTTGGACTTGACTTTCTTCTTGAAAAAAAATCTGACTCTCAAATGCATTCTTTTCTTGTGAGGCTTAGGAATATTGATTTAATTTTTTTTAATGACTTACGTGTCAGACCACCCTTCATTTCTAGTACTGAAATGAAGTGACAGTCTGTGGATTGCTGTGGAATAAGTGATGTCTTGGTAACGGCCCAACACAGATTTCAGGCGCAGCACTTCTGTTTCCCGTGCCAGCCTCCGAGGCTAAAAGTCTGCCTCTGTCCCAGTATCTCATCTGCTTTCTCACTTGGACCCAAAAAAAAGGTCAAGCCTTGACTTTACAGGTCAGTGCAACGAAAGGCAATGAAGTAAATACTGATGGGGGAAGTGTCGGAAGAAGAAAACCTTTAAATTTGTGTCTTCTGGCCAAAACCAGACAGGACACTGTTCTAGGTTTGCTCTTTCAAGAGGGTCTGTTCCCCACCCTGGTCTCCACAATACAAGGTGCCGGGTACCTTTTATTCCCACTGACTTCAGTGGAGTGGATGTCCAGCCTCTTGTCTGACCATCCCTTGCCTGAAAACTCCATCATGGAACAGCAGTGTCCTCCATGGCAAGGAACTGCTGAGCAGCTATTTGGAAAGAAAGAGAACTTTATTGTAAAACATTATTTTAAGACCAAGACATCAGTCTCACAGCTTACTTCATGAAAGCTGTGTGCCATCATCTTACCTTTATTTCCATTTGGTTAAAATTCTTTTACCTTGAGCTCTGAACACACATGCCCATGTGTACTTATTGAAAAGCATTATACATACTAGGTCAACACAAAATACTCATTTCTGTATTTTTAAACTCTGCCAAAAAAAAACCTGCTTAAAACTCAACACGGAGAAATACTTCATCTGAGCCCAAAAGTGATTGCGGTCTCTGTGATTACACCTTTTGTTCTGTTTGCTAGAGCTCAGTAAAATGAGGCACAGCTTGGCTAAATATGTGCTGAAGGTCCCAAAGCAAGTCTGGTAATGATGAAAATCCCATGTAGGAGTTTTGCTTCTCAGTACATTTAAGCAACAAACTGTTGTCTGTGCTGCTTTAAACTGAGGAAGATCATACAAACAAACAAAAAACATTAACAGAACAAATCCAGAATTTCAAGTGTCTTATGCAAGGGTGAGTTGAAGGGGGATAGAGCTGGACTCTTTTCAGTGGTTCCCAGTGACAAGACGAGGGGCGATGGGCACAAGCTGGAACATGGGAAGTTCCATTTGAATATGAGGAAAAACTTCTGTAGGGTGAGGGTGTCAGAGCCCTGGCAGAGGCTGCCCAGGGAGGGTGTGGATTCCCCTTCTCTGGAGACCTTCAAGCCCCGCCTGGATGCAGCCCTGAGTGATGTGCTCTGAGCAATCCTACTTTAGCAGGGGAGTTGGATTAGATGGTCTCTAGAGGTCCCTTCCAACTCTGACAGTTCCCTGATTCTGAGTTGTATCTCAAGAAAGTTGTATCTGAGAGAGCATACAGTGTTCTGATATTTAGAAACCTCCATATTCACTTCAAACTTTATCATTTGGTTAGCGTGGAAATGAACAGAGAAAAAAGTCAAGTAAGTGGAGGAGAAAAAGATCAAGTGCTGTCAGAGATATAAGAAAATGGCTACGACAGTACAGCATTGCCTTATTCTTCTAGTTTGAATATTATTCCTTCCCAAAATAAAAGGAGAGGGAGCAGGTGCGAAAAGCACCGTGTGATGATTGTCCTATCCTGTCAAGCAACTAATGGAGACTTTTCTGAGCTGTTTGCTGTTATCCAGCCTTGGGAGAAGAGAATAAGCATGTCTGGAATTTAGCATAAGCAGGGAAGTTCCCATACTGCGGTACAGCTCTGCAGTGTGTTGCTCTGGATTGTGACACGCGAGTGGGGATTGAGGCGTGGGGCAGGCATTCCCTGTCCTATCCCTGTGGGAGCAGCACTTGGGTGCAGCCCTGGGAGCCAGGGGACGCTCATAAAAGTATAGGTTACCACCTAAAATACTAGAGGAAAACCACCCAGACATTGCTCCTACAATTTTATTTCTTTATTAATTGGCTGCACACCTGAGTTCTCGGCACAATTTGACACTGGGATGCTGTTCCAATGAGAGTTTTGCACGTACAATTAAGAGGGCGAGAACTGATTTAAATCATTTGCTGGCCAAGGAAGATGTACTGTTTCCTAAGCGCTGGCCCTACTCACTCCTTTCGGGGAGGTGTATGGGAAGGTGCTTTCCCAACAAAGGTAAAATAGGATTGTGCTGCCTCTTACAAACAAACAAATCTTTTTTTAAGTACAAAGGGTTAATCCTGGAACAGGAGGAGGTTAGTGGGGAAATCGGAGTTAGAGGAGTGTTTTCCTTATGATACATGAAGAACTTGAGGAGAAAGGGAAATTCACTTCATGTGCCAAGGCAGGTGGGAGGCTGGGGAATGGAAGGAAACCAGGGGTTCTGCCTGTCAGGTTAGTGCTGAGCCAATTTCAATCATGTCATGGCCAGATATCAGAAACTTGCAATGTCTCTACTTCCCAGGAGTTAATTCATATTTTGGTGGAGTTCAAGGAGGACTTGTAGGACTAGCAAAGCAACTCTTTCTTTGTTTTCATAAGCTTGATACTTGTGATGTATTTTGTAACATCCGTACACTGGATCCAGATCTCAGATATCCTATTAATTATAAATTCTTGCAATCAAGGCAGGCTGCAGTGACCTACTAGAGCCTAACATAGAGACAAGGTATTTCAGTAATTATTTAGCTACAGATGAAGCTTTGGAAAAGGTTTGAGATGCATAGCCAGACCTCTTTTTTCCCCTCAGTTAAGTGTCTAAATACTGAAATTTGAAGCGGATCAAAAATTTGCTTGAATTAATATAGATTTGGCAGGTAATTTTTCCCCCCAAATAGGGGAAGGAGTTAGTGAATACCAAAGTGTTTTATTTGTTTTATTTTATTAAATTAAAGTTTTTACTTTTAATTTCAGGATGATGATGTTCCTTGTTAAGTAATTGGCATAAATTGAAGGAATATTTTCTTTTGAGTAGAAAAGAATGTTCCCATTTGAATCAATTACACAGGCATGTGTGTGTACAAAGTTTTATGTTACTAACAAAAAATTGCAATAATTAGCTTTCTCAAGAGGCTCCTGATTCATATATAACAGAAGGTCTTAAAAAAAAGTAGCCCTGTTTTGACTGCATACATATGTTTATTTTTGCTATTCAGAACCTAGTAACAGAGGCAGATAAATAATTTTCTGGAATAAGGGTAAATTGGTTATGAAAAAACAATGGAGATTTTTTTCTTTCTTTCTTGACACGAACTGTCCATTTGGCAGAAAGACAGCTTAGGCAAACATGCAGGTTTCCTTCTAGCTCTTTTTTTTCTTAGCTTTGTTGCCCCAAATATCTGCAGAATGAGTAAACTGTAGCATTTTTTTCTCCTCTTGTGCAAATTACATGTGAGCGTATAATTACCTGTTACAGTAATTACTTAGTTTCTACACAGAGGTAGCAACTATATGCAAATAAAGCACACAAATACCTGCATATTTTGGTGTTTGTGTTTCATGCGCATGAAAATATGCGTCACAATTTCTATGTAAAGGTAACTGATGATCATCTCATTTCTAGTGAAATGCAAACAAGTTCTGAATGGCATATCTCAAGATCTAAATTCAATTAGACTCGTGTAATGATCTGTCAAGAGGGTATTACATGCAAGGTTTTCTAGATATCAAAACCTTTCCATCTTGTATCAAACACTTGAACAAAATAGTTGTGAATTAGGACTATTAAATTAAATAAAGTCTGCCTTGGCATCGTGAGATTTTCTCTCAAGGATGATCCCACAGGAATTGCAAAAGAACAACAAAGTGTTTAGCATCCTACCAATGACTCCCTCCCCATGTAAGGATTAGACGAGGACAGGCTTAAAATTCCCCTTCAACAAGAGTCAATGTTTGAATGGGGTTCTCTGATTTGGGTTATTAAAGTCCTTAGTAATTAAAGTGTGGATCTAGCTGTATTTTTAGAACATTCTTCCTAAAACTTCTCACCTCTTACACCCCAGGCATGAAGAATGTCACAGTTTTTCTGAAGCTCTGTGACTTTTGATATACTTTGTACCATTTGGTCCAGATTAAATAAGATGGAGACCTCAGCCCTAATTGGTGTCGGAAGTGGTCGATGCTTAGGATTATTCTCCCCAGAATGAAGTCATAGCACCAATATGGAGGGATCGTGCACGTCTGATCCAGTCTACACTGTTTATCTTTTAAACACCATTAACCACAAATTAGCTGGCTCTTCTGCAGCCACAAATTAATAGATTCCATTAGTGAGCAGTCAGTTATGGGATGATTATTTTTTCCTTCCACTTTGTGTGCTTGGCCATTTGCATCCGTGGTGTTTTTCTGTTCTCCAAGAGGCAGAGTGGAAGCCGGCAGCTGGCTTCCGCAATGTGGGACTGACTCCCATCGCTGCTCCCCTGCTTCACAGGGACTAGTGTGTGTGTAACCTCACCTGTTCTCACTCCTCTGATGCTTTAGACGTAATCAGCCAGGTCTCTTTTCTTGAAATCTTTGGATTTTCACTTTCAGTGGCTTTGCTCTGACAGCTGTTGCCTTGTAACTTAATTTTAGTGCAAGTGTCCTTAGGTAAGGAAACTGGCTGTGTTCAGAAGTCTGAGAGCTCTTGTCTCCAACAAATTGCTCTGACTGGAGTTGTTCTCCACAGGCATCCCTCCACTGCCTCCCTTTGCCACCTTGGTTACTACCTGACTCTACCTTACCTTCATTATTGCTGTGAATCAGTTGTCTTAAAGTGTATGTTTTTTAAAGGAAAAAAATATGTTTCTTTACCTCTGTGTTTATATATCATCTAGTCCAGTGAAGCACAGATCATTAACTGGGAGTCCTAAATGCTCTCTAGAAATACAAGTAATACATGGCATGTGAAGTACATCAGCACAAAATTAATGTGTAATTAGATAAAGAAAATATCTTGTCTTTTATGAGGTATCCTAGACAGTAGTGGGGAAATATTAGTTCATTCCTCTAAACCAAAGTTATTCCAGTTCTTTAATCCCTCTTTAATGATTTCCTAAATTAAATTCATAAAAGCTATAGGAAAAAAAAAAGAATAATGACATTGATTTTACTCTTTCATTTTTTTGTTCTTTAAAAGGTCTGGTATGGAACATGTGAATGAAAAGATAGTAGAAAAATCTTTTCATTTAAATGGAAAGATAGATTTTTATATATTGTAAGTTCTGTGCTTTGAGTCATTAATCAGGTATTGCTGGATAGCTGAATTACGTCAAGCTGGCCAAAAACACATCCTGGGAATTTAAGGCAATGATGCAGAACTGGGGGCAATGCAGGTGAAGGAGGAGTTTCTTGCAGGCTTCTGGTTTCACTCCCCAGTGCAAACTGGTCCAACAGGAGGAATGGAAGCTTTTAAAAGCATCCTGTTTCTGGGAGGACTAGTCCCCTAAAGCACCTGCTTTTAGCAGTGCCTTTGAAGAATGCTTTGCAATCTTTGAGCACAATCTTATTCCTGTTCAAACTGCAGATTAGACTAAGGAATGAGATTGGTTGTTTGGTGGCAGTCTTTAAAAGAAATGATTTATAAACACAAACTGTAACTAAATTTCGAAGGGAACTGGATCTCCAGACATCAATGGCATGATTAGAAACACCGTGGGGAGTACATGCATAAAGCTCCTTTTAATTCTCGGCTTTTCAAGCATTTAATAGCTTGACAGCAACATTTTAATAACAGCCGACTAGGCCCAGTTTTGGCATGCACCGCATACGGAAACAGCTTCTGGAACCTGTCCATGGAACAGTGAATTCCGTTTCTGCAGGCTAGAGCTCACGCGGAGATAGAGCACTGAGATAGAGCGCTTTGAATTCAGGACACTTTTCCATTGCTCGGTGCTTGGGAACGTTAACATGTTCTATGTACCAAGGCGTTACTCACCACCCCTCAGCAGGGGGTTGCACTGAATTAAATTTTCAACACACATTCGCTTTCTAAACTGACTTCACTGAGTAGTGCTGAAGAAAGCTGTCTGTCAGCAATGAAGTTTCAGTTCTGGAATTTTGTGACGTGTTCTGAGCCTTCGTCAGTGACAAGGCAGAATGGGGACCACGTCTGGAGACGCTTTGAATAGGACTCCTGAAAACTAGAGTGCTTGTCAGTAGTTACTGCCTTAAATAAAAAAAAAAGAAAGCTTTGACCCGTCTGAACCTTGATTTTAACATTTAGAAGGAAAAGTGCTTTAAAAAAAACTCAGTTGAGTTTCAAAGGACTCCAAAAATTGTGTTTCCTGATAATAACATACCTTTGATTCTCTCTTGCGCTGCATTTTGAACAGTGCCTTATACCTACCTCTAAACAAAAAAATGTAAATATGCTTAAGGTTATGCAAAGGAGATGCTGATTGCTTCAGAAACAGTATATAATAATAAATACTTTATTAAAGGAAATGGAAAATTAGGGATATTTAAACTATTAAAATTGAACTGCTGCTTAGGACACTGCATGCAATAAGACATCAGTCTTCCATCAGAACCAAGGTGTAGGTTTAGACTGAAATGATTATCTTAATAATGCTTTTCTACTTCTTTGCTTGGTTGATTAACTTTGTTTTCTCTTTGTGGGATGTTGGTTTTCCTACACAGAAAAAAAAAAAAAGGGGTGTGTGTGTGAGAACTGAATTGAAATAAATGTATTTCTATTGCAAAAAACTTCCCAGGGCTCTTCAGCTTTTATAAATTCAAAATCTTGGTGAAATTTGAAATTTAATCTTGCCATATCCCTCTCTGAAAGGTAGGAAGAAACACTATTTGCTAATAAACAGCTGACAAAACACTGCAGTGGGAATTAGATTCACAAGGTATTTCTCAGTATTATGTCCTTTTACATTTTGATAAATAAGAGAAATAAACTGCTTTCATCGTGTTTGTATCTTAACGTAGCTGTAATTGCATGCTATTCACCCAAATTTATCCACTGACCTTGTTAAATATACATGGGCTTTTGCGGGCAAGTGTCCTAAATATAGAAGCAAATTGCAAATGTTTTTTTATCAAATGGTCTTACATTGGCTGGGAAATTGTGCTCATGTAGGACGCACGCAAATGCTGGAAACCGAATTCATTTACCTGTCATTTAAGCATAATAGTTCCTAATGTGAAGCAACACATGCAGGCAGAGATACCCAAAGACACAGGCATTAAGCAATTCAAGTTTGATCCAACCTATAGCATGGCGGTAATAGTTTATTTTTATTATGTAGAGGTTTCTCATTCTTTTGGCTAGTTTCCTTCTCTGTCTGAGCCTGGGTCGTAGCTCATCTGTTTCCCAGGGCTGTTCTGGCTCAGGGGTGGCGCAGCTGCCATGGGTGACGTTGCACCCTGGCAGTGAGTGGGCACTTGCCAGCTCAGATTCCCAGGGACTCGACATGGCATTTCCTCAGGAAGCTCAGTCACCAGGTTAGGCAACTTTTAATATAAAAAAATCAGGAAGAGCAATTGGAGACAAAGAGGGTACACCATTGCTGTAACCCTGTGTTGCCTCTCAAAGCAAGTAGAACAAATTGAAAAACTCAAAGATTTGTGGATGTGGTAAATAATTGTATGATAAAATGGCAGGGGAGAAGGGGAGGTTCCTCTAATTGGATTATTAGTTCTCAGAGCTGATTTTTTCAGAGAGATATTCCCCCTCATGCTTTCTGTATAGCTGAAGAGTAGAGGACAGGGACTCTCTGGATCCTTGTGCAGCAATTAACCATAATATTTTCAGTATCAATAAATTTCAAAGCTCCAGTCATTTATGAATGTGCTTATTTTTAAGCATGTGGATAACCCCATTGCCATCAAATATAAATCTCTTTTGGAGGTGCCTGCCTGGATATGCACTAGAAATCAGAAAAACTCAGGTATAAAAACCTAGCTTTTCCTCACGGCATTTAGGCCAAAACAAGCCACATAACAGAAAATGTATTGAAGCCCAAGTCAACTCTGGTTTCAAAACCCATCTAGAAGGGGTAATGTCTTTAGGTTAGATGATGTTCTTGCTGATAAGCTATGTGCTTACTCCTAATGTCAAAATCACTTTCAAGATAATTTAGCAATTCATTTCTACTGTTCCATGCACAAGGCATCAGCGGTTGGTGGCAGCTCCAGGTTGGGATTAGTCTGCTCCTGAAAGGGGCAGCTGGAAATGCAGGGAAGTACAAAGACAGCAGCTCTTCACACCACTGAGCAGGTTCCCTGAGGGAGTGACCATGTTGTTTCCTTCACCATAGAAGTGACGTTGGGACATTGACTACAGCCATTGCTTGGTTGTGTTCTTCCTCTGTCACAGGGGACAATATTGAGTGGAAGCTGTGCAAAAGTAGTCAACATGCAAAACAAAGTACTACACTTGGAAAGACTTCTCTTATTCCTAGCAGATAAAGGGACATTTGTATCCTCTCAGCTTACCCTTGCCTTGTGTTTGCAATATTCCATTTTAAAATATGGCTGGAATTAAAAAAAAAATAAATTAGCTCTCCCATTTGGATTTCTCCTAGGATTAAATGCATTAAGTTGCTACACTGATGATTGCAATACTTAGAACAGAGGTCTCAGTAACTGATTTTGAGATGAAAACGTATATAAAAGCAGGTTTTAGATGTTTTATGTATTTTGTTGCTCCATTTAAGGTAGTAAACCCCCACATTTCAGTCTAAAGATTTTTATTGCAGAAAAGTCAGGACCAAAATAAACAGATAAGATTTGAACAAAACTGATCACTCAACAACATTTATGTGATCCATAGACTTTAATCCCTCTTACTAGCAAATCTTTTCTGAGTTCAGTGGCATTGTTTGTTTTAGTTCCCTAAAAAATGCACACGATAGGAAGAGGTATGTTGATAATAATGTGCTGTGAATAGCATGAAGGCATTTTGTGCACAGCGTATCATATCATCCATCATTAAGTTTTTCTTCTCCATCTCTTGCTAATGGCGGTGAATCAAATATTTAAATGTATTTGTTAGTCCTGCATGCAACTGTAAGAGTATATTGAGCAGGAAAGAAACAGATTGTGTAGTACAAAATTAGGCTATAAAGAGCATTTTAATCTGGAGATTTAGTAATGGACACAGAGCAAATGAACTCTGAAAATTAACATTAGAATTTGCACTTAAAATGCTTCCTAATTGGCACCTCTTGGGATATGTTTTGAACTCACCCAACACGATTTTTTTTCTTTTTACTGAAAACAGTCAGTTTGGGCTGACAGCACCTGGGTCATAGTGAATGAGAGATGATGATGTATTTGGCAGCTTTTCTAGTTGAGCACTGACAAGTCTTGTTCTCTAAAGAAAAAAATCAAAACACATCAATCCACATGCTCACTGTACTGAGGAACTTCGTTGTCATATCTTTCAAATTGTTTTAATGTTTCAGCGCTGCAGAAGTGAACGTGTAACAGAAGGAGACAACTATATGCAGTTTCACTTTGTTGAAAACAACTACATAAGGAAAGCAGAACTTAACTAGCAGAGTCCTGATAAGGTCATGTCAAACAAATTAATAGGAGATAGAAAAGCTTAAAAATCATTCTTTTTAAGATGGTAGTCCTGCTGGATGGAAAACTAGTTGGGCCTGCCAGTCCAGTCCTCCTCTTGATTTACCGCCTTTTATGTCCCCAGGATCCTATGCTGTCTAGATCTTCTGAGTTTATTTACTAATCCTTTTCTAGGGTGTTTTTGTGTGTGTGCTGACTCGATCTGCCATCCATACCTCATTAGAACTGCTTACTGACTCTGATCCAAAAAGCCACCTCCTGCCCCCTGTTCCAGATGGGAGAAAGACAAGACAAGAAAGGCGTCATATTGGCTTAAAATTATTTTTGAGTGCAGAACGCCTGGGCTCCCAGAGCGCGTGCTCAGCGTGCACTGTTTCCAGCAGCTCTGCATAGGCTTTAGCAGCTGGAAGCCCGCCTTGCTGTTGGCTGGGTTTGCTGAGACATCAAACAATCTGGGGCTGATTCTCAGTAGTATTTTTTGCATCACGGTGCTGTATCACTGCTTAGCTACTGTTCGTCACCGTAGCCTCAAATAGACTCCCTCTGATGCTGTCACAGGGTGACCCAAGCCCACAGGTAGAAGAGTGAGGGTGTGCAGGGGAGAATCTCGCCCTTCCTGGGAGGAGGAGGAAGGTTGATTCCATCCTCAGTCTGGGGATAAATGATAAGACTATATAAAACTTTTTTCATTTCTTTTGGGGAAAGGCAGGGCCACTTGTCCTCTCTGTCTTCACCAACAGAGCTATACAGAAGTTCTATATTTTTCTTGCAACAGAACTTTACAGTTATATGTATGAATGCTTAAATATTCTGTTAGAGTGAAGAAAAATAGTTTTGAATGCAAGTATGTAGTGTGATTCCTACTATTTCAAATACAAGGGGCCAAGTCTGCAAAAGGTATTTGGAAATACAGCTGAGCTTTATTGAAGAACTTCATTAAGAAAAGAATAGGCTAATTTTTTTTTTTTTCTGACTTTTACCACCATTGTTGTGAAGAAATTGAGTGTCAGGGGAAAAAAGAGGATAGATGAGTGGGTGAAAGGATATCCCAATGGAAAAAGTTTCAACAGTATCTGTGACCTTGAATCCTTTCATTCTGCCTCCTCCTGTTAAATTGCCCAAATATTACTCAGAAATGTGTCAGTGCTTTTAGGAATCAAATATTTTTTTGCTTCATTGAAAATAATCTAGTCAATAGGTTTGTGTTTAAATATAGCCTTGTTTGCTTCCCGTAACCTGTTGCTTAGTTCTACTGACTAAATGTCCCGAGGCATAGTCTTCTCATCCTTTTGTCAGTGGAATCTACTTAATTATTCACCTTAGAGCAATGATGTTACAATTATAGCCTTCCCTTTGTGTAAGTAACCAAGTATCTCTTTGACTGTTATGTTAACTGTTTAAGAATTAAAATATCTGGGTATAAATCTGGCCCCTTTTTTCATCTGAATGCACAGGGTTGCGTTTCTTAGCTGAGAAGTTGGGGTTTAATCTGATAACATCTATTTGACAGATCACATAGGATGAATCTAACATTCTGATGAAAGGAGTGTGGGAACGCATCTATGCATTTGTATTTTTTCAAAGGATTTCTGTGATCCTGGGATCTGGTGCTCTCTTTTTCTTCCGTAATGATTTACAATTCTCTCCCTTCTATTGTCAACAATATGTGTGAAAAAAGCTGCCACTTCTGACAATTCCCAATCCTGAGAAACCTTCCTGCAAATTTCCCTGCGTTTCCTAGTCCTCTCACTTCTAGCAAAGAAGGAACGCAGAGTGTGTTCCCTGTTGTTTGCAGCAAATGCTTATTAACATACTTACCATTGTATATCCCTGTTAGCTCAAGGTGGGAGGAGGCGCTGCAGAGATCCTGCTAACACAGACCTAGAATCAATCCGGGTTGAGTAAATTTGTGTTAAAATTATTACTTTGTTTCTACAGGTTTGCACTTTTGGCAGTCAGTGGGTTTTTGCTTTGAGCCTGTGAATGCAGGAAAACAAAGTTTTGGAGCTTTTTTCGTATAAAATGCCTGAATGTGATAAAGCATCTTAAGTTGGAAACTCTCAAAGTGAGTGTTCTCCAAGTGGTTGCAGGTTTTAAATGCCTCGCTTTCCAATTTTAATTGGGACAGCTAGTTTTCAGGCACTACAAACTGCAGTTTGGGACCTGCAGGAAATGAGGACCGATCCCTGATCGAACAGCTCTGGGTTCATTGAAATCATTCTCTGTGCTTGTGTCATCATGCCATGCTTTTCAATCCCAAGGTTGCTTTTTGTATTTATTATAAAGGTCATGTTAGGATTAAAAGCAATGAATAGCTCACAGAGTGTCTAGTGACCTTGCAAGAGAAATGGTAACACATTTCACAGTAAAATATATGTGCTAAGTATGGTGCTGTGCCCAAGAAGTGGAATTTTCTAATTACGTGGTCATTTTGAAAAGGAATGTGCTTGTTAGAAGCAGGCCAGGTGTGCACTTGTGATGGGAGTTTGAAACACTGTGTAATTACACACCTTGCATAATATAAAGTTTACAATAGCCATACAACTGATGCAGCAAGATGTAAATACAACAAGTTAAAGTGTCTAAAAGGACACCTGTAATCTAGCCTACAGCTATTACAATTATGTTGGAAACACTGTCTTACATTAAGATTTATTAGTGTGCTGCCACTATTCTGAAACAAAAAATATGAGAAATTCTTCAGAAAATTACTTGAATAACATGTTTTCAATGGCAAATGAAAGTTATTTAAGGAATCTTTCTGTAGCGAAGTTACAGTAAAATCACATTTACTGAAATGCTT
Organism: Thinocorus orbignyianus; assembly: GCA_013400375.1. Taxonomy (NCBI): domain Eukaryota; kingdom Metazoa; phylum Chordata; class Aves; order Ciconiiformes; family Thinocoridae; genus Thinocorus; species Thinocorus orbignyianus. The sequence goes on from VXBW01007184.1 coordinate 640,177, forward strand.
TTCGATTCACTAATCATACAGTAGTTTCCAGTAAATTGGTTTTATACTTTTGCATTTGTGAGGACTTGCATGGTGTGTGCCTGGCCCAAAAGATCACCAGGAATTTACTACATTGCAACAAATGTAAACTGTCAGAGCAAATTTAAAGAAAGAGAGGAAGAGGAAAAGAAAACTAGATCTATTGTAGACCCTCCATGATCTCATGTGGTTACCAAAGCACATTACTTGCAGGGTGTAGAGAATTGAAAGAGATCAGGAAGATTTCTCCAGTATTACTGAAAAATGCTGCGTGGTGGTGTTCTCTAGCATGACAGTGCAGCGCTGCCCAATGACCCCTTGAAGCAGGGATAAAAAGGCAGTGCCTCACCTTCTGTTTTGCAGCCATTCCTGTCCCAAGGTGACTGTCCTCAGCTGTAGCATGATGCAGGAGGGGACAAGCCCTCTTGGTCCCAGTATCTCCTCTTGCCTAATCCTCCAGCCTTGTGTATGCAGTCCCCTTTGGTGGGGTGTCACTAGTCCCATCCTGGGCTCAAGGACTACAAAGAGCCCTTTGAAACCCAAAGCGCTGGAGGTACTTTTGCTCTTTCCCTGTGGATTAGGGCCACCTCCAGAGCAGACATGGCTCCAGGAGCTCAGTGGCTGCCCAGCACCCAGGGGACCTGCGTGGCCCTGGGTTGCAGCGAGGTAGTGACTCAGAGCTGAGTGTCCATGTGGGCAGAGCAGAGGGATGTGCTGGGGCCTGTGCGGGTCCTCCTTGCTGGGGTGGATGCCCCCATCAAGATGGGCACAGGAAGGGCCATGCTGGGACAAGCAGCTGGCAGAGGGGCTGGGAGTAGCATGGCCACAGCCCGTTCTGCTGCAGCCTTGCCCAGGCAGTCACCCGCTGCTCTGGGCCACTCCACACCTAGAAATTACATGTGTGTGCGTGCAAGCATGTAATACATATACATGAGGGCTGTTTGCATGAGCAGGCACCATCCTGGGAGAGGCTTCTGTGGCAGCTATACTCTGCAGCACACAGGTAATTTCTGTGCCCTACATCTGTAAATCTAAAAGTCTTGTGCAGGTCTGCGTCAAGGACCTCACTGTTCAAGCACTCTTTTTTTCTTCTGTCCCTACTCTTGTGATCCTTTTCTCTCATTGCACCTAATTCACTGTGATGCTCATTTCATTTGCATTCTGTTACTGTCTAGGATATTCAGCCCCTATCTGTCCCCCTTCGGTCATAAAATTGGTCATGCTAATTATACTAAAGGGGAAAAAACGAGTCTCTATTTGTCTGATGGAGGTGGGAGCTTATTGCTGTTTTCCTGATTTATTTGCTGCCGCTCTGTGAATAATAGAACAAGCCTTCAGGACAGGAACTTAGACCAAGCAATGCTCACAGCATTATTTCCTTCCCTGGCTGTTTAAACCACCCACCAGCTTTCCATGCCTTGAGGTAGGAAACAGAGTGTGCTGCTGGTGACCAATGCTCCTCGTGCTGCCATCACAAACACACAATTACCAGTGACGATATAAAGTGCTTGTGAAGAGGAAGGCACATGCCAGAGGGGTGAAGTAATACAAACAAAGGCTCTGTATATTACAGGTGGTGCTGACAGGTAACAGGTGGTTTGTGGAAAAGAAAAAGCCTGTATCCTCGCATGGCACCCTCTCGCTGAAATACAGCACAGAGAGGAGAAAGTACCCGATGTATTAGGTGTCTTCTGTTCTCAGAGGTACAGCTGAGATCTATGAGTGACCAGCATTCACTTCCCCCAGGCGTTGGTAGATGATTTAGCAATGGCAGTGGGAACCAAGATGAGCAACACAGAACGGGCAGGGTGTGATACCCAGCAGGCTTGGGAAATCCAGGTGCCCTGAGCCACCCGTTAGGGGCATTTCTATGTCTCCAGGAGCTGAGGCTGCTGAGAGCAGGAGACGGCGACTTGGCTGCACTCTTTGATCATGATCCATATCCATCAAAGTGGAAAAATGACAAACAAAGGGTTCTTTTTACTCATAATTTAGAAGGAAGTGTAAAATCTGGTGTGACAAGTTTAGTAAAATAAAGGCACAGGAAAGAACTATTCAATGCTTGCATGCATCCCATAAAGGGGAAGAGCTCTCCTTGGCTTTGAGCACTGCTTTGTAAATTTAGAAAAAAACAATTTTACAGACAAATAATTCTTTGAATCTTCCTTTTCCCTATTATTATCATAAGCATTTAACTCATCTTTCCTTTCTTTGTATTTGAACACAGTTTTTGAATTCAGTGTTGCTGACACGTAGGTAAATATCCTTCAAGAAGGGGTAAAAGAATTGTTGGGAAAGGTGAGAGAAACATGAGATAGAAATTATGACTTTGTACTGGAGCTATGGAATCCTGCATGAGAAGGGAGCTGGTAGGAGGGTGGGATGATAGAGTCTTGCAGAGGATTTGCACAAAGCGCTGCGGACACTCCTTGATCTTTTGACGTGAACTAAACACTGGTCATTGACTGTCATTGTTATTTTGCTTCCATTTTATGAAACTAAGATGGAAAACTGAAACTGAAGAATTAGCACCATGTGACAATCACTTCAGTTGTGCTGGAGAGGAGCACCAGTGATGTGCCAAATAGCAGCTGAAATGCTTCCCCCCACCAGCTGAACCCCTGTTAAGCATGGCTGCTTTTTATGTGAAATTCTTCGTCTGCAAGGAAGGGATCTCCATTGTGTCACAGTCTGGAGAGGAGAGAGCAAAGATGACTGAGAATTACTTTTTTTCTTTGAGAAGAGCAAGAAGCTCACAAGTATTGCAATATTTGTGCAGAATGTTCCTTACTGCGTAAACTAAGGGGCTCAGTCTTAAATTTTTCAAAAAGAGAGGTGACTTGGTTACCTTGTGTAGGTGCCTCTGGGGCAAGGTATGAAATACATGTTTCTAATCTAGTGAAGGAAGACATAGGAAGAACCGAGACTTGGAAGTGAAGCCAGTGAAGTTCACCTTAGAGGTAAAGCATCGAGTAACAGTGCATTTATCCTTGAGGAAAAAAGAAAAAAATTACTAAGTGAAATAATGGTTTCACATTTTGGTCAAGAGAATGTTTTTCTAAAAGAAGCATTTTATTTAAGCACAGATGATTTGAAACAGATTACAGCAGATAAGGGGAATAGCTTAAAATTCAGGGGTGGCCTGATGGCCTAATATAGCTCTCTGTGGCTTTCCTAAATTGGTTATGGTCTTAAATAAATTAGAGACATGTCGAATCAGAATAGCAGACCTCTGACTCTCTTCCTTTGCCCACTCTGACTCATACAATCTGTGTAAAGACATCTATATTTTGAGGGTGGGAAGGGAGTCCTGTGCCTTTAGTTTATCAAACACGTCACACCAGATTTTACACTTTCCTGTATATTGTAAGAAATCTAAACCTAGCAGTTGTGGCCAGATTCCAGTCCCTTTACATCATTTAGGTGGATAATTTGTTCCGCTGTGTTTTTCTTTCTTCTCGGCTGTATTTTCTCTTTGAAGCCTCCAGCTACTGGATTGGGGAGGTAAATTACAGTCTTCCTTGGTCCTGAGTTGTGCCTCTTGTTTCAATTTTTGGAAATCACGTAATTGATTCATTGCGGGATTGCTTGCATTCACATGATTAAATAGCTGGATCCCCTTTTCACAGAAGCTGCTGCGTGAAAATTGTTATGATACTTAAGAATGATCTTTTAGTACTTCCTTTCTTGGGGCTACAGGAGAAACAATGTTTTCTCTGTGACACTAAGTGCAAAAATAAAAAAAAATAGGTGGTAGTTCAGTTTTCAGTTTTCAACACGTGCACTCATTGGCTTGGTGTTGCTCCGTTGGTGCATGTGCAGGTTTGTTGTTCCTTTTTGCTGTGTGTCGTTTCAGATACAGATACCCATGTGGGGCTTTGCCCACTAGAGAATTTGCCCTAAATACTTGCCCTAAATACTTGCTGTGGAATAATAGATACTTATCTAATATCAGGGAAATACGCTGACGATAACGTCTCTGGTTACGACAAGGCTGTAGTGAAGATGCTTTGCCTGATGCTATGGGGGATGTATCTGTGGCAGTTGCTGGGAGTGGGCACGGATACAACTCAGCTGTGCCCTGGGTCCAGGCAGAAAAGCTCTGCAGGGCCAGCACTGGTGAAGCACAGCTTCACTTATTTTTTTTTTTTTAGAGTAATTTTTGTTTGGCTGTGTTTTGTTTGTTTAATTGTATAAACAGTCAAATCTCACTTAGTTTTGAAGCATCTGGAGTCTTGCAAAGATCAGTGAAATAATAATAGAGGAAAAAAAGAAGCTTTGAGGAAATGATGAGGGTTTTCAATCCCCTGAACTGCACTGGGTTTTACATGTAGTTCGCCCTTACTCGCTGCCCCTGGCTAGCCACTGTTTTGGAAAACATGGCAAAGTTTTTCACCCATGGGGTACCTCTGAGGTACCCCTCAGAAATGGAGAAGATGGAAGTTGATCTTTCTGATATTTTAAAAGAGGAAAAAACATAGGAAATTGTTCTCTTTTTTCAGAACTGAGCTGGAAGGTTAAAATCATCTCAGGCTTTCTTTTAAAAGAAGGTGTCTTTTACAGGTCATCCTCGTATAAGCACAGGGAACCGCAGTGTGTCTTTCTCATCTGCTCAGTGTGAAAGTCTGATTTAATGCTAATTAGTGCCTGTTTGTGATGGACACCTGCAAACCAAGATCTGCACTTTGTAGACTGTATTGCTGTATTTATCCATGTGTATTTCGAAGGAGTTGTTGTGGACAGATTTGTGCCATTCGTGCATCTTTTGATCTTACACATATTTAAATTTGTCTGTCCTTAACATAAATGTATTTAGAAGAAATAAAAATGCAAATGAATAACTGGTTTATGTTTGGTTAGCGAACAGAGCAGGAAGTGTGGATGTGCAAATGCCCAGCAGGCTCAGGGGTTAAACCTCCTCCCTTTAATTTTTACAATGGGTTCTCAACATCCAATATAAACAAAACTCAGCAAATTATTCCTTGTGCTGCTCTCCGTTGTCCAATCATCTACTTCTTTATTCCTTCTTATATACATACTGCTTGAAAAGTAATTCAGGCAAATGGGAAAGTGGCGTGTGAGATACAGAGGAAGTCTTAACCACCAGGAATTAACTTAAAATTTAAAGCTCTGTAGTATACGAGTCACATAACCAGGAAGTTATTATTTTAATCAATTCAATAAAACGGCCAAGACCTGAAGAAGAAAGTTAATGTAAAAGTAATAAGAGAAGCCTCTCAAAATTATTGTTGGGAGTGAAATAAAAATAATTAATTATATATTTAATCTCTGGTGAAATTTGTTGTATTTTAAGAGGCTGTGTAGAAAGTCTTGAATATTGATCAGACCATGATAGCTACTGCACATGTGAAAGTAGATGAGTACCCCACAGAAGCTATTAATGAAATATTGTCTCTGCTGTAGAGAGTTTAGGGTTGAAATTCTGTGCTAAGTTTTCAGAAGAAAATTTGTTGCAGCGGAGAACAGAGTATCAAAATCTCTCTGTAGAGAGAGATTGAATGTTCTCTAGTCGTTAAGTAAAAAGTCTCAGATGAAATTTATATGATGGTGATGGACGTTCAATAGTAAAAAGAGTAGGTTAAAAGCCACTGTTTTGAGTAGTTTCAGGGAAGGAAGAGATATATGTTGGATTGGGTCAGATTATTAGTATTAATGTTCCTTTTTTCTGTATGTATGCACTGTATTGCAGATACACAGATGTCCTGTACCGTTCAAACCTTACAGGCACACCCACGTGTCTCACTCAAGTTCATGGGTGAGAGAAGTTACTAAATATTTAGAAATGTTGCATGGCGGAAATCTGCTTGGAAAGCCCTGATTTATGGCTGCCACACTCATACCACTCCAATAGTGAATTTTTAGAATTGGACGGGACCAGGAATATGGATAATTGTCCCTAGAGCATCTTAGGGAAGGAAAGAACAACATGATCCAGAAACGACAGGTTGGCCCAGTGAAGTGGATGGTCTTTGAAGTGGCTCAGAGTTGTGCATTCGGTCTCACCGGTGAGCAAAAATAGGAGCTTTTTTAAGAAGGAGAACAAGAGGTATGGGGAAAATCAGAGAGAAATAAAATAAAAATCAAAAAATCCTGCTGTGGATTTGGCAGACAACACAGACAACCAAGCTAGATGAAATAAACCTTTTGTCAAAGGAATTTTCTGCAGAAAAACATGGTTTTAATCAAACTTTGGGATTGTCCAAACAACTTTTTAATTACTAAATGATGAAGGTTTTGAGGAAATTTTATTTTATAAAAAATGAAACGTTTGAAATGTTTTTAATTTGAGTAGCTTTTTCCTTAGAAAAATTATATTAAGAAAAAGGTAAAACAGTCCACATAGAAACCTAATGAAAGGTTCTTTATCAACTAGCTCTATGCAGAAACCCTATTAAATTGGTCCAGCACTGCATCAGCAATGCGTGTATAAGGTTGTTCTTGAATTTACGGTTTCGTTATCACTGTTACTCAGATCTCTTGACAAAGCAGCTTCCAAATGTGCATTTCTGAAGCCATCCACAATGGGACTGAGGGCATGACAGAAGTCAGTTTAATCTGTTTTTGTATGAGAGATTTCAAGGGCTGCAGTTGGGTGCTGTCTCTAATGCTGTGGTTGACCTATGTATCAGAGCTCCACTTTCTGCAGGAGGTGTAACATAGGATTGAAAGTTAATATGTGATCTTCTCCACTGGCTGTAAGCAACTGCATTTAGTTGTACTTTCCATGGGATTTCCACCTGTCCCCTCCCAGCTCAGCATTAATTGATAACTCACTCTCCCAGCCAATTTACTGTAAGCACAGGATTACTCAAGCATGAAACATCCAGCAGAAATGTCAGACTTATGCAATCACCTGTAATCAGTCACAGCTCGTATCAAAGGGGCTGGAGCTACACAAGAGCTGAGTTGGAGAGCGCATGTAATGTGAACACCTCTGTGCATTTACTAAAGGTTTGTGTGATTTTTAAAAGGTACCTCCAAATTAAGGATCTTCAACAAACAACTCCTGAAATGCTTTACCATTTCTATTTGTCATGCTGCCTGTTTAAGAGAAAAAAACCCTCATACCAGACATCTGGGATACCTTCCCAGTATTTTGAAGCATCTTCTGCTTATTTCTCAAGTTGATGTTGCTGGGGTAAGTTGAGATGTTACAGTTATCTGTCTCAGAGGTCAGACACAACTCATGAAGCCTCAAGGGAAGCATGATGGGCATCAAAATAGGTCTTGGAGGACCTCGTGCAACCCTTGGGCAAGTCATTGTGCATCCATGCTTTAACAGGAAGCTTTCTTTGTTCTAAGATTTACATTTTGTTTTCTGCAGCAGGCTTTATTTCTGCTTGAAGAGTTCTCCTCCATGGTTAAAAAGTCTCTTCTTGCTTGCTGCTGGCTGTGCAATGCCCAGTGAATGAGTTTTGATAATTTCTGTTGGGATTAATTAATTAATTGCAAATGTCTTCAGGCTAAATTGAGAGTTTGCATGTCAGGATGTTGTACATAATCAACAAAATCACTCAGGGGCTTGACATTATGGAGGTTATATGGAGATTATGAGAAGAGCACATTCAATCCATATTAGTCAAAACTTTGTTATTTATAAACCAACTCCTATTTTATGAATTCTTAGAGTCAGAAATACAGATTTAATATGAAATGTTAGGATAAAGAACAGCAGGAGGAAGATGATTCCACTAATTGAGCCTTTTTGATGAAATTGCGAAAATTTTTAATAGGATGACTTACAACTGTAATAGGAAAGTAAGACTGTGGAAGAAATAAAGATCCATAGTAGAATTTCAAGTTGGATAGAACACTGCTATCCCAAATGAATAAACACTAATGAAGCATTGTTTGAGCTTCTAGAGACTGGCTACACCAGGTAAGTGAAGGATACAGGATACATTAATAAAGTCAGAAGAAGATCTTTAATGTGAATGTTATCATCACCAACTGACCCATGAGAATAAACGGTGCGTGAGGCACGTGAAAAGCATTTTTTAAAATTTATAAATCTGAAATTGTTAAGTTTGGGCTTCTGTCCTGATCCCAGATTATTGGGTGGTGTTTTTTTTTTTTTTTTTTTTTTTTTTTGTTTGTTTTTTTTTTTGAACTGACAACTTCTGTCTTTTAAAAAATCTGTTCAGAAACTGCACAGAGTTAGTCCAGCAAAGTTGAGGCAATCGCAGCTACACAAAGGCTTAATGGTCTATAACGAAACAGGAGGCAGACTTTTTGAATGCCTTATGTCTGCATTTTGAAATCATCAGTTTAAATCCCCTTGGCAGTGGAAGCATTATTGCTTCTGCTGGGTTCACCAGTTTTCAGGTACTCAGTAAAGGACTCTGATCTTGTTGCTTCAAGTAAGTGCTTATGGTTTTGATCTGTCGTATCTTGCCATCTCTGTCCCACACTGAGTTTGTTGGGTTTTTGCGTATTAATGAATGTAACTCATTGGTCTTATTAAGTGTGTAAGAGATCTAGATCCAGTTTGTTGCCAGTCAGTCGCCAGTATTTCCTCAGTGCGGCCTGTGAGCAATACCCACCGGGCTGAATGCCTTTCCCTAAAGAGCAATACCAAATTGATACTGTTTTCATTTCAAGAGCAAAGAATCTGAATCAAAAGCAAAAGAAGGGAAATTTGCAAGAAGGATACCTTTACTGTTAGTGTTTGTGGTTTTATTTGTCACTAATGTGTGTACTTAGGCTGACATTGGAGGTTACAATTACTGGAAGAGGCTGAGGAGCAACACAAATCTTAGCTACTCAGCGTGGCTGCCCGGAAACGTTAACAACACCTTTAGAAAAGCTATAGCTAAGCAGTTTTCAAAAAAGAAGGGAAAAAAACCAGCCACCAAATATCACTAAGCTTTAAGAAAACCTGGAACAGTAATACATCTGGCTCTGGATTTCATCAGGCTGCTATATAGCCTTACTGTCCATAAGCCACGAAATTGCAAAAGTAAGTTGTTGCATGGAATCCCCAAGCTCCCTCTTCCTTTCTGCTGTGGATCACAAGAACTGTCTTCATTGCGCAAGAAATGATTTATTTTCAGCGTTCATCAAAACAGATTCTGAACTTACACTTTTAATGTTTAATGGTAGGACTTAAATGAGGTTCAGACTTTGCATTATTTATGTTTCTGGCTGGATATTTTGGTTGCATAACCAGGTGCACATGGAAGTCTGGCATCCAGCAAAAAGCTGTAAGCATGCGTGAAAATGCAACATATGGTTGTTGAGATTGGACAGTATTTAAAGGTTATCTTTGCTGTCAACATTTAAGATTTTTAATGATGTTGCTGGAATAACAGCAAAAGTAAAACTCTTCCTCATTAACTTGAAAACTGTACTTCAAGGAACTAGCTTTGTCTTAGCCTTTGATAACCACATTTTGTTTAAAAGGGTGTAATATAGTAAGGCAAAAGTGGGTTTTATTCAACCTGTGAATGTTCCTTCTTTCTAAGCACTTGAGTATTGACTTTCTTAGGTGTTATAGATAGGTGGGAAAAATGCAGCTGTCATAGAAACTGTGTGTGTCATTGACTAGAATTGGCCAGTTGTGCCTGCAGTTATTTGATTTATATGCATATTTGTCTTTTATACATGTGGAAATTAGACATGTACTACAAGTGTGTTGGAGCATATATTTCACTAAATCAAAGAAGTGTATGTAAATAGATGCCATAGTAAAATCCACTGTTAAAATTCAGGGTTGAGACAATATTCCTAGATGTTCTCCAGAGATATGAGAGCTCTGGAATGCAGCATCAGAGCTTGATCTCCCTTTCAGCTCTCTAAAACTTGTTTTCCAACCATCAGGTCTTTGACAAGCAGAAATAGCAGGAAAGACCTACTTCTCAGCTCAAAAAGGGCCAGAGTAGCATAGGGAATTCCAGGAAGGGGAGGATGCTTCCAATCCAAGTATTGTGAAGAGGTATGAAAGAGCACTGCTGGTGCTTGAGCTGCCCAAGACAAGAGGATGAAAGTGCTGGTCAAAGCTGCTTTTGCCTCCCCGCCTTTATTGTGGGCTCAGTTTTCTGGAGATGGGGTAAAAAGTCTTCTCTTTGGGCATTGTTGTATGAGGACCTTGTCTGTGGGAGAGGCATCCCTTGAACATCCTTTGAAATCACAGTCATCCTGATAAGCACTGATTCCCAATGTATTTTTGGGATTGCTCTATACTTGGCTACTAATTTATAATTTTTGGGCATGATGCTTTGTTCTTCATGATCCTTCACATTTTCACTTAGCCCACAGTAACATTGAGCTCTCCAAACTGGAGGAGTTGAAAGGTAATCTTGCTGTCTCTGTCCAAAGTTGGATCACATTCACGGTTAGGCCCTCACTCTTTAATCAGACCCTGTTTGCAAAATCCCATCTTTCACAGTATTTCACAGGGTGGGTTGTTGTTGTTGTTGGTTTTTTTTTTTTTAATTTTATTTATTGTTGGACTTCATCTGGTCCAAAGGTTTAAACTACAGAAGTAATTTAAAATATTGTGGCATTTCCTTTCTTAATTAATCCCAACTGTTTTCCTTGGTAGTACAGAAAGTATCAGTATTTGATGAGGACATTATGCCTTCATCACTGGGGCAGTGGATTCTTCCTGCCGAGTCTGTAAACAGCAGACAAGCCACAGAGTTCAGCCTTCATGTTCTGGTTTTCATTAAGCCCAGACTAGAGGAGCACCCAGCTGTGTCTTCCTGTAAGGTCTGTCAGTCTTCCAAAGCTTGTTAACATGCTAATATAAAAGGAAATAGGGCTGACTTCAAGGAATTTACAACTAGTCTTAAACTTCAAAGACTAGAGCTACATCTCTTCAATTCAACAACAACAACAAAAATCCTATAATAAAAGTTCTGTTAGCCTACGAGAACAGATCTGTGTGCATTGAACACTTAAGCCATAATGCACGATGCCACATTTTTTTGTTGCAAGTTGCAACACAAAGCCTCCTGCAGTTGTGAAACTTTGTTCATAGCTGGTAGGTTTGATCAGAGACAAGATAAATTGCTGTCCAGCCCACAAATAGAATATCAGAAATGATGTTGTCAATCTCTCCTTCCCTAAACCTGTTTTCTATGTAAATGTTTGCAGTGGGTAGGTGAATCGGGTTTGAAGAGTAGGCAGCATTCTCAGGTGGCAGAAATTGGAAGGACTCCTATAACTTCAAGGGAATTACTCCCGTTCATAACATCTGAGGATTTGGCCCAGTGTGAGGAAACATCTGCAATGTGCTTACCTAGTCATCTGAGGTGTTCAAACAAGGTTGGACACATTCTGTTGCTTTTCATGGAAAAAGAGAGCACCGTTGTGTGCAAGTAGGGTGAGGCACCTTTTCAAGCTGAAGGATGACTCACTGTTCTTCCAGTACGGGCAAATGAATGTGAAAGAATTATATAAATAGGACAAACACTTGATACTTCCCTGTTCTCCAGTGACTTGAGGATCAGGGACTTGGTGAATCAGGATCAATGTCATTTCTATCAAGAAGCAATCAATGATTTATTTTTTTTTTCCCATCTTCATACTGTATCTCTTTAGTTAAATGGATAAAATGAAATATTCATTGTAAATTCCTCCTTTGCCCCTTGGAGTGCTCTCTGCTCCTATTGGAGTCTGCAGGAGCTTTCAGGAACACAGCAGGATGAGATCACGCATCCCCAAAGTTCTCAGACAGGTGCTTTCCATCAGTGCTAAGAGTAAGTTGCCTTTTTTGTCATCTGTAGGTCAGATCTCTGATAAAGGAAAGACACCTCAGACATCCAATAACATATCGTTATTTTGATGTTGGAAAAGATTTCCATTAACATTCTCCTGGAGAAATCTGAAGAATTTAAATGCATAGAAATACAGGTTGTTGCACAGCTGAGATAATTATATATTGAAGGGCTTTGGCAGGGACCGTGAGCAATAAATTTGTCAGATGACACATCCTAGAGTCATTTGAGGAGATTTCTTCATGGGCTCATTTTTTATTGACATTGAGCTCTTTGTGTCAGGGAACTATAAGAATTTGTGTGTATTCAATTGACCTCAAAATCGGTTTCTTTGGCCACTCAGAAATATTAAAAGCAACTCAATGCAAAAAAGAAAAAAAAAAGGCAAAGTAGCATATTAAACTCAGCTGTTATTCACACTGTTCCTTCGCTGACAGCTTGTTAAAAATGTTGGTAGAATAGGTGCTGCTGTTATACTTCGTTATTCGGTGCTAATTAGAACAAACTTAGACAGAATCAAAAGTGGTTTCTAAAGGGAGCTGATTGTTTTAATAGGAATTAACTGAAAATCCAGATCACAGTGGTGAAGAAGGCCACGGAGAGCAATGACACTCGTTTAGCTTTACTTCCCGATCTGGTTTGGACTTACTGCAAATGGAGTTGTTGTGGCTTACGTCCACCCCCTGCAGAAGCCCAGGATGTGCGGAAGAGTGTGGGCCATTGATGGCTGGGCTGGTGCTGGGAACCAGCAGGAGAGCTGTGTCAGGGTAACCTTTCCCAACTTTCTGTTGCCTTGCAAGAAATAAAGTAGAAATGTGAAAGTTAACAGGTTATTTCTCTCCTCTGCTTCTATGTCTAAAAATCCTGTGTTTGCAAAGTGACAGCGACTGGCCAGATATCCTATATAGTAGGATTTGCAGGTTGTTTCCCTTGTGCGTTTATGCTATACGTGACTGCAGTTTCTGTCATCGGTTCGATTGGCTGAGTCCTCCCATGCGTAGGAATTTCTGTTCTTTCTACTGGCTTGGGTTGGTCTTCTCAGAGTCATTGGAAAATAAACCCCACGAAGCAAAGAAAAGAGTTCTTAAGGAAACAAACACACTGCCCCATAGAGCCTTTGCTTTCTTGACAGTTAAAGCTAGGCATTTAGGCAGTGATGTGCTGTTTTTTCCAACGTTCTTGAAAATCCGGCTTTAAGAGGAAAAATGACAGGAACGGCTGTGTCAGTCTTGTTAAATTTCTGGGAATGGAGCTGAATATGATATGGTGTGTATTTATTGCCTTCTGCCAAAAGCTCCTCAATTTTGTCAAGGAAAAATGGTAGGAGACACTGTGCCATAAGCTGATAAGGTCATATTAAATCAGCTGTCTATTGAGTCTCACGTATTTTATATGTAGCCATCCCCTGAGGGTGTGTTGTATTCAGACCCTTGGATGGCTAATAGCACATAGGTAATGGCTGACAAGCACAGCAAATCAACTAGAAGACAACCACACTTTTTGGGGAGAAAACAAAGTGCAAATTAAAAAATAAAAAGAAAAAATATTCAAGAAGGCATCATGTTGGAATGATGATTATGTGACATTATGGGCATTTGTAACAACAGATAACTTCTCACCTGAACCTTTGAGGTGAGGAGTCCATAGCCCAGCCAAGACACTGGAGCACTGACAGCATTTTGGGAGCAGCCCCCTTCCCTGCAGGAGCAGAAATAAATAGCAAGAAAATAGGAAACTAATGTTAAGAAGAGAATCAAGTTCCACAGTAAAGTTATTAAAATTATCATAGAATTTGCTTTGGAAAAAAATTGTGGCTTAATATAGCCTTAAGAATCTGGCACATTCTTGATGATGTTAATCCATCTGCTGACATTTCATCTTATTCTTATTGGTTTTGTTTCCAGTTTTTTGATACCTCAAGCATTTTAGATGTTATGTTATTGAAGTCATGGGTCTTGTAGAAAACAAATTACCCCATAGAGTTAATTGCACCCATCTCACTCTTTATCTTGTTGAGGTGAACTTCTTATCTGCATTTCATTGTCAAAGAAAAAAATCTTTGATAGGAAACAAACATACAAAATGGGAGCAGAAGTTGATCACCTTTTGCTGTTTTCCCAAGAGCAAAATTAATGAGATAAGCTATTATTACTTGTCAGGTATTACTTGAACCCCAAATAATCTGTTCCCTAAGTAGATCTGAGGAAACCTTGAGCTTTTGTGCCAAAGTGTAAAAAATTTTCTTAGTTGTATGTGGAGGGTGCAGTTTGAAATTTTCTGGCTGGACAGTCTCTTTTGTGAAGAAAAATGACATTACAGCAAGCATGACACATTTATCTTGTTTAAATGTGGAGCTAGACAAGGAATACACCTGAACTGATCATCTAGAATTCCAGTTTCACTGCTATGATTTCTAATTTTGACTGAAACCATCTTATTTTTCCAGACTTTTCCCCTTTCCCTTGCTGTTTTCTCTGTGCTAGAAATCTTATAGAATTTCCAGGTTTATTTTACTGGTGAAATACTTTAAATGATGGGTTTGGGCTTTTGGGTTTTTTTTCCTTTTTTCTTTTTTTTTTCGGGGGGGGTGGTGGTGGTGGTGAAGGGAGTGGGGGGCGTTGGCTGGTTTTTTTTTGAGTGGTTTTTTTTGTAACTGCTTCATTGTTGTGGATAGAATAATTCAAGCAACCGGAAAATTAACGGAGTGCGTTGTACACATCTCTCAAGGCGGATCAGACTCCCTCTTTAAAACAAGCATGTGCTTGTGTGCAGTTATGCTCATGTAGCTTTGCGGTTAATGTCTATAAGTTATTTCACTTGATTGTGAACATATAGATTCACTGTTGGAATTAGTGGAGTGTGTGGATTGGGGAAGTCAAGGCAGTAGGGGAATATGTGGGGAAAACCCAATTGACTGGCTTACCCGAGACTTCTGAGGACTTGTTCCTTAATTTTTTTGTGTTTTCTCTTTTGCTTCAAGGTTTTTCTTTGTTTGTACGTGTTTAATTAGTATCTCAAAAACATATGCAAACTAGCTGTCTGGCTGAAGATTTTGAAGCACACGGGAGTGGATGAAAGTGGTTGAAGAATACAAAGGAGCACCTACAGGGAAAACGTGCTTTTGCCTCCTGTCCCTTGATTGCCAACAAGACAAACTAGAATCTGGGTCCGTTGAAGCCAAACACAAAATCTCTCTCTGTGGCCAGAATTTTACCTCAGGTGAAAATATATAGTTGACAGAGGTCCAACTACTCTGTTGGTTGCAGGGATGTCCCACACTGATTGCTAGGCTGCTTGGTGGGATGTGTCCACAACCTAGATTACATTGTGGGTTGATTTCCATCAGAAGGATGGCCAAGAGGGCCTGCTAAACCTGGGCCTCAGAAAGAAGAGCAATTTGCGTGTTTCACGTAGGTTCTCTCTCTTCCTTACTGTCAGAAAATGCTAAATTAGAAAGCTCTTATAAGATCCAGCTTTGTTAGAGAAACATATTCAGATGAGGAGGAATTCAATGATTTATTCACCGGATGATAGTGAATGAATGGTGTCTGTTTTCTGTGTATGAATCATAATTGACTTTCTTATGATGTTCTCAATGTATTCGTTATTTGAACTGATTTCCTGATTCATTCTTTGTCAGTAGACCAGTTGCCAGCAGTTCATTGTGGGTTTCCAATGTTTAAAATTTAAGCTCTTTGTAATGGGTATCCAAGTCATATGATGTGCTTCTTTTTCCTGATTGGAAAAACAGGTTGGGGGAAGGGTTGGTACAAATACTAAAAATGGACGTAAATTAAAAATTCACTTTAAACCACTTCTAATATACATTATTTCTAGGCAAAATTCACCTCAGTGCCACAATCTAAAAACTTGTTCCCTTCCCATGTCCTCATCAAGCAACATGCTAAAGTATTAATTGGTACACAGGTTTTTGCTCTGGTATTTGGACCGAAATGTGTAGGAACTCACTTGAAGAATCAGGTTGGGAAGCAACTTGAATGCAGTGAAACAGAATATTCACAGACTTATTTACAGCTTTCTCTCAGTTCTAATTATAAGTGTAAGTGTGGATCATTAGAGCTGTCTCATTCTGTTTCCACCTTTCTCCAAATTCTTCAGGGATTTATTTCTTTTTCTGTAGGGCTGCGTATTGGAAAACAGGACACCATCAGGCTAAATTTGCCTTGCACATGTACAGCATTGATCTCTTATCATGTAATTAAGTTGTGACTCAAGAGACTAACTGCAGCCCACGCACCAGTTATTTGACCCTCTGGAATTTTGCCTTCCTTCAAGCGATGCAGTTATGTGGGCTGACAATGTGCTAAGTGTTTCTAGGATATTCTTTTTTGCTCAGGTTTCTGTTCTGTTTACTGTGTATATTTGTGCATTTGTGACATATCATACAAACGTGAAATGGAAGCTGATCCTTTTGGCTCTTTGGTATATATATTAGCATCCTGAGACTTGGCCCATGGCTTGATTTAACTTTCCCACTCTATTCCTTCTTAGGCTGATCAGCTGCTAAGTCCAGGTATTGACACCTGTAGATAAATGTCTTGCCACTTGAAACACTTTTGGGTAAATAACTGTGTTCTCCTGGTCTTTCATTTCTTCATTTGTGGGTTAGAAATAATATGCAAGCGGTGTTTTGTAAAGTAGGATGTATAAATCTTTGTCTAGCTCTGTGATTATGGGGTGAAAATTGAGAAATACAATGAATCCTCAATAGAATTAAAAAAGCTGGTAATATTTTCCTGCCATATACATGTAATTGACCGTTGAAATAGATTGAGAGTTTTGAGTCAGAGCCATAAAACCGGTAGTATCTGCTGCTATAATAGTATCTTTCCATTTGTATTATGTGTAATTATTGCAGGAAGGTTTCCACAAAGCCTTCACTGAAGGGACAAAAAGCTGTTGCTACAACTCCTTTGAGTGTTTCCTTCTCCAGCTAATGACAGTGTCCATTTGATTAAGGAGCCAAAGTTCAACTTTTCTGGTGTCTCCCCATCCTTTCAGGGTCATGATACATTAGGAAATTCTTAACCAGAGAAGAATAGGCTGAGGCTCTGAAGATGATTGTGAAAGTGATGCTGTGAAGCACATCGTTAATGCTCTGGGCATTACCCATTCACATTAATTCTGGGATCTCCTAACCCATTAGTAATTAGTGGAATGTCAGCATGTACTGTGAGGTAGGTAATAACACCGTGCCCAGTTATAGTGATGACTAAATATAGCAAAGCTTTTGTGTGTGCTTTTCATGAGGGGTCAGACACTGACCATTTTCATTAACAGTCAAAACTCTTTAATTAACAAATGTTAATCAAGTAAGTTTTGATTAGAAAAATCATCAGAGGATAAAAAGATTAAGTTAAAGTAATTGAGAAACAAATGTTTAAGAGGGTGTTTCCTTGACATGTTAGAACAATCATTGCTATTTTTGTCTTGGTATCCAAGATGTTGGAGAGGGAAGAAGAGGTGAGGAGAACAAAGCCACTAATGGGAGTTTCACATCCTAAGTGTAGAATATCATTAGCTGTCCCAATTTGAGAGGGGCTTCTCAGTGCTAGCTTCTGAAGGACCCAGGATATGATTAGATTAGAGCCTGTCTTCAGAAATCTCTGTCCTTGCAACAGCCTAGTAATAAACTTTATTTATTCCATATGCAGATGCACTGTGAGAGCTCAAGCAGCTTTAAAATTCCTTCTTGCACGAGTTCTCGCTGTTGTGATGGATGTCTCAACTTCAGAGTAATCCCAGGTGTAGGATCCTCTCCCCTGTCAAAAATTTTCTTCTCTTTCTATTGTAACTGGTCTTACTTGTCTTTGTGTACAGACTCAACCAAACTCTTTCCGTAAATGATGGAAAAAAATCCAGGATGAAGTTCTCTCAGCACTCTAATTTTTTAAATAACAGTATGGTTAGTTATCTTTAAAAATCTGCTGAACAATTAAAGACATTTGCAATAACCAGCAAAGGCATTCATCCAGCCCCTGTACACTAACTGCATGATGTAGCACGGTACATAACCAACGCTGAGCCTGAAAATGGGCTACAAAGACCAGTAGACCAGTTGGTAAAAATCCTACAGATTCTACTTCTTGCTAAAAATGGCTTTCTAAGCAATTTCAGAGAGGAGACCATTTGCAAAACAGCTTGTGAAATGGCTTTCATATAGAAGAAAATCTCTGTATTTGCTAAATAAAGCAAGAACTAAGTCAGCCGGTCCTGTCCACTTTGCAGTTGGAGGTGAGGTGTGAAAGAGGTGACTTGAAGCCCCATGAGTGACCTGGTGGCACAGGAGGGAGTGAAGCCCAGGTGCATGGGCCAGGAGCCATATGCTCCAGCCTCCAGTCTCTTCTGCGTAGTCCATCTGCAACATTTTGCTTCAGCCAGGGAATATTGGTCCTACAATACCACATTTTATAATATATATAGAAAGTGTGTATATTTTTATACATAATTTTAAATGTAGGTGGATTTTTTTCATGTTAAATTCACAGGTAATTTACATAACTAATTTGTAAGCCAAAGTGTAAATGACGCTCAGCTGAAGTGACCATTTTGACAAGCAAGTGCAAACATTGTCAGAACATTGGCATATCTGCTTTGGACAAGACTGAGCTTGACAGCTTTTCTGTGTGCATCTGGGTTTTCTTGGGGGGAGGCAGCAAGGGGGGAGTGTGTTTTGTTTTGGTTTATTGGGTGGGTTTTTTTAAGAGATATTAAGAATATTGCATTACAATAATCTGATTTTTAAATTATCCATCTAGCTATGTCATTTGAGATATTAAAAAAGCTGGCATGCAAACCAGAAAGCTGGGTTTTTTTTCTGTGTTTGTTGTGCCCAATGATGTTTAAACAAATGCAAAACTATTGTGAAACATGCAATGCTCTCAACCATCTGACATAAAAATTTAGCTCTAGTTAAAGATGTGACTTAAAGAAAGCTTGCAAGATGCCTTACACCAATATTAGATACGGCTGACATGGGTGATAGGGATTAGGAGTGAGGAGATTAACAATTTAAAATAAGAGAAAAATGCAAAATAATTTAAATATGTTTCATCTTAGAATACTAAAATTGAGGATTTGCATCGCTTGACTTTTTTTTTAAATTAAAAAGCCTACAGCTTGGTAAAATACCCATGGAAAATCATGGTGTTCCTAATTTTAATTTTTAATTTATTTTTTTTTAAATGCCTGTAGATCCTTCTCTTTACTTCCATCCTTCTCACTTGGTCACTCAGTGTGGAGAGAGCCTCTTCCTGTCAACTTTGCCCTGAGCTCTCATCTGGCCGAATGCTCCCAGGAGGTGGTGGGAATTTCTCCTGTAGCTTTGAAATGAGCTCTGGAAAGCTGTGGTTTCAGAACCTGAGTCCTAGCACCTGTCTGCTTACAATGATATAATCTTCTTCTGTAGTGTCTTTTATTTTATTTCTGTCTGAAAAATATAAATAGTTTATAAATAGAATACAAGTTAGCTTGGGACACTTAGTGGTAAGCAGCAAGTTGGGGATATCCAGGGTTACAAAAACATAATTTGCCCATTCTTGTGTTGCTCGGTTACTGTGGTGTCTCCAGGTCTAGTGACTCTTCAAGGCCAAAATACATAAAAGAAAGACAGATTCTAATTTTGCATGTAGACCATTATTTATCATTGCTGCTCTTGATGAGCTGCATCTGCTTTAATAAAAAGAATATTTAAGAGACCATTTAAGAAACCAATTTTCTTTTAATGCATGATGTAATTATATCTTTATTGAGATTTGAGAGCTGTGCAACCACAAAAGAAAAAAACAACAACACCCGAACCCAGGAGTGATCACATATCTAGACATGTATTGGGAAAAATCTGCACATAGAAAGAAAACATAAGGTCCGTCATATATAGGGTCAGCTAAAAGATTCTGACTATCCCACAGTCCTGCCCTGCAAATATTAATGCATGTGGTAGGATCCTGGAAGTGAAGAGTTTTGTAATGTACAAAAAGATTTCTCTCCTGTGTAGTGTAGACATACACGTCTGCAAAATTAAAGCCTGTGTATCCCAGGTCTCCTTTAGCCACTGTGAGAATGAGAAGAGGAAAGTAATGGAGCTAAGTTTTGCGGGGACTTTTTCAAGGCATTTTCAGTGGATGCTACCTAGTTCCAACTGGATGAGCTTTTGTGCTTATTTCTTAATGAAGTCTTTTGAGGACAGCCAAGCTGTGGTTCTGGAGACTTGTGCAGTTCACAAGTGGTTCAGGCTGCGGCTGGAGCACGTGAACAGCCTCACCCCACAGGCACCAGTGGGAGCCGTGGGAGTCCGCAGCTCCATCTCCCTCTAGCTCTCTAGCCTAACTCCCGCCCTTATGAAAATCTCAGCAAGTGGTTCAGGCTCAGAAAGATGGGCTTTCATATTTTAAAACAGGGTTTTACTGGTATGCATACATCAACGTGCCCTACCAATTAACCTGCGCTTACAAGCGCGTAAAATCTCACCACCGGCTCCACTGATTTGCACCAAACTATGTGAACTATTAATCTTCTTCACACTCAATAAGGTGTCCAGAACTGAAAAATCCTAAATCATTAGCTTTGTCAAAGAGGTGTAGTGTATGATAAACGTTTTGGATAATGGATGTATGTTTCAATAGGTAGAAACAACCTTGGATTTTCAGTAATAACTTTTTACAGTTACGAAGCTTGTAGAAGTCCTCCCCTTTAGGCAGTCTTACTGCCCTAAGAGTTCACTGAGAAATGGAGAGAAGCCCCCCATCCAGAATATAAGTTATCTTGTATTTTTGCTAATGTATATAATTACTGATGTGGGCGTTCCCACATCTTAGAATGGAAAAAGTGCTTGCCAAGATTGAAAAACCGTAGTAAGCAATATAAACGATTTCTCTCACACACCAGCATTTCTTGCTGAGACAAGTGAACTGGAACTGTGTTTAAAACCATATAATTATACTCCTATATATCATTTATTAAATCAGATTTCCCCCACCCTCTTTTCTTTTAAGTTGCTTCTGAAAATGCTTTTCTTCCAAAAGGCCTGCTAGCTGGGGTCCTTCTCTGTGAAGAACTCTTTGCAAACAGTGGAAATGAACAAAATTGTAAATAGCACATCAACACATACGTGATATGTTGTCCCTATTCCATTATTGCTCTTTGCTTAAATTTTTGCTCTAGCTTCGGTGTCACTGAAGTCTGCTGTGGCCAGATAGAGGTGTTGCCTGGCTGGGGTGTATGCTGGACACCCATGGGTTGTATGGAGCATTTTGATCATCCAGCCTGGTTTTCTCCATGACACTGGCCACATAGATCAGTCTCTCTGTTCCTTGGTAAGGGCCAGAACTGCCTGTTCAGATACTCCATGGGCTGTAGAAAGGCATTTGTGGATTTCCTTATTTCACACTCATTTCTATGCTGTTTTAAATATATAGAAGTTGACCCAGGGTTTTCACACCCATGAAATAGAAGGACTAATGAACAATTTTTCCGAAGTACAGAGATTGTATATGCAAAGGTCCAGTATGCAAATCCTGACTTGTTTATGCCTCGGGTTGTGCATACAAAAAGCTATTTAACTTTAAGCCAATATATCTTTCTTTCCAGCACCCACACCTCACTCAACCCACCTCCTCTGGAAAAGCCTGGGGAAAAGACTTTATACCACACTCCAAAAGGCTGGGGAGTAAGGCTGTGTTGGACAAAGGGACCATCTGAATATGAATTGGTACCAGCAATGAAACCCTTTGCATTATAATCAAAGTAGAGGTTCCAGCTGTTGGCTTGTTAGCAGGGTTCTGTCTGTCACGAATCTGGAAGTTGGTGTAAGCATGTGGGGATTGAATTTGTGGTGTAGCTGGTACCGATCACATTCTTAGAATAGCCTTCCCGAGTTTGTAGTGGAGGTTGCATATTAAGGTGTGTTGGCATCTTTTGGACTTTTACTACATAGTTTGAGAGTTTAAGGACTGTTTTCTCTTATTAGGCTCATTTTTTTTCCTTTGGTCATTCTGTTAGTAACTGTTGCTGAGAAAGAAAAGTTGTATA
Source organism: Thinocorus orbignyianus (assembly GCA_013400375.1). NCBI lineage: Eukaryota > Metazoa > Chordata > Aves > Ciconiiformes > Thinocoridae > Thinocorus > Thinocorus orbignyianus. Next base: position 661,986 of record VXBW01007184.1, read on the forward strand.
TTAAGAATATAGAATATAGATAACCATATAGAATTAAGAAATTCTTTAATGTCTCACTGGTATGTGCACGTGATGAAGATGCGTTAAGATTTCAGTCTAAATTTCCCATCAATCCTATATTTTCTTTTTTTTCCCCCCCCCCCCCTATTGTTTACCCTCTTCAATCTATTCTTCCCTCCTGTCCTAGTTTGTTTGGGTGTTTTTGTCACTCTTTGTTTTTACTCCTTTTCTGTTCAATCCTTCTGAAGTGTTGTTAAGCAATGCTCCACTTCTGGTTGAACTCTTTGATCCTGTAGTACAAGAATAGAGCTCCAGCAGTTCTCACATGGTGCTGCTGTATCCAAGATGCCTAACTTCTAACTCATGTGTTCAAGGAGATATACTTTAGAATGTTTTCCTTGGGGTTTAATTATTTTTTTAAAAAGATCTCTTTTTGTACTAGCCAATGTACCATGTGTTTTAACAAAATACAGTATGAAGTATAACAAAGCACAATTATTTGAAGGAAGCGGCTGAGAAGTATGAGAGTTATTTATGCTGATTGTTATTTAGTGAATACTTGAAAAATGGCATGCTCAGGATCATCCCTGTTAAGGAAGTATTCATTCTCATGAAAAAAGGTACAAACCATGCAAAATGTAAAGAAAACAAACCCAGCTATAAGAAAAACAAACATGCAGTGGGTACCTACCATGATCAGAAATCTGCTGAATTTACAGCAGTCTGTCATAGGAAAAGTTATAACATATTGTTCTTTTATTGTGTTTTATGCCTTTTATGAGCTTGCAAATCTAATTAGGAAACCAATTGGCACACAGTATGCAATGACGGAAGCAGTACCACCTATTCTTGTGGCAGCTTTGGTTTTGCTTTATGGGTGGTCTTTGTTCCTAAAGGCTTATATGAATACCACATATTAGCTGAGCTGGTTCTCCCTTGATGTCTGTGTTGTATTGTACACATGTTGTCACTGTTTGACACTGAAACAATCCAGATTCTTACCCAGCCCATATTTAGTGCCATAATAAACTTCTGAGCATATGTTTTTGAGAGCAACAGTAACATTCATCACTGCAATGTGACATATAAATAAGCACTACTGGAGAGTGTGCATGCCTTCAGAGGGCAGAGCTGGACTAGAAGGTGTGTGGTGCCAAAGGGATGTGGGCATCTGCCTTGCCCTTACTGGGCTTTTTTCTTCTTCGCCTTGTTTCAGTAAATCAAAACAGTTATTGAAATGACCTACAAAATTCTCCCTGTACATGTGAAAAAACACGCGTCGTTACAAAACTTTTCTAGGGAAACATTTCCTGTTTGGGGCTTTGGCTTCACAAGCAGTAGATGTAAGGCATAAACCATTCCTCTTTCTCTCTTCATCTCACTTGCTCTGTCTTTTAGCAGGGAGCTCCATCAAGGCCTGGTTGGAAGCACTGGTCTGGCAGATGTGATGTACCAACGCTTCCTGCTCCTGTGAGTCTCCTTCTCTTGTTTTTGCAAAATTCCTGCATTTGAATAGTTTCATTTCAGCAGAGGTGGGTTTTTTGTGTTTTGAATTATGTTTGAGTTTGTGTGTTGATTTTTTTGTTTTGTGTTGGTTTGGTGTTGTTTTTTATTATTTTTTTTGAGGTGGCTTTAGTAGAAATGAAGAGGGATCCACGTATGATGGGCTTCAGGATTTGACTTGTCTCTTGTTCTCTCTGAACAAGACTAGAGGCTTCCAAAGACAGTACAGTCAGTACAACAGATTTAAAGTGTGGTCATATCCTGTCTTAGTTGGGTAAACACATTCTGATTCAATGAGAGCTTTGTCTGAACAGGGACAGAAAAGTTGAGTCTTAAGCAAGAAAATAATTTATATGTCTTAATGAATATTTAATTTGGAACATTAATTATAAAAAATAGACTGTATATTTTGATGTCTCGCCTTTGAGTGACTGATCATCTAGTGTCTCCTTGGCCTAAGGAGGACCACCAACTTGCTATAATTACAGATCTATTTCAATCCAGTGAGAGTATCATCCCATTATACCAATGTCCTTTAAAGAAACAGGTGTTATAGATGAAAAATAGAAAATATGTTTAAAACCGGAATGATATAAGAACCATCTGCCTTTTTGTTTTGATTAATGCTTGAATCGTCTATTGATCAATATTGCTGAACACAAGAAAAGATAATGAAGTAAAGAGAGTAGGAAACAGAAATTTTTGAGTGCCAATTGTCGACTATATAAACACAGTTATTACGATAATATTACTATGTGTAAATATAAAAATCCTTTAAGTTCCTTGCACTGAACCAGTATTTCCTTGAAAATAAGTGGCTTTCCTGACTGAGGTAACCTTTTTACTCTGTACCTGTACATCCTTTCACCCTCTTGGACCATGTGAAAGCAGTCCCTTGCAAACCATATGCATCTTCGATGAGGGGCCAATGGGGTGGTTCTGTAGATAAGAGGCAGCAGATGTAGTCCTACCACAGTGAAAATGAAAAAAAAACAAACAACAAAACCCCCCCCCCGCCAACCCAGTAGGCGGTATGTTCCAGCACTCAATAACAGCTCATACTATGAACTGAAACAAAAATAAAGGTAAAGCTACAAGGTGCTGTCACAATCCCAACAATGCATATGTCTATTTTAAGACTGACTCTTAGTTTCTCATGGCAAAATGCATACATGCATCAGCAATGGGTCCTACTTGAGAAGTGAGAGTTATTCATATCTGACCTTGGTTTGAATTTTACCCACTGTCCTCATTAGGCAAATGAAGCCCAATACCATTCACCCTTCTGTCTTCCCCAAATCACGAGCATTTGAAGCTGCATCTAGGCCTGGACTCTGCCCTGATTTCATGCTCTGCCTGTGTGCATGGTGTGCGAGAGAACAGGGAATGTACTGAGAATAAACCGCATTAGCTCTCAAAGAGAGATTTTAAAGTTTTAATATTATGGTTGTCTAGTTTGATCTAGTATGTGGTCATTGAATTGTATCATTGCAAGAAACATGAGAACAGCAGCATGACCATGAGGTATATTGTATTACAGAATGAGGTTACACAGCACCAAAGCACCACCATATTTCAGTAACAAATGCAGCTTCTGGGGAGTTTTGTTATCATTGCATAAGCTTCACTGCTTCCTAGAAGATGACACTGATTCAGACAGAAAACACTAATTCAGTTCTTGCCAGCAGAGCCAATTGTCTCTTTGATTACATTAGACTGACAACTGGTTTTCAATGTCATTGTCAGCCGCAGCTTCTCATACGCGGTGCAGTGGAGCATGAACTGGGCTCCCTTTATTTAATTATTTCTGCCCATTTCTGTATTTGTGAATAAGGCAAATGTGAGGCTCCCATCTAGGAGACAGAAAAATGTCAGGTGTTTAGATTACAAAACTTGATCTTCAACAATGGTGTCCAGCGTCCTTCCAATGTCCTGGAAGTGTCACTCCAAAGAATGAATTTGAAACTAGAGGGTTTTTTTGTGTGTGTGTTGGTTGTCTAAAAGTGACCTGGGATTTTCTTGATTAAATAATTGTTGCATTAATTTGTTGAATATCTTTGATTTTTTTAATTAAGAAATGTAATTCTTTTCTTGTAATTGGAAAATGGTATGTGAGCTGCCCTGTGCATGTACTTGCTATTTAAAACTTGCATTGCGTTGGTTGGTGTTGTTTGGGCACACAACCCTTTTGGTTCATTCTGTGCCCAGGTCTGGGTGAGTATGGAGCTCAGAGGGTGTCTCTCCAGTGCATTTGAGGCTGGACTGTGGCCTGTGCTGGTGCTCCTGCATAGGACAAATGCAGCTGTGATGGTGGTGGTGCCGAGGATATGGGAATGCAGAACATAGGATGTGAGAGCTATCTCTCGGCAGGCTAGGTAGAAGGGTAGGCTTCAGCCTGTGCTTGTTTCAACCAGCACGTGGAGATCTCTGAAATCAAACCCCGTTTGTTCCAAGCAGTCTAGCTGTATAAAAGAGAGCTTGACCTTTTCTGTGTCATATCAGCAATGGACTGACAAGAGTTTCCTCCTTTGCAAGCAGACCATGGACAGGTGAGATACAGCCTGGTCATAAGCCATCCATAGTGCAGAAAACATCATGTTCTCTGCATTTCTGCCTAGAGAGTGGTTTGTTGTGTTAGCTGGAGCACAGGACTCCCAATGCAGCTCTGAGCACTGGATTTCCATGTGTGTGTCTAAAATCACTGGAGAAAATCAGCCTCTTCCTCTCCCCTCTGCCTTCCTCACACGTACTGTTCCATGAGAAGGGGATAGGGAAGCGGGATGTTGCTGTGAGGGCTCAGGAGCGAATGCAGAGATGTTACTCTTCTGTGCAAGTTTTTCCTGTACTCAGTTGGTCCTTGCCGTTTTTCTCAGCAGAAAAGGGATAAAGCTGGGGGCAACATTTTTACTTTTTAAAATTTTTATCAACATTTTCTTGACTAGAATTAGTAAAACTTTATTTTTTGTTAATGTTCTCCTAACTCTGTTAGGGTTATAAATGTATTTTAAATAAAATGTAGCTGTATTTTCTTATCAGATCTAGCTTCTTGAGGAGCTGCAGGCTCAAGGAAAATAAGAGATTGACAATAAAATCGAGAGGTATCAGCAATGAAGGTTGCTCTGCCAAATAATATGGTGTTATAATAGTATTTTTGCATTAGTTTTATATATGTTTATTAAAAATACTTCAGAATGTCTTAGAAGAGCAGATAGTCAAGGAGGAAGCTCTATGAGTTTGCAGTAGCTCTGTGAAATGTAGCCCTGTGAAACAGTTGCTGCCAACTCTCCATGATTCTTCCCTGCCTGCAGAATAAAAGATTTATGTTCTTCATAAACGTGTATCCTTCTGTTTCTAAATTATCTTCTACTGCTCCCATTGCCCAAAAGCCAAACAAAACTAACCTCCTCCAGGTCCCAGAGTGAAAAAATGCAAACACGCTGCATTTAAAAGTAGATTTAGCAACTCCAAAGTGGGCGATTTGGTTCCACCCATCAAACCTGAGTTCTCTGATCTGAAGTCAGATGGTGCTACTCCTAGTGAGATGTGTGCCAAATCTAATTAAGCTTTGCATAATGTGCATCTTGGGTGATTTGATTTATTAGCTTTGTTTGAAGAAAGTAATAATAAAAAAAAGAACATGGCTTTGGTAATAAGCTGTTTGAATTCCCTGTGCAAGTAGGCACAGTCCCTCCTGGATCTCCCTGAAACACTTTGGAGGTGCGCAGTTACCCATCACCAGACTGATGCAATGCTGGGAGCGGGCACAAAGAGGGTCTGTGGTCTGGGGTCCTACCTCCTTTGCTCCCCTGGCTTTTGGCTCAGCACAGGTATTCAAGTAGTCACCACCAAGTATAATGAATTACATTCTCACAGCTATCACAAAAGCCGGGAAGTTACCATTTATCTTCATTTATACCAATGGAAGCTAGTGCACAAAGAGACTAGAGATGGCTCTTGTGTAGTGGAGCAGAGATACTTGCTTTGCACTAAACGCTGGGGTTCACAACTGGAAAAATAGTCCCAGACCCTCTAAACTACTTCTTCTGTATCTCTCTGTTAATTTGAAATGTGCAGGGGCCTAGACCCTCAACAGCTCAAGTTCTATTGATTCTAGCATTCCTGAAGCTGGGTTCTCGCTTGCCATCCCAACACTGTCTGTCTTCTCTTTGATGTCTCGTGCTGCGTGGGTTACAGAGGAGGATTTCCTGCAGGGCTCCTGATAAGTCTAGCTCTTATTCTGACAAGGTTTCTTTTCCTCCTCCATCCCTCAAAGTACCAACTCATAGGTCTATTGCAGCATGACCCAAGATGAGTCTGTATTTGTAAACATCAGCATTGCGGCGCTGGCGTTCATCACACGGCACAGAGAGATTTACTGGGAGGTGGCACACACTGAAAACTTATAAATGCTGCAATAACTGCCCTGAGATCCGTTGGAAAGGCAATTGCCTTGGGGTCAGATTAACTGTGATATTTCAGCATATAATTCTGTTAATTTGCATGTGAATAAGAGGCAATGGGGCTGGGGATGTGGGTATTAGGACCTGTTTTCCCAATCATACTCCTTGGCTGCAGCAGGCACAAAATCCTGACTGAGGGTCGTGCATCTGCAACTTCTATTCAGTGGCTCTTAATTATTTCTGGTGGAAATATCTGAAACTTTTACTTTGTATTTACAATGAAAACTAGAACCTTGAGGACTAGCAGTTCACAGAGCTGTTGTTATGCTGGGGTAGAATAATTGAAGACATTTCATTCTCAGAATGCTCCTATTAGAGCGTGAAGGGAACTGTATGTTCATCTTCACTCTTTTCTGGATGGTATCTTCTAAAAACTTTCAGTAATTATTGCTGTCTACAGCTTGGAAAGTGGGAATTAGGTACTGGATCAGATTAGTTCTGAGTTGTGCTATTTTATACTGACATTGAAGTTTATTAGGATACACAACCTGTGTGCAAGTGCCAGTGTTTTTCCTCAGCAATGCCATTTCATGCTACTGAAATTAGGCAAATGACACAAACATCTCTCTGGAAGATCTGATGAAACATTACTGTCTTTTTTTTTCTTTTTTTAAAATCTGTGTTAAATACATTTACAGAATCACTTATTTTGGAGTATGTTTGTAGGGTAAAATGATTAATTCCAAATAGTTTTTGCAGCTTAGTTCTTTCTGTTAGAAAAGACATAATTATTCTGAAAAATTAAGCTTTGAAATGTTTCACTAATCTCTTCCTGCTAAAAATAACCAAGCAACATTTTTCTTTCCTCTGGAATAACAGAAGAATGAAGGAAGAGACATAGATTAACAACAATTTGAAGTAAGTTAAAACTAACACGAATTTAAGTAAGTTCCCCCAAGATGCTCCCTGGGTTTTTAATCATGATACTTGCTTTTTTTGGGGTCTTTGGGGTTTTTACTGTTTTTTGATCAAACATTCAGCTCAACCTTGTGGCAGAAACATTCACCTAAAATACTGATATTAAGCAAATATAAATAAATAACTGTAAAAAACATTGATTATATACACTTTCTTACTAGAAGACTATTCATAGCATTTCACTACAGCCAGGCAGCAGAAACAAGCTATGCAGCCTCTTGTGTGTAATCAACATGGTTTGAATCTTGAACATTTAAATATTCAAAATTTACTTACAGATCTTTAATACCTCGCAGAACTTCTCTGGCAATTAATTTCAAATGCTGTATCAGGGGGAGAGGGGAATCATTGTGATCTGCCAGTAATTTTTTTTTATCGGAAGACAAATATAAGGTGGTTCATTATGAAGAAAATCCCATTTCTGTGCAACTAGATGTAAAATGGAAGAAGAATAAGAAATGAGAAAGATATTTATGCTTCCCAGAATATGACTGCTTTGTGACAGTGACCGTTTGTCCACTCCAGCTGTGCAGTTGAATCTGGCATATGGGGGAGGACTCACAGAGGGAGCGTTGCGGGGAGTGCAACAGTTTTCTGTGGTTGTGGTGATGAGCAGAAGGGTCTTGGAATATGTGTCTTTGCAGTTCTGGACCCTCCTTTGTCCGTACAGAAAAAAACAGCAACAAGGTGAAAGCTCCTGTCCTCATCTCCTTGATTTAATCCCAAATCAGAGGCTGGGATTTTCAGAGACACCTGAGAGCGCAAGTGCTCCATTCCCATTGAATTTTAATGGATTTTGAATGCTTGACTCCTTCAGGCCTCTCTGGAAACCTCAGCTTTGGTTCATCTGCCTGCTCAGGGGCTTGACTAACAAGGTTTAACCCAAGGGGCAAAAGCTCTTTCACACAAGTCAGGCGCTTCTTTCAAAAAGCCACATGTACAGCGGGAAACTGCAGCGTTCGTGTGTGCAGAGAGGGGCCTATGGAGGGGCCAAGGGAGGATGAGTTTATTTTTAAACTGGTTTGACTGAATTACAGACACAATGCAGCATCCCGCCTCTGCTGACTCTGCAGACTCTTCTGCGCTCGGCTCCGTCTGACAGTGACTCAGAGGCAGCAGGAGCGCGATTACAGCTCCTGGCTCAAACATTGAGTCTGTTGGGAGGAGGAGAATAATTCATTAATTTATTTGGGACACTGGATGGTTTCCTCGCTGTCTGCAACAACAGGGTGTGAGCAGCCCCAGCTCCAGCTGCTGGCGGATGGGTTTTGCAAAAGCAACTCTTCCCTCCCCGGCACCCACCAGCCAGAGCAACACGATGGCCAATGCACTGGGCTGAGCATCCTGCACCAATGTCCACAGCCAGCGGAGCCAGCAGAAGGGCTTATAATTAAATTCTCACAATGCTCTTTTGTTCAGTAATTAGACATTTTTTATTTTTTTTTTTCCCCTCAGAGCCTGCTAGGGGAATTTTCTGTGGTGCTAAGTCTTCGTTTTCACTGGAGAGAATAGGACTGAAGTGTCTTTGCCTTTTAGTAGAGCAGGGACCTGCTTAGGAGCAGGAAGGGAAACCAGACACTAACACTATGCTTTAAGGGCTTTGCCAACCTTTTACTCAGCTGGTGAAAGTTGATGTGGCCAAGGGGTATGTCCCTGAGACTACCTGATAGTTGATGAGTCAAATACACTCAGAAACTTGTAGGTCTGCGTTCCTTCTCCTGCTACTGCAAATCAAGAGTAAGTCCATTAAAGGACATGCTTCAGAAATATTGCGGAGCGGTGCAGGTGATGAAAGAAAAACTTACTATTATTTTTTCCGATAAATAAGGTTTCCCCAAATACCACAGTGTCAAATTTTTTAAAAGCAACTGAGTAACTTCTGAACACAATCCTACTCACTTTTAAATGAGGTTGGTCCTGAGAATTTTGAGAAGACTCTTCAAATCTACTTTATGGCACTGTAATAACTTATTTTCATATCTTAAAGGAACAAGAAATTAAATGTTAAGAAGTTAGCATGATGGATCAGTGATGATTGCCCCCATTAAGTGGATGATTTTTAGCATCTGAGCAAAGAATTGGATTTTGTAAGCCCGTTGTTCAGTGGATCTACTTGTGGAACAAGCTCTTACTAAACACAGGCGCAAAACTTTGTTTTAATTTGTGAGATGACTTGTGAGAGGCGTTTGCACTACTGCAGATGGTTGAAGCACCAAGTTTTTCTCTGGCCTGCAACTATACTGAAGTTTCACCATGGCTGGTTTTTGGGTCTGAAACCCAAAAAAGGAGGTGGAGAGGGACTCGTTTGCAGGGAGTGTAGCAGTAAGATGTGTGTTAACAGTTTTAAACTGAAAGAGGGGAGATTTAGATTCATTATTAGGAATAAATTCTTTCCTCTGAGGGTGGTGAGAAAGCAGAACAGGTTGCCCAGAGAATCTGCAGATGGAGGATCCTGGAGGTGTTTCAAGCCCAGGTTGGAGGGGGCTTTGAGCAACCTGGCCTGGTGGGAGGTGTTCCTGCCCAGGACAGGGGCATTGGAATTGGATGATCTTTGAGGTCCCTTCCAACCTAAACCATTCTGTGATTCTGTGAAACGTGGCGCAAACATAAACACAACCTGGCGCCTCATCATTACTTGGCGTGGACAGGAATTACGTAATTGCACTTTTTGCTAGGAGGAACTATTTTGAAGTGATAATGGTTTTCTTAAAGATATACTGTGAAGATAGGCATCAAATATTTATTTCCATAAAAATATCCGTTCTCAGCCATGAAATGAACACCACCTTCATTTATTAAAACTGAAAATGTCTTATTAATGTGATTGACTAATGAGTTATATGACCCTGCAAAGGGAAGATGGCACCTCCTCCCCAGCTACTCTGTAATTACAATCTGGGATGAGGGGTTTGATCTTGCAGTCATGCAAAGGGAATTTTGTGTGTGTGAGGAAGGTGGAGCAGAAACTTAAAAGTTAGCAGTAGGATGGCATTTTATCTTTTTTAAACTGTAGACTGGAGTTTAACATATTTAACCATAGACCCCAAACCTGTAAACCGGGTGTGTGATTGGTGCAGTGAATGAGCGTGAGTTTCCAATGATATCCCAGTGATTTTTCAAAAGCCAGAGGCCTATTTATATAGATTAATTTACATTGTTGATACCTTAGTAATGGCACTTTTTCGTATCGCAGAAAACCAGCATATTTCACAGGTGAGAAAGATCAGTGAGTCCCTCCACCCTTCATCACCAGTGACCATGACTTCTCTGTCCTTTAAAAATTCTTTAGACCATTTTAGCTATTCTTTGAAGTCTAAGTACATGATGCAATCTGTCCTAGGAAGGTGAGGATCTTATAAGTGAGATATATGTGTCTGACAACTAATTAATCACAATTCCACTTCCTTAGATGAAGTTCTGACTATTAGTATATTGAAACAATTTCTAGGTTTCTGTCTTCAAATAGATATGTCCTACTATTTATGATTGTCAAGGAGAAAATCAAAATCCCACTGGGAAAATCTCCCACAGTTTTGAATGAGTTTTCCTCTAGATTGCTGATTTTTTAACCTCTCCCGATAGACCTGGTGCACTTCTTTACAAAGTATTTAAGCGTTCTCATTATAGACTTGCTTTTTTAAAGTTATCGATCCAAGTCCCTGTACTCCTTCAGGTCTATGGACCGCAAACTGAAAATCACTGGTTGGGACAGCTGATCTGCAGAGCTTTGTACTCTCACAGGCTGTATTTTCAGCGTTCATCCATTCGTGGGTACCAGGGGTTTCAAAACCTGATGAACTTTAATGATTTTATTAGTGGGATCCAAGCTTGCTCACAGGTTTTTGGCACTCAAGTTAGGAGGAAGCACCGTATTTCACTTGTGTTTCATAGCAAGAGAACTTTCATTTCCAAAGATCTCTATCAGGGAAATTGTCTTCCAAAAGCACTATTCATTACTGCAGCCACCCGGAAGAGGTGCACCATTTAAGGTAAATCCACAACTCAGCAAAAACTAAAGAAACCATGACAATTGTTCCCAAAATTGAATTTAAATGAGATTATAATTGATTATAATTTTTTTAAAAATTCATTGCAAGGTCTTGGACAGTACATTGACCTGTATTAATTGGTAGTTTTGTTTCTCCTGGGCAAGGTTAAATTTAGGAAAGCAATTAGGCCTGGTAAATACAAACAAACAAACAAAACCTAAAATATTTTCATCAGTTGAAAAGTTATGGAACAGTTAAAAGAAATGTTGGGTTTGACCCAGACTAAAACGTTGCCTTTATTTTTGGACATTTAACACTTACATATATGAATTGGAGGGACATACGTGAATGAATAACTGCTTAGAAAAGGAATAAATTCTTTTAGCAAAAGATAAAATGAGAAGTTCTAGTTTTCAGGGAAGTATTTCTGTTTGTTTTGGTTTCTGAAAGGAACACTTGGCTGAGACTGGCACAAAGAAACAGAGTGATTCAAGTTTGCTGAATTTGCAGTTTTAGTCTGAATAGTGTGGAGAATTTCTCTGGCTGCTGAAGAGCCATAGAAGGCTCAGTAGCATTTTCATGTATGTTCATGCAAACACTTTATCACTTTATTTTTGCCTGTCCCCCAAGATAGAATACTTTCACTACCTTACCAAACCAACATCATTTACACATCAAAACAATAATTCATTTTCAGATTCAGCCCTTCATTAAAAAGATAAGTAGGGCTTAATTGGTATCTAGTGCCTGTGTAGCTATTCTGTACTAGAGTGGAGTTAAGTGGGGTTTCTCAGACAAGGGCCTTGGGCAAGCCCTCTGTCTGGGATGAATTTCTCCCCAATTAAACTCATTTGTTTTCACATTCACATAATGGCACCTGAGATATGGAATGTCTCAACCACTTCCTTCAGCTTTTTTCTAAGGGTGGGGAATCGTTTAAATCTGAGCTGCAAACTCATTACTGCAGAATATACAGTGCAAATAAATGTCCAATGTTCTGGAGGATTATCTGATTAAAGAGGTTAAATTATCCTCTTATTACTTTAATAGTTTATCTTTTCTGAGGTTCAGGTAGAATGATGTTTTACTGAAGATACGCCAAGGGGTGGAGTTCTGCCTTGGATTATGTTTAGGATAGAAGCTGAGTTTGAAGCTGAATCTGAGATGCCAAATCTTATGACCTATTCATGCCAGAGTGGGGTTAGGGTGGTGGGAATTGTGAAAGATTTCCCATCTCAAAGATTGTGAGAAATACTCCCTCTGCAAAGAACTCTGCTGTATCTGAGTTGGAACTTCTCTGACTCAGAGAAAGAAGCCCAGAAAGTTTAGGACAAAATTCAAAGGGCTTTTGCTAACTAAAAGCTACTTACTAAGCTATTTTGCTGTGTTGCCTAGAACCAAGTGAAAAACAGCTCTGTCATCTTATCTGAAATTTTTAACCTTTATCTTTTCCCTATTTTGGATTCCTGGAATTAAAACTGAAAGAAGGATAAACTGGGCTATCTACTGTGAAACTGTTATGAATTCTCTCAGTCTGATCTGTGAACACTTAGGGCCAAACTTTTAAAGGTCCTTGAAAGCCTAACGGGGTGTAAATATTTACCCAGAGGCATTCTCATCCTATTAGAAGCACAGTGGTTTTGGAAATCCCAGGGAAAGGTTGGGTAGAAATCAAATATCTTGTCAAGACTTTTATTCTGAATTTACTTTTGAGCAACTGCCTCCTTGCAGAAAAAGGCAGCATCTTCTGTTGTAAACAAGGGATTGACAGCTTCTGGTCTTCCCTCTGTTATCACCCTTCTGTGAAGATCTGCTTGAAATTAGGTGGGAAGTCCAGCTTTGGGGATCATCTGCTCCATGGGAATGTGGACCAGCACCCAGGCACAGGCTAAAGCAAGTCTGGAGCATGCCAATGGGAGGAACCTCAACCTACATTATGCCTTTGCAGGGGTCCAAAACGTGGCTCCCATGCGTATGAGTGGTTGACAGCAACTCCTGCTGTGGTGCTGGGGATTGCACAGGCATTAGGGATGCCAGGAACATCACCCAAGCCCCTCTCATATCTGCTCAGTTTCCTTTCACCACAAAACCAGAGATGATAATTCTGAGTCATGTTTGTATTGTGATTTGAGTCTTCTGACTGGAAAAAAATTACAGAAGGATTCATATTATTATTCTCATGGAGAAATATCTTGATGGGACTCATGATCTCCTTGCCCTCTTCTGTTGAAATCCTGCGTGTCAGGAAGTGTAATACAAGCCTCTGTTCCACTAGGACAAAGATGTCCAGATGGAATGAGAGAAATAATTAGATATACTCCAATACTGTCAAGAAATTAATCTTTCTTCCAGTTTGGCATTCCTCTGCATGTTAATAACCACAAGAATTAGAGATGGAAAGATGTAGTGTTGCAAGAGCAGTAACATGGAAAATCATCTGTCTCCATCTGGCATCAGTAATGAGCAAAGAGGACGCGACACAGCAGAAACTGAGCCTGCAGCTTCTGCAATCAGAGCAAATAAGCAGTAGTATTTTCTGTATACCTTGGAAATACCCTGGTTGCACAGAGAACAGTGCGTGTTTAAAACCACAGTACTGGGTTTGCATAGTCTAAAGCTGTGCTCCACCAAACTGAATCAGGCGTGGTGTCTTGTCTGTAGTGTTGCATCTACAGTGGCTGCAACTTAATGTATTATAACAAACTGCACCTTAAAAAAAATAAAAAATTAAAAAGAGCAACCATGCAGGCAAGAAGAAGCATCTGCCTTTGCTTTACTGGGTCTTTTTGTCAGGCATTGTGATCAGGCTGACAGTTAGCCCCGAGGAAAGTTATAAATTCTGCGCTGAATTGCGGTACAATCTTTCACCATGGCATTTCTGCCCTCTGGCCACGCTCTGGTTATCCATAATTGTGGCAGATAATGGTTTTTTATGGCTGGAAACATTCTTTGCAGGCACAGGGACAATAACCAGGGCTGAAAATGTAATTAAAGTGAATGGATGAACTTTCTTAAAGAAACAGTGTAGATTATTACTGGAGCTTAACACCTAAAAAGCCTGAGGCAAAATGGCAGCATCTGAAAAAACTTGTATAAATTTTAAATGTAGGGCAGGCTTGAAGGTGGATATTAGATTACAGAAGGAAAACTGAGACATTTGATGTAACAGATAACTAAGGGCTTAGATCATCTCCAGAAATATAAACTAATGTAACACATCTTTCTCTGTCAGTTGGAATATGTTATTTGTGCTCAGTGGCACCTTGTTTTCGTGGATCTATGGAGAAACTCGTTGCAGGTTTTGTCCGCTTATGCAGCTGTAGAAGCATCTTCCTTAAATGAGTAGGAAAGAGGGGGTATGTCTTCTATTTGTAATACCTATTTCTTATCTTGGAGTGCAACAGAATTTTTTTTTTCCATTATAGCACCATTAAGGATCTGGAAATCAGGTTTTTTATTGAGCAGTTCTGTAAAGGCACAAATGAATAGATAATAGCAGACCTCTATTTATTACAGCACTTCTGCTGCATCTCTGAAAGCCAAATGAATCGTAGCACAACATTATCTATTTCTGTTTTACTCTCCTCTTGGGACTACATTAGTGACCTGCAGGTACTTCCTTTTCCCAAGCAGAGATGTTTTCTTGTGAGACTGGAAGCCTCGTAACTTCTGAAGAACAACATCATTCTCCTATATCTGCTGAAAACCAAAATGAGATAACACATTAAGTGTCGTTAACAAGGAGTTAATACTTCTTATGGTATTAATGTAACCATTTATGAACTGATACTTAATGGATGGTCTAAATATGTCTGACTTAAGACTTGGCTCCTATATTTTCTCTTCTCTTGCATGTGCAGACATTACTTGGGCAGGAGCTGGAGAACCTTCACTGTTTTGGGGCCAACGAGGCAGTATTAGTGTACTGGCTCTGTTTGCAGCAGGGATGAGCTCCGTGGTCTTCTGAGATTGCGTTTCTGGGCTGCTCTCAATCTGCATGCATGAAGGCTGGTTGCAAAATTTAGAATCAACTTGATTTTCTTTTTAATTTTTTTTCCTCTTCTGTTTTTAGTACGCAGTTTTATTCCCACAGAAGCATTCCCGCAGACACACCAGGAGAGTAGAAGTACGAGTAACACGCAGCCTGCCATGGCACAGGTGTAACAGCTGACTTCCCCACTGACTGCAAATTAGGACAACTTTCTGTGTGGGATAAAATGAGAACTGGCAAAGCTGCTTTTTTGTATTTTAAATAAGCTTCACAGTTAAGGATAAATTATGCTAATCTAGAACCACAAACAATACAGGCATCTGGTTTCTGCACGCTTTGTACCTGGTAAGTGAGCTTGGTCTTTGAGTTATAGGCTCATATGATCAAGCTGAATTTTGAAGCCATGTGCATGTGTTCAGTTTTTCTCAGCAAATTATCTTCTGTTTGAGTTCATTGTGCAAAGGTGTGTCTTGTGAAAAGTATCCTGGTCCAAAGGGATAGCTGGGGATTCACCAGAACAAGTGAAACCAACAATGTGATGGAAAGAGACTTTAAAAAGATTATTTGAAGCTCTGCTAGAACATGTTCTTAGCAGAAACCTCTGCCCAGTTCAATTTCCTGGTTACCAGCACTGGAGAACTGCATCACAAGATATGCTTTCCTTCCTGAAGAACAAAGAAAAAGAAATATGTCTGCATGATAAATAAGAGTTAATGTTTTGTAGCATGTTCAGTGCTTGGCAGGGCATTTCCCTCTTCCAGTGCCACCTCTCTCAGCAAATTGCGCTGAGAAGCCATGTGGGATTACAGTTTGCATATGTCACTGGTGCCCTACATCTGTATCTCTGGGTCGATGGCAACAGCCTGGGTATAGATGGGCTGCATGAGGCCAAATTGTATCATTCAGCGGAGCAAGAGGGGTATAAGTGGAGGCAGAATCTGTCCCCATACCCTTCCA
The DNA here is from genome assembly GCA_013400375.1 of Thinocorus orbignyianus. Lineage (NCBI taxonomy): Eukaryota > Metazoa > Chordata > Aves > Ciconiiformes > Thinocoridae > Thinocorus > Thinocorus orbignyianus. The sequence goes on from VXBW01007184.1 coordinate 677,804, forward strand.
CAGTGCATGGCAGAAATTTCTGCCATCCGCTGCTCTGGATTGGGCTGCCAGGAAGCTTGTCACACGTCAGGTAGTCTGTGAAAGATCCTGTGTATTTTCTATTTCTTTATTTTTCCTGCTCTTCAAATGAAAGATGATCTTGGATACTGGTCCTCTTGCTGTGTTTCAATGACATAACAAAGAGGAAAATTAGTTAGAAAAAGGAGATCCACACAAACCAAGGTCTAAACTTTGTAGCAGAAAAATGCTATTGCAAGAGTTGAGCCAAAGAAAATGGTAGAAAAGCCCTCTTTCATTTTCATCTAATGGCTTTCCTGTTTAGTGGTGCTCTGATCCACCCACACAAAATGCAGGATTAGGAATTTGGGCTTGGTGGAAGGTTCCCTGGATTTAGCTGCTTCTTGTAACTCAGAATTTTTTCTTCTTTGAAAAGAAGGTAAGAAAAGTCAGCTAAGATCCTGCCAAAAAAATCTGCCTCCTTTTTCTGTATTAGTACAGTCAACTTATACATGGCTGATTCACGTTATGGCACAAATATCATTGACATGATCCCACCTGACAAGAACATGTGATATGGCATATTAAACTTACAGAAAAGAATCTTTTCGATCAGATGTCCTCCATCAATTTCAATTCCAGAGTAATATAGCTTAAAGAGTTTGGCATATGGAAGAAATTCTGGTGACTATCTAGAGTAAATAACTTCATGTATTATAGTTATTGCTGAGGGTAGGTATCAGAAAATTCATAAAAATTTTGTAACTTTTCAGTGGAGAATTATACAATACATGATTTTTTTTCTGTTTAATTTTTCTTACTAAATGCAAACCAACGCAACAGACACACCAGAACAAGCAAAATGCTGAGCAGAACATTTCTCTCAATTAACCATGCTGTTTATCTACACATATAGCGTGTTGCCACATGTTTTTGATTAATACAAACACACTGCCCTTGGTATGAATTTCTGTGTGTACGAATGTACTGTATAAATCTACTTAGCTTATGAGAAGAAAAATAAAGGGCTTCAATATTAAGAAGACAGGAAAATGGCATAACGCCTGTCCAACCATGCTGAGGCTAGAGAACATTTATGCAGCATCTGTACATATGTTTTTCTCTTTCAGGGTACACAGAAAGAAAATAGGAAAGGTCAACTGTACTTGATAGTGTATTACAAACCACAACATCGGTTATCAGGGATGAGGGTAGAAAATAAAAACAGCTGATTGTCTTCAGGTGGTGGGAAAAGTTTGGCTTAGATGAATGGGCTGATGTGGACAATCCTAATACTGTTCCTGGCTGGGAAGGGTTTATTTTTATGTGTGCTTGCTGAGTTTTTCATTTCTTTCCTGAGTTTCTAAGTAAGCATCTTCAATAAAGGCACACAAGATTTTGGCTGTAAAGAGCTTATTCCCATCTGCTGATAAGAACTGAGACTCATAAGTATAAAGTTAGAGTAACTGTATTTTTAAGTATTCTTTTAAAATCTCTTCATAGGCGTTAAAGGTAACTTTGCCCTTTATTCAAAACTTTGTTCTCTTTATGGCCACTTTTCCAAACCACAGCTGCTCTGTCTGGTTGTTCCCTGCCCTGATGGCACTCCAGGTTTTCCTCGTGTCTGGGGCTGTCTTTACTCACAAAAGTAGAATTTTTGACTGGAAAACTCTATTTCTCCGCTAAATTTTCTCCCTTTTTTGAGTGGTGTTTTTGAGTGCTAATGAACAAATTTCTGGAGGAAACATTTTTTATTTTTTTTTTAAATGTCCTATTAGTTTTCCTTTCATTTGTACTCTGATAATAGTCATGACAAATGAATTAACCCCCATGCTGCACACTGAGATTTAAAAAAATTATGCAGCAGAACACCTACCTGCAAGTTTCTCTTTATGAAGGAGTTAAGATTCACACATTCTGTAGCTGTGGTCGGGGATGTGTGTGGTGGACAATTCCTGCTGCGATGGGAATGGCACAGTCTTTCCCACCATTACACAAATGCCCAGCAGCATTAAGGTCGAGGTGTGGAAAAAAACCTAATTTGGCAAGGAGAAGACCACACTGGGATGGTGAAACCACTGAACCAAAAAATATTGCTGGCTGCTCCTGTTTATTTTTTCATCTTTTTCAAAGCTACTCCTCCAACAAGGAGACTATGTGATAGACAACGAAGGGAAGCAAAGAGTGATTTTTGATGGGGGAGTTCAGGGCAGCTCAGTGGTCCTGATGGCAAGTGTTGCTGAGGTGACTAGTGTGCAATCGTGGAAGGGGTGATCTGATCTGCCACCTGTGGGCTCACCACAATTCTATGTGCATGGCTGAGGGCACCCTCTCTGCTGAGGCTGCTGCTCTGCCCCTTGAGCCCGAGGAAAAGTAGCACAAAGCTGCCAAAATCGAGTGACAGACAAAGGAGATAATAATTAAATTAATAGAAAGGAAAAGAAACCTAAGAGGTACCAAATAAATACCTCTGAAAACCAGGTTATCAATGGGTTATTGGCTGCACTGCTGTAGGGGCAGCGATGCATGATCCAGTAGAGATGCTTAAGAAGATACACGGTTATGAACATAGGCATTAACCACAAGCGGAATATAAACCCTTCATTTAGCTCGGGGTGAAGAAAGAAACAAAACTGTTTCTTGATGTCGTGTCACAAGAGATCATGTCTGATTCTGATGTGCTGCAAAAGAAATTTTGCATGTGATAGAGCCCACAGTTCCTCTATGTCCTTCATGCCTTTTAGGCACAGAGAGGGCCAGACAGTTGAATTTAGTATATTGCTATGATGATGCTAGACAAGCATAGAGAGAGGGGAAAGTTCTTTTGCTCTGGGCAGCTAGAAAGAAAACACAACTTTTTTACAGATTGGACTTGCAGTTGCTCTGTGGAGGCAGCTGGATGATTGTTCAGATGAGCATTATTTGTGCAAAGAGCCTAGGAGATTGGTTCAGGGCTCTTGATGGGCCGTAGACACAACCGTACTTTTCTAGGAAAAGTAAAAAGCACGTTTAAGGGTTAAGAAAGTAAAATCTATAAGCCTGTATATCTGTAGATGGCATGGGACTGGAAGGTGGACTTATTACAAGGAGTAGTGATTAGAGTATCTTCTCCTGTGCTTTTTACAGTAGCTGTTGTTAAGACAACCATTAAACTAGGTTTTGCTCATTCATTCACTGTTTAGGTGTAGGGTTCATGGCTTGACCTTCCTTCCTATGGTTTAAAAGAAGCTAATGACTTGCCTCCCTGAGAAAGGTGCTGCAAAACGCACCTTGGGAACCTTGTTCTTTAAGGGTGCTGACTGAGTAATGAAAAAATTGGCACAGATTTTTTTACCATGTTTCTGTCTCCTCTGGCGCTTTCTTTTAGAGAGTGAAAGCTTGCAATCAAGATTTTTTTTTTTTT
>VXBW01007184.1:681231-810039 GCA_013400375.1 Thinocorus orbignyianus
TTTTCAGTTTAGCATTAGTAGTAGAAACTTGTGCCTAACAACAACATTGCAATGCGGCCAAGTCTTCAGGTAATTAGTTCAAAGTAGAAAAGCAATGAGCAAATGGGTAGAAATAAATCTAACAGGATCTGGTCCAATATGTATTGACATCATGGAAAGGTTTCTATTTGTTTAAATTGGTTTTGGGTTGGCAATATATAGATTTCGAGGGTCTTTCAAGAATTGTGCAGTCTGTGGTTGTTTCATCTGTGACAAATGATGCCAAGTTTTGGATAAAGCATATCTTGCTTTGTACAAAAGATGAGTGAGTAATTTCACTAGCAGCAGTCATAAACGAATGGTCATGACAAAAGATATTTTGGGCTAGGCTTATTTCAATCAGCCATCTCTTGGAAAAGTATTTGTGTGTGTCTTTTCAACTAGCTATACAATCCTTACAGTCATTTCTGGAAAAAAGCCAAACAACTCTAATATTTATTCTTGATGCTACTTAATAATCTTTGTTTCAAGGAACTTGGTTGTTAGGTTTGATAGATGAAGAATCGAGTCTAGCAGTATTTGCAGTAAGAAACAACTTCATACTGCAAATTCAAAACATTGCCGTGGAAGAGAGAACCAAGTGCTCATCAGTACTTTAGTTCTTCATTGTTTTGATTTGCAGATTTTTAGGGAAGGCTATAGGGGAAGGGAGAGGGGAAGGAAATTGTCAGAAACATTCCTGGTAGTTTTGTCTATCATTAGAAAAATTAACTGTCGCTCTCGTACGTTTGGAGTCAGGCATCCAAATGCTGTTCTCTCAGCACCAGGAGATCTATGCTAACAAGCCTGATGCATGCTGACATCCAGCAGATCTCATTCCTTCACTTCCAAAAATTCAAAAGGAAAAAGCTGCAGAAGTCTACAGGGTATTACCACCAAGCACAACACTTGGAAAAAAGGCAAGAAATGTCCCGTATGGGATACTGTAATTTTGAATACTTCAGTTGTACTTGCATTGCAGTGAATATCAAAAATCATGTGTCAGGCGTACATGTTGTTTATGAAGTCTAGACACTAGTAAAATTGCTGAAATCAAGGATTTATAAATATGTCTGATATTTTATTCTGCTTGTCCTTGTCTGATTACAACATTATAGGTTTTTTTGGTTGAGAGGAGGTGCTGGGAGAGAAGTATCACTGTACACCTGCCTTATTTGAGAACTTTTTCCAGGCAGCTGCTCTAGGGGTGAAACAAGATATGAGGAGAGGAGTACCTTTGACAAGGAATATTCTGATATTCCTCTGGTGTTTAAGATTAGTGTGAAAGTGTTTACAGTGCATGGGGAGCAGAAAATGATGATGTCACTGTTAGGAAAACAAAAGATAATAGAAAAGGAATTACAAACTCTACCACGTTTCAAGAAAAATGAAACAAACAGAAAAATAAATCAGCCCAGGACATTGGGATGCAGAACAAGCCTCCTAAGCTTATAGCTGCAAAACTGAGAATCAAGAAAGATGTAAATCCCTGTGTCATCCTTTGGCTCTTAGAAAATGGGAAACTTTCTGGAGGCAAATTCATTCCTGACTTCCTGGTTCAGGTCATCTCACGTGTCCCTCTAAGTCATTCAGTACTCAGCGCTATTGAAGTTTTGGTGCTACACAAGACAGGCAGTTGATTGACTCTTGTAGCAATTCCTGGTTGTCTCTGTCTCTGGCAAAGAAGCATTTGAAAAAAACCTTAATCCTCATTCTAATGTCTATTTGTGCTCCAAGCTCCATTAAAAAAAAAAAAATCTTCTAGTTTTGTTTAAATAGCAACCTTTCTACTCTATAAATTGCATAAGCAGTGGTACATTTAAACAGAATTCAATTAAAATTGATAATGTAGTAGAAAAATATCTATAACTGAAAACAAATTGCTAATATTCCTTTTCATAATTGAATATTGCTCCTGAGGTATTGAAGAAAATCAGCAATGGCACTGCCATACTTTCCAAATGGTGTGTGAAATTCAGCCACTGGTCCATGCAAGTTGCATACAATTGTGATTTAACTAATTAGATGGACTGTGCAATTTCCCATTTTTTGTAATAGAGTCTGCAACGTAATTGTGAAAGGGTACAAGCAAAGAGGGGAAGGGGAAAAAAAAGCAGCTGGAAAAAAAAGGTCTTTAACTTCTATATAATTAGAAAATCCTTAATTGGATGCTATTAAGTGAAAACCCTCAAAATTAATATTTCATTATGGTTATTGAAAGCAAGACGTAAACACTGGGTCTGGGTACTTTTTTTCCCTAAGCAGTTTACACATTTGCTGGCGTAAAATGACGTGATACCTTTTCACACTTGGAGAACCTACAGCTGAAGGTCGTTTAGTCCCTTTATTTTTCTTAGACTTTCTCTGTGCTGCTAAAAGGAAAGTCTTGCTGAATTTGATTGTGCGTGAAGTTTTCTGTAATATTAAGGTAAAACGATTGCAAATTCCAGATACAGCAGTGTGTATAAATACTTTTCTAAACTGGGCAGAAAACTAGGAAGAAAATGGGTTGGTCCAAAATCATTTTTCATTCTTCTTGTTTTTCCTTCCCAAATATTTTACTTTACAGTGCTTTTCCCTTTGTAACAAAACAAAAATGCCCAAAAGACAAAATAGAAAAAAAAAAAAAAAGGTATGTTGCAATGGGTGAAAAACTTTCTTTAATCTGAATGAAAGGCTTTGTTGCATTATTGTTTTCAATCTTAATTATAATCTTTAAATTTGGATTAATTTCAAAATGAAACATCATTTGGAAAAGAAAAGTCAAAACATTTCAAAACTCAAAATGAAATGTTTCTTGTGAATTGTATTTTTTCCTTGGCAACTAGAAGCTGTATTTTTTGGGAAATAAGATGCCCCTCAGCAAATGTAGTTTATGTCTAAAAGCAAATATTAAATTCTATCATAAAGATATTTGTGAAAATGAAATAGGTAAAATCCGATTAATGGAGAAAGATGATAGAAGACGCTGTGTCAGAGGTGCTTTATATCAGGTGGAGATTTAAATAGCAGAAAATTAAGGCCACTGCAATGTTTGATTGAATGCAGTTTTAGGAACCTGCTGAATACTCTTTGATGAAATGAATAGCAGTTAAATAAAAATATTTATTAGCTAAATTGCAGCCAGTTTGAACCAAATGATGGAGCATTGAAGTGAATTCCCCAATGAAAGCATCGTAAGAAGTGCAAAGGTGCCAGGAGCAGCCCTGCTGCAAGACGTGGGAGTTTTTCATGCCAGAGAGACCCTGGGACAGGTTTTGTTGGATTCTCCCTGCAAAGAGTGGCCCAGGCTCTGCCTCCAGCCCTCCTGAGATCAGATCCACAGAAGAGAGCTGGCACCTAAGGACCTGGTGGAAAAGCAGAGCAGTTCACCGTTGCGCCCTGTGAAGCTGCCATGGTCCATACCCCCAGCAAGGTCTAGGGACATTCCCAAGGGAAAAACTAACTATATTCTTCACTTGACGAATGTTGGTGACCTGCCAGTCTTAGGTATATCTAAAACTTACATCCTTCACTGTCACTGATTTCTCTGATAACCAGAGGAGTCAAGTCATTGTCTAATGGGCATGGAATATCAAGGGCACCACAGCATTGCTCAGTCAGTTGGGAATTGTGTCTGCAAGCCTGGCAGGTAGAAAAAAAAAAAAGAAAAGGCTGAATTAAATCTTAATTCTCTCAAACCAGGCTCACTGGGAGCTGGAATATGCTGCTGAAGACAAACAAAGAGGATTACTCTGAAGTAATTCGAAGAGCTCAAATTGTTCCCTCCATCAACAAACTTAAAAAGCTCTAGAAAGATTTCTAGGTATCGAACAGAAAACTGTCAGCAGCCATGGTGATTTCTAGCAGATAAACCTTCACATGTAGTACTCAAATACTGCATCAGCAGAGCTGCTGCATGAGAACCGGAAGGGAGAAAAAAAAGACTGATAAAAGCAAAGAGCTGCTTTTCTTGTTAGACTAGAAGAGACCTAAAAGTGCAGGGGGAACAAAATGAGAAGGAGATAATCATAAGCAAAAAGTCATCTAAGGTGTTCTTTTTCTCTCCCAAGGGATTCAACATCTCATTAACAATATCTCCCTAATGATGACGATGGCCACCTTTTATTTCGCCTGGGGCAGGTGACCCCGCAGCAGAGCGGGGCTGGGCACGGGTGCAAGGGGCAGCTGCCAGCACGAGCATCCCCTCTCTGCAGTGTGGGGCCTCCAGTAGCTGCAGCCTTTGGCTCTCTTTGAGTTTAGTGGAGAAGGTGGTTATAGTTATTGTATAAGGTGTGGTTTCGAGGATTTCTGTTTTCAGACTCTTTATTGAAATCCACTGAACCGTGCTGTCTTGTCTTTCATTTATGTTTTTTATTATGCTTACATACAAGGTCTTGTCATAAAGCGTAGTTGCCAGGAGGCAAGTTGTATATGAAAAATGCTCTGGTTGTTTTATTTGAATAGCAGAGTATGTGTAGGATTCCAGAATTTAATAGGCTGCTTAGGTGTATTTAAGTAAGTTTTGAGTGTTGCAAATGCTCTAGGGAGGAAGCTGTACTGGTGGGTGAACAGTGCCCCATGCAGCGGGATCCTGGGCTGTGTCTGGAGTTCTGGAAAAGCACTGAGATACAAACCCCAGCCTGCCACTTGGGATGTCAGGTCAGGGTCAGAGTTAACCAGAAAGCACGGGCAGGTTTGGTGCCCAGTGGGTTTGATTTTCCACAAAGGGTAATACAGGTATAAGTTTTGCAATGAAATTCTGCTGCCTTTACGTGAAGATAAATCCCATGCACAGGCACTGCCCCGCAGCCCTCATCTCCTCCTTGCCTGCACAGATCTCTGGGATTGAGACTGTTCCCTTCCAGAGGAGAAATTGGTGAATTCATTTGATGCAAGTGAGCTGCCCTACTGTGAGGCTTTGGAGTGGGTGGTATGTCTTTCTTCAGCCCTGCTCTGCTCTGTTGAAGATGTGTCAGCCTGACATACATCCAACTCGAGTTATAAATTGCATCAGTGCTGCTGGTCATCCTGCTCTGGAAGTGGGTAATGCGCTGTGGTCTTCCTAGTTTTGTTTGTGAATGGTGACATTCACTTACATGTAAACCTCTTGGTGACATCAACTAACAACCAACTTCTTTACTGATAAAACTGGAGTCAGCCAATGTTGTTATATGCATTAATTAATTATATACATTTATTCTGAGTCTGTAAACACCAAGAGTTAACGATGGTTTGATTCAAGCTCCTGGTCCAGGTCTATCTTTATTAATACTTCTGATTGTAAAGACCTTTGTGATGTCTGTGCAGCTCAGGGGCTATCAGAAGCCATGGCTCCCTGCACAAGGTTCAAGAAAACCTGTTCTTTTCAGAGCTTTGTGGAGTTTGTTTTTGTTTTTTTTTCTTTTTTTTTTCCTCCTGCAATATATGTGAGGGAATAGGGAAGAGAATAATACAGTTCTCTTTGAATGAAGTGGGGAACTCTGTAGTACATAAAGAAACTGGCAGGGATCCATGAAAATTAACATCAGAGATAAAAGGACTCTAACCATTGCTATGCTGAGAGAGTACAGTGAAACCCTGATGTTGGGCTTTTGGCAGGTCTAGGCATAAGACAAACGCTGCGGAGCCCAGGCAGACCTGGCATCATCTCCTCTGGAGCTGCCCTGCCAGCTGCCTCAGCCATAAATGGGATCCCACAAACATGTACAGTCAAGGATGAACAATGAGAAAGATGAAATATGTTACAGGGGTTGAGAAAGAAGAGTGGGACTGGGAAACCTTACTTTTAATCTCTTTTTGGTACTGGCTTTTCTGCATTAGGTCTGTCGTGCGATGCGGGGAAAAAAACAGCCTCAGCCATACAGTAAATTGGAGATGCCTGATGTCTGTCTGTGCTGTCGGCTGGCAGCCAGATCGCTTGAGCTCTGGTCTCCTAGGCAGGGTGCATGATTCAAGCTGAGGTTATCTGCTAGCAAATGTGGGGATCCCCAGCTGAGTCTGGTCCACCTAAAACAATGAGTGAGAGTGGAGGCTCACGCAAAGGTGCTGAGGGTGCACAATGGGTAACTTGGCCCAGTGGGCATCTGGGGATGTGCAGAAGGGGTGGTGCATTGGCTTGGTCTTAAAGGACAGATACAGGCTTGCTCTTACAGCATGCATATTGCTGTAGATGGACTGATGGGTGACCGTAGACAAGCATCATTACCTTGATCTCTGAGTACTTACTAGTCTATAAGCTTAGATGTGCTGTGAGGAGTAATTATCTGAAATACCTCCAGGAGCACTTTAAACATGAAAAGCGTCACCTCAAATTTATTGTAAAATAAGGTGACAAATCACTTGAGCAAATGTTGGGTACCTCTCCTAAGACATCCTCTCATAAGAGTGAGAATCTTCTAATAATCATTAGCAGCTTATTTGCATGGATTTTTCCTGCATTTGATGTGAAATCTTGTTTGGCTAGATGCAAGGAAGGCTAAGCATGTGCTGAAAGTCAGTAATTTGATTATCTGCACTCTTTCTGTCTAGTTATATGATCCTTGCAAAGTCCTTTATTAAAACCTATTTAGAAAGAGTTGCTAAACCTTGGTGGAATGCCAACCACGCTAATGCAATCTGGCCAGTGAAGAAGAGTAGGTGCTTATTGAACAGAAAACTTTAATCTTGTTAAGACTGGATACAAGAGGAAATGGTAATAAGTGGGTTGTGCTGAAACTGTCGCTCAGACAATGAAGGTGGCACCTCCGTTGTGGTGTGGACACACCTGCCCCTTTTCATACTGGAAAAGCCTTCTTTCATGTAGGATAAGCCTAATGTATAGGATTCCAAAAGAGCTTTTCACAGGTCATAATTATCCTCCATGCCAGCAGTTCCTGAATAGGCATCCTGGTCACTTAATTTGAATGTTCTGTAACTACCATTTGTTCTTGGAAGGGGAAGGATTTCTTTGAGGCAAGTTTGGTTAGTAGTGTCTGCCTTTCAAAAATAATTTTTAGAACATCGATAGATATTGTGGAAACTCAGAGATAGCAATAAAATGATAGCTAAAATAAGATATGCTCTTGGCATTTTGTCTGTATGTGTTAGAGTGCAATTGAGGAGACCATGTAATTTGAAGGCATTAGAAGAAGCTGTGCAGCTATATGCCATAGCACACAGAAACGAGTCCCCTGTAGGGAACCCTCGGTCCCAAATGTGAAAGGTATATGTGGAGACATGTATCTGCAGAGCTGGACCATGTTCCTTCTAGGGCTATAAAGCATATATAGAAATGCTCAAAAGCCACACAAAATTAGCTGGACTGAGATTTGCTGAAAGCTAGGGTAGTTTCAGCAAAAAGTTTAATTAGGGTGGTGAGGTTTGGCCAAGTAATAGCACAACAATGCTGAGAAAAACTAGGAGATCTGCTGTTCTTCCTTGAGTTTTATTTAAAGACTGAGTCAAGGCAAATACCACACTTGAAGTGGTACATGCAGGAGAGGGGCCTGTGCATGAATAGCCAGCATTGCACTTGCATGAACCCCATGAAAAGAACACACTGAGTTTTCATAGCTACACTTTCTGTTATTTCCTGAACATAATACGGAGCACTGTTCACACCCAGCATTTACAGCATCAGAGAGCGTGTGAGCCGAGTGGGGACTTGTCTCCTCAGCAGCAAAGCTCAACGTGGCCTGTGATCAAGGTCCTGTGGTGGGGCAGAGGATGGGACAGACTCCCCAGTATCACTGTGGCTTCAGCCAGCCTCAAGATTCATGTGGTTCATTATGTTTTGGAAAAGACCACAGTAATATTACAGTCATATCTGTGCTCTTCTGGGGCCTATGTCTTACTCGTGTCTGTCCATTACAGGATCTAGTGACTATATGAGTTGCTTTGTCTCTACATTTTCCCTTCCAAGAATAAGTGGCTGACATCTATGACTGGGTCATGTTGGAGTGTAGACTGATTTATTCTCGTAATTGTGTTAAACAGTAATAGAAGTACAGGCTCTTGTTCAATTGTAAAAATGAGCTTAGTTCTTGGAATGAAGAAAGAATAAATGCTTATAGTTATCTATAAATATCATTAAGCAGAAGATAGAAACCTAGTTGTTGTGAAATTGGAGTCTGCCAGTACCTTTTCTGGTATCTTTTTACAATTATGTGCATTGACATCTGTTATTGCTAATTACTTCTTCAAACTTCATCAACGATCTCTTGCACTTCCTGTAAGAAATGCTGAAAGCTTTTAACAAACAAATTAATTATGTGTAGTCTTTGATGCAAATTAGCCCAATTAGTTGTAGCATTGATACCTTCTTCATGTTAAAGAAAAAAAGAAAAAGAAAAAGAGAAAGAGCCATGATATACATATTTATAAGTACCTTTTTGACAGATGATGGTAGGTCATGATGAAGAATTCATTTGGGTTTGTAGAATGACCTTTTAAAAACGACAAACCAAAGTAACGTTCTTGTGAAATGTTGTGTCACAAAACCTTTAGATATTTAAAGATGGTGGGGCAAATCTTTGCTTTTGGCACCTGACAGTGTTTTTCCTAACATGCTTCCAAGCTTTGGGATCCCCAAATTGAAAGTATTGCTATAAATTAAGAGCTTCACAGCTCGATTCAGCAGTCTGTACCAGGAAGTTCAGCTACTCTTTTCTGTTACCTCATCTAATGAATGGTGATTCCCCCCTATGAAACCCTCTCCAGGAGCAGAAAAACCCGTGCAGAGGATTTGGGACTATACTGCTCAGATGTGGTCATCTGCTCCAAGCTGCACACACGGCCTTATGCCTCAGGATAGAGAGTAGACTGGTGTAGGACATGACAGAGGGCTTTCAGGTCACCCATTGCCATAACCAATCTAGAACCAGTGGTCATGAAGGCACTTCGTATGACACTTCCTCCATGTGGCAGATAACGCCAGGTTTAACCTTTTCCTTTGTACTGTACTCAAACCTTCAAACCCTATCTCAGACCTTATCTTTCCTTTTTGTTTAAAAAGTTCTCCCTCCTAATGAAACAATTAAGATGTCCTCTGAGGTTCACAGTTCCCATGCTCAACCACTTCTCTGAAACTGCATTTCACCATCCTTCATGCAGCACATCTGCATCCACTATCTCGGCAATCTTCTCCAAGCCACACACCTGACTTATAGTTTCACTTATAGTAGAATCAGTGCAAAGCGATTGTTATTCTTCAGTCTAAATGACACTTTCACAAGACATAACAGCAGTGCATTGTGTGACATGAACCTGTAATGGATGTTATGACTGGGTGTTATTTTTTTCCAGTGTTTCATCCTAGATGAGTTTGAACTCCATGCATTTTGGGGGAAATGATTTAAAACAGGAAGATTTTTAAAGTTGACTAACAAAATCTGTGACTCTGTTAGAAGAGACTACCATTTACTTAATCCTCGATTTTCAGTCAGCAAGGACAGTTTATGGCACCTTAAACTCCAAACTGCCTGGATTTTCCTTTCAGTAGATTCACTTTCCATCCATGGACTAGAGTTTCAACTCCTGCCAGGAAGAATAATTGTTATGTTTCTATGGACTTAGATTGCTCTATTATAGCTTTCCCCTCTGAACAAATGTAACTTACTGACTGAATCCTATTACTTTTTTCCCCTGTTTTGATTGTTTTCTTTGGTTTTGTTGCGTGTTAAGAAATGTGAATGACAAATTTTCTGTGGTTGGCTTTTGAGGGTTAGTCATTGCCAAGAAAGGGTGTGGCGATAGTCACTGCTGGTATGTGTTGGGAACTTAATTCCCCTTCTGACTACCATGCCCAGGTATTTCATTAATTCTTAGTGGTGCAGATTGAGGAGAGTTACAAAACTGGGCCTGCAACATTTGTAAAGTGTCCATTCCAGGAAATATCTGGTTTGGTTTCGATCTTCAACTTCTAAAAATTACAGGATCAACCAAGTACTGCCATATGATAGAGGTACACTTTTTGTATGTATCTTTTCTGAGTCTGGATTAGAGAACGGTAATTTGCCTGCCATAGAGCTATTTGAAACCAGCCATATCTTCTGCTTGAATATGTCAACGGAAAAGAAAAAAATAATGCTTTGTTTCAATATTTTTTTCCCCTTTGGAACAGAGTCAAAACTGTATTTGCCTGTTTTGTAACTCAAAGGCAAAACTTTCTCTAAGAGTGTTTCAGCAGAGGGATGGGGAAGGCCAAATCATACTCCATGCTTTTGAATTTCAAAACTTCAATGTTTGAGGTTTTCACACAACTTTAGATCAAAATGCAGCTTCTTTTTGTGGAGAAACAGAAAATTCATTTGAAAGGCTACTTTTTATACTGAGAATATTTCAGTGAAGGATTCTGATAAATTCTGGTCAGATAATAGTACTGTAAAGTAAGATTTCCAAAGCTTCTTGGTCAGGCATTACTGACAGCAGTCTTCTGAAAGCATTCACTCCTATCATCATTTGTTGCACAAGACACCGGGTCATTAACTCAAGATTTTCTTCTTTTATTTTGTAGTGGCAATGAGACTAGATGAGAACCCTTCTGTGTGTGCTTTTTATATTTTAATACATTTCTTAAGATTCCCTGTAATAAATTTTTATCAAGCTGGTGATTAAAATATGACTTTGAAAGGATAGCTGGATGAAACGATGGACAAAGCAAAGAAAGGAAATAGCAATATCTCTATTATGGCATGTAACTTAAATGGTCTTTAGTGCTGCTTCACATCTGCTGTGTGTAGTTCCAAGCTCCCTACAGTATGAACGCAAGATCTTGGCTCATTGCGGGAGCTTTGCCACAATGGGTTTCCTGTAAAAGCAGTGCCATACTCCTTTTAAACTGGCTCTGCTCATTTATCTTGGATGTAAAAGAGTGCACCTATAAGCAATGTACCATCAGCTTAACAAAAAAAAAGAAGAGGTTAAAACAGAATTTCAAAATTTGAAGATATGAAGATTTATATAATTCAGTGTAATAGTTTGCCTAAAGTTACTCGAAGGATTAGAGTTAAATGTGAGTAAACACCAGTATTTCTGAGATTTAATTCAGTGGTCCTGCTCTTGGGCCATGGTTAAATGAAGCAAGAGATGTTTCAGTGTAATTCTGACATAAGCATCTAGTTGGAGACAGCAGGAACTTAACCACAGAGAGATGCTACAGAAACTGGCTCTGGTAATGTGGGGAAAGAGCATTTACTTCATGATGTTCCTTACAAAGATGGGGCATTACAGATTTTCCACTCTCTAGAAATAACAAAACAAAAGCTTAATTCATTTGGATGAATATCAATATTTGCTTTTTTCACATCACTGAAATCCTTGGAAATTTTGTTTTCAGTTTTGTAAGCAGCAAAACTTCATTGTAGTAAACTGAAATCAAAAGCCTTTTAGTGTTGAGGTATAGTAGGAAGTACCTATTCAAAACCCACCAGTCTGGGAAGGGAATGTTACAAGTTTAAACTGTTGTTCTGCTTTTTATTAGGTCACCAAGCCTAATATAAAATAAACCAAACTGAATGGAGTCGCCTGTGCCATGCAGTTGTGCAGATAGTGAGCATGGGTTATGGGTCATGCATGCTTGGGTGCCCGCTGGCTTTTGTAAAAAACCAAATCCCCAAAACCCCAACTAACAGTTGCTGACTTTATAGCTCTCAGTGCATCCACAGACCTTGCAGGGACTGTTCAGGGATCTTTCTTGTGCAGCAGTTCTTGTGAGCCCAGAGAGTGTGTGACACACCTTGTAACCAGAGCAAGCTTCAGCCTTTTGACTGCGGTTTGTCCTTTCCCAGCCTTCATCCTTTCTTTTACTCAGTGCTGCTATGAGTAAGTGACTGGGCATCCAGGACCTTGCAACCCAGAACTAGGCTTAGCGTTAACCAGATACCCATCTAGAGGCAGCTATTTTGCCATAAGCTTGAAGGAGCGTCACACCTTCTGCTGGGCAAATTTCTTAGGATTTAGCCATTAAATGGAATTTGGAGTTCAGTCCTGACAGTCCCATGCTGGTTGCTGTAAATAAAGACATTGAAGAGCTATAAAAGGTGCAGGTGAGGTGAGGTGGAGAGAAGAGGGCACGCTCCTGCAGGCAGACAGGGAGGAAACAGAGCTGAGCAGACTTGCTCACGTTCACCCTGGGTCACAACAGGGAGCCCAAAGGCCACAGTCCTCAGCCCATGCCCTAACTGCAAAACCAGTTTCTTTTCTCCCTAGATGGGTTGTTTTTCTCTTGGAGTTATGCCTGATGTTTTCCTAATTATTCCACGGAAATACACAACCCAATAGTTCCACGAGGAAGCTGATCATAATGATTTAAACACTTCTACAAAAGACAGATTAGCAGATTAGTAGCTGCTCTAGAAAATGTGTGGCACTGCCTGAAAATTAATTCTGCTCGTAATGCAGGGAAAAACCAAGCAGGCCTGTTATTAGTATTTCCTATTTAGAATAGACTTTAATTTCTGATTTTAAAATTGCAAATGCTATAAAAATATGGTGGAGTATGTGTTTTGAAGAAACCTCTTGAGGTTTCCTATAACTAATTATTTACAGTATGAAGATCTGGCATAACAGGTATAGGAATCCTGGCGATTATGTATTAACATAATCATGGCCTGTCAGATGTTTTTAATTAAGCTTTCCCTAGTCTGAGTGCTCGGAATGGTGATGAGCATTAGCATCCTTTAGCAGAGCAGTGCACAACTTGTTTGCAGACTGTGACCATGTGTTGTGCTCAATGTTAGGCTTTGAAGTATGGATTCAGTTTGAAATTGGATGAAGTGAGGTCTTACATTTGTGCCTTGGTGATTCCCTCTCTCATGGTTGCATCTGCAAGTACTTTTAGCCTCTGAATTTCATTGTAGACTGTGCTGGGTATAAGAAGCTTTCTGTAGCCAACATTTTGCGATCTCATGGAGGGATCTAAAAGGCAGCCTGGATAGATTCCCAAGTATACTCCAACATCAGGTTCTGCAAGGTAAACTGTACTGCCGACTTCTATCCCTTCCTTGTTCTCAGGATTGCTGCACAAGTATGACTAACACGTTACCTGATGGAGGGGTTATGCATAATTGGCCAGTAATATTGGAAAGCTGGGTGGCAGGCTTAATGAATACACCAGGTACAGGAAAGTGGTTTTTCCCCTCTATTCAGCAGTGGTAAGGCCACATATGGTGTGCTGTGTCCAGTTCAGGGCTGCCCAGTGCAAAGAGGATGTTGGGAAACCAGAGGAAGACAAGCCAACTGCTCCAGGATGGTCAGGTGCAGGACATTCAGGGAGACCCTGGGACAACTGGGTCTGCTCAGCCTCAACAAGAGCAGGTTAAGGGCAGGGAGGGGGGCAAAATTGCTGTCTTCAGGTTCCTGGTGGGTGGTTAGAGAGAAGATGGAGCAAAGCCCTTCCTAGAGGGGGCACAGAAAGGGGGAAAGGTAGTGGGGTGCATGAAGCAGCAAGGGAAACTCCAACCAGGTTAAAAGAAAAATTTCTTCAGTGAAGGGAGTAAAGCTGAGGACTGGAGAGGTGGTGGGATCCCTGTCCCTGGAGATGTTCAGAGCTCCACTGCAGAAGGCCAGGGGTAACAAGACACAGAGGTTGGTCCTGCTTTGAGCAGGAGGCTGGACCAGATGAAAACCAGAGATAATTTCCAGTCTCGGGCTGTTCTATGGTCCTGTTGAATCTCATGGGGGGTGGGAGTGTTACTTTTCCTGTGCAATTCTAGTTTTTAGTGTGCTTAAAGCTAAGAACAGTCTACAAAAATGTGAGTTTTTCTGTTGCCTTAAAGCAACATATTGGTGTCTTTATGGTTTGGTCATGGGAGAAATATGTGATTGTACATGATTTGGGATGGCATTCATACACAGGCACATAGATGCACAGAAAGATTTTCTGTGCATCCAGGAAGAAAGAGTAAAAATTTAGAATGTTCATGCTTTTAACATATAATCAATTGGATATCATTTGCTGTATTTGAAGAATTTTGTCTTATGGAAACAAAAGGACTGTGGGAAGTGAGTCTTTGATCTAGTGTAAAAAACTGTATATTTAGGGGGGAAAAAAAAAAAAGGGTTTAATATCTGGACAAAATTTCCTGGCTGCGAAATACATTAGACTGGAATGTCTTGCTAAATGATGTAGTGGAAGGTCATTCTTTCCCAACCTCCCCAGAAAAAATTCATCTCAACAATAATATACAGGTAGCTGATCACAGCCCTTTCAGACTGAGGTGAAACCCTAAGGAGGACTGCACACCAGAACTAACAAAGTAAGACAAGCAGTTTAAAAGACCACTTAATCCGTGGACCCACTTCCCTCACTTCCTAAGGGTCCACAAGTCACAAATGTAGCTCCCTTCTCTGAATGTATTTATTAAGGAAACCATTCTGCATGGAGAGGAGAGTGCTCAGCTGATCTGCAATGTGGAATTTTTAATTTGTTTTTATTTTCCATAATCTGGGTTCTAAATAGATCCATGTTCATAAAGTTGTACAAATCAGCATAGAGCACTGGTGTTGCAGGAGCTCCCCTCTGCATCCACTTCAGTGTGTTCTTTGTTGTAATTTTTCTTCCCCCCCCCCCCCCCCCCGCCTTTATTTTCAGAGGAATTGGGGAGGAGGGTCCTGTTTTTTAAAGAGGGAAATTTCTGGCCATCTGCATGTAAAACAGGTTGTTGCTTGCCTGGATATCTATGCATGGTCATTTAGGAGTGCTCATGCACTTTCCCATTTTGTGTACAAAACTGTGTGAATTGCATACAATTTAGGGAAACGAGTGTGATCATAAAGTGTCACTACGCAAAGTATAGTAGCTCGGCTTTTGTCATAAAATAAGCTATGTAAATAAAGCTAATACTGGCAAAGACAATGAGATTAAGATTAGCAAGTAATGAGTAAAATGATTTACTTGACTACAAAGAGAAACTGGATGAGAATCTTATCTGGGAAACAAATGTAAATCCTCAGATTCCATTAGAGAGACACCAATTAGCGATAGCTCCGAATCTGATCCATTATATATCCATACTAGCCCTGGAAGCACCGCATTACAAAGATTATCTGTGTACTGTGTATGGCTGGTTATACGAAGTCCTCACTGTTACAATAAAAATTCTCCCATTCCCTAACCACTTCCTGCAATCATCATCTGCGACTGTAACAGTTTGAAATTAGTTGAACAGGATCCTCTTTTTTGTTAATTTGCTTATGATTATAATTAAGGTAAAACCATCCTTTTTAAAAATTAGTTAGCTTTTAACTTCAGGCCAAAAGCTTCCCATTACCCAAATGAAAGAGCAGAGATAAAGTATTTTATATTTTATCCTATATCAGCTTCCTAAGTATTTAAATTTTTTTAACAAATGTTTAAAAACATAAAACATGCAAACTTGTGATTAAGTGCTTACATAGTGATTTGTAATGTCAATTTTTTTGAAAATTATTATTTGCGTTCATGATAAAGTAAATGCTGTCTGTTATTATACCTCTGTTTCTGCTATATGGAAATCACGGTGCTTAAACAAACTGCATTATGAAAAACATGTGTTTTGAGAACCTGTTCTCTAAAGATATTTAATTTCCATTTAGAACACTAGCTTTAAAATTAATGACTCTGCTTCAAAATGCAAATTTCCCTTCTCTATTTCAAGTAGACAAACTGAAGTTCACTGACTCCTGAAATATCGCTGCTTTGTCCCAAGAAAGCGCTGTCTTTTTAAATCTCAGCTCTAATTCCTCTTTGATTTTGCATCAACACCTTAATGGGGAAAAAATTCGCCACAAATCAGCATCTGATTAGCCCAAATCATCCCCTCCTAATCCCCCGCCAAAAAAACGCAATTTACAAAATACTGTTGTGCGCCCGTGTAACATCTTTGTAAATTTAAAAACCCAGGTGTATTGATGAAAATAAATAGAACATTTTAATTAAAACTCATAAAATTGTTGGACATCTGCTCCAAATTGTTCAACATTTTAGTGGTTAACAGATTTTGTGCACCTAGATAATGAATTACTCGTTATTATTGGCATAAATAGTAGCTGTGGGGCTTTTTATAGCAAGATCAGAAGCCTCTTTGTGAAAGCTCTGGCTTACTTTATAGTCTTTTGGCAGATGCCTATTAGAACCAATAAGTTTAGCTAAAAAAAGGGAGGCAGAGTTAAACACAGGAAACAAGAGTTGAATGTCCGCCAATAAAAATGATCACAAATCAGGGCTGCTGATGTCATAACCCTTGAGGTCAGAGGTTGGGCACGGAATAAATGGCTCTGAAAGGGGCAGCCTGTCTGGAGGGCTGAGCTGTTGTTGGCAGGCAGGCACGGCCATGAGTAAATGGGAGGCACAATGCCGCCATGGGCCTCATTAGCAGCCATGGGCCCGGGTGAAGAGAAGTGCTTGATGAGTCCTTCACGTCCCACTGTGGCACTGTGTGATGTAAATGGAATAATTACTATGATCTAATGGGCGTCGCTTTTGCATGCGGGGGCCCCTGCTGAATGGAGCCCCTCTTTTATGGCATTCAGCCCGGGTTGTGTAAACTGTGGGGTGCCGCTGGGGATGGGAGCCCGCGGGCCGGCGGCAGGTCCGCGCCGACCCGCTTGTATTCACCCTCAATAGAAAGAGGAGGCCAAGTAATTTACTTCCCTGCCTTTCACCATGAGAGTGGCAGATTGAAGGTCACACTCGATTTGGCAGGACTTGAGTCGCGCTCTGTGCTGACGCCGAGTTAGACAGATGCAACATCTATTTGAGGGACTTTTCAAGGCCCGGGCCGTTTTAATTGCCCCGCGCGCCGGCATGCGTGCTCCCAGCCGCGCCTGCGTCCACACAATGGGGCGGGAGAGATATTTCACTTTTAAGAAAGCAAACGGTGTGGATTTTTAAGCGTCCGCCTTTAACGGGCTTCGTTTTTCATCGGAGCTTCACATGTCTCTGCGTAGGGTGCTGAGGTGGTAGTGGTTCTCGAGGTCTCGCTGGGCTGGATGGGACCCTGACTCAGATGATAACAGACAGCCCATTGTTGTCTTTATATAGATCATTAAAAGTATGAATTATTTTAATTGCGTCTTGGGTAGACATACTACTTTTCCAATCTGAAAAGAAGTGATATTATCTCTACATAAAATTTGTTAGGAATGTCCTGTTAATAACATCCTACTATTTGTGTAATGCTATATGCTCCTCGCTTGAATCCAGGCTGACACAGTCCTGACATAACAAGATTTCGTTGTGGCTGATTTCAGATGTCTATATTAACAATCAGCATCATTTCCTTATTAATTACATGCTTTGTGCATCCATATGGTTTAAATTAAGTTTCTCAGCCTTTTTTTTTTTTTTTTTTTAAGTGGGATAATACTCTTTACAAACTCACTCGCTCCAAAAATGTTTTGTGCATTTTTTCCCCAGTACTCCCTGTGGGCATGCTTTTTAGGGAACTATAAAACAACTTTTATTTTTGATGTTTGTTTTCATGGTATGCTCCGTGCATGGCTAATGGAGGCCAAACCATGGACACATAGAAGTCAGTGGAAAAACTCTCAATGACTTCAGTAGGACCAGAATTAAAGTGTGTGGTCTACAAGAAATTCGATGGAATCCAGTCCGTTGGAAAATATTTTTCCATGGGATATTTTATAAGGTCATTTTAATTATGACCTGTACAGTATTTTGTTGTTTGCGGTCACATGGAATTCGCACTCATCGTTTGTGAAGACAACACAATCTTTCCTTTAGGCAACATTTTTTATTTTTAAAGAAGGAATAGATTGTGGATACTTGGGAAGGTCAAATCTAGGTCAGCATCAGTGCTCTAAGCAGTACTCTAAACACATGTTTACATCATTTGGAACCTATTATTCATGGTTTTATATTACTTATTGTGAAATAATGCATCAACAGTTTTGTTTTGTTTTGTATTTAACTGGTAATATTTGAGTGTTAAACTTCACATCAGAGGAGTGTGGGAGAAACAAACATCTAACAATTACTAGACAAAATAGATTGGAAGTTGACGATCTTCTGTTGCCTGTGGAATCATGGATGTAGTGATGTGGTTTTCTTGGCTACTTCAAAGAAATCCACAAAAGAAGCACCTACTAAAAGCAAAACCTGTTGTCAGGAACTGTAAATTCTCTATACCTGGTCTATCTGCTAGGTCCTTCTGACAGTTCAGAAAATTGTGTGAGGTTCACAAACTGAAGAAAGCTGGAAACCCCTGATGAAGCGTCTTTCAGTGTGTTATGAGTGAGTTACCGTAGTTCTTTAGTTCTCTCTCTTGCTGCTTTGGCTAAATCCAATAAACCTGGCAGCAAGCATCGAAATCTGCCCAGGGCTTGGTCACTGCACTGAAAGGCAGTAGCTATGTGCTTCTTTTAGCAGTGCCAAGTGTCTTAAATTGCTTGGTTTCACAAGAACATTTTCCAGATGCAAAGGAAGCCAGCAGTGATGAGCCTTCTGGACAGTGAAATGCAGGAGGCTCAGGGTTTCACGCTGTCCTCCCTCACGTTCACAGTGCTCAGGAGTCACCGAATCCCCCCGATTTCGCTTCCGCTTCACAGAACTCTTTGGTCTTCCTTCGGCCTCTCCTGCCCCCGCAGAATCAATGGGGGTTTTGTCCTTGGGAAACAGACCCCTGGACAGGTCAAAAAGGATTTTCTGACACCTAGTAAGTGCAGGGGGAACAGAGGATGCTCAGTGTAAGGCAGAGATAGTGCAGGTTTGCAGGGCCCTTCTTTTGCTGGTTTGGGGATGCGTCTTGCTGCCATCTCTTGCTGCCAGGCTCCAACCTTCTCACTCTGGCTTTTCTTCCTGTTGTTCCAACGTCTGGTGCATCTGTAAGTGGGTGAGTAGCACACCAAGCCTGTCCGAAATCACCCCCTGCTTCTGGTGCCCCATGTTTAATTGCTCTCTGTCCCTCTTCCAGCTGGCATAACGCAAGGCATTGCCCGCCTCCGTCCAAGGCAGTCCTTCGTGTGGCCTGAGCTGGCAGCTCCCAGTTTCCCTGAGCACAGAGAGCAGGACTTGTGCCAGTGAGTTCAAAGAGCACTAGAAATGAAAGACAGTCTCAACCAGATTTCCCAAATTGCTCAACGCTCAGCAGTTCCCTTGCTGAGTCTGCACCTGAATAAGTGGCTTGATTTTTCAAAGTTATTTGCCAGCTTGTAACTCTTGTTGCTCCTCATGATAAATAAGGTTTCAGTGGGAGTTGTTGTCCATTAAATACCTGGGAAACCTTCCCTGCTATAGATACTGTTATTAGAATTATTATTCCTTTATTTGTTAAAGCTGTTATTTGTTCCTATAAATATTCTGTGGTAAATTAATCCCACTTCAGGAGACGAAGCAGGCTGGCTCTGTCATTTTAGTACACCTAAAGTAAACCATTAGTAAACATTGCTGATAGAAATCTGTCAGAGGAAGTCAAACACAAAAGCCAATTCAGAGTTTCAAGTGTGTTTTGGTTAGTACCGATCCTCCTGAAACTGGTTTTCAACAGTTTTCTTGTTTTCTGGGAGCAGCAACACCAGCAAACAAATAATTGCCAGTCCTGTCCCCCACCGATCACTCTGGAAAAGGGTTAAATTTAAATAATAATTTCGTGCACTGTTCCTGTTGTAGGTGGGGTTTGGAATGCGGAGTACAACAGACCCTCGCATTTTTCACTGATTATCTTTAATTACTTGTGAGGGCTGAGCAGCTCGCATTACCCCCAGGCACCGCAGACTGACAAGGAATCTTCTTTCAAGCCATTTATAGTGCATCGCATTATCAAGTAACTAACAGAGCAAAACTGACACGAAAAGAAAGTTCATTATTACTTTCATTATTGTCAAAAGAGTTTTACTTACTTCTGAAGCCCTACTTTTAAATACACTTTCTACTCTGAAAGTGTTGCCAGTGTGGGGCTTCTCCCCTGCCCTGGAGGAGGCTTTGCCTCTGCAGCACAGAGCGGAGCAGCCGCAGTGCCCAGCAGCCCACAACTCCTTCAGAAAAAGCTAATTGTGCTTTTAGAAAGTGCCTGCATCTGTGATTTGAAGGCTGGAAGGTATTTCTTTCACCAGGCTTTAGGTGGAATAGGGAAAATGGAAAATTATCTGTACTGGGAGGTTTTAGCCTTTTTTTTCCTCATTCCTTCTGTGTTTTTCAGGGGCGAGGTGGGCTCTGTGCTGTGAAGTTAAGCTCACTGATGAGAGCTCTGCTGCTTCTGTGTCTGTCACAGATGCCTTAGAGGAAGGCAGCAGGACATGTGGGTTGTCCAGAGCTGACAGATCTATGCCAAAGTGTCATCTTTGAACACTAAAATCCCAGGGTCTCTGATAGGAACCTTATTTGGTGAGGTTAATGCAGCACAGGATAAATGTATTATGGGATGGTGGGAAACCATGGAGGTTTAAACTGCAAAAAAAGCATGCCACGGTGCCTGATTTTTGCACATCTATCTTCATGAACCTCTAGCTGTCATTTTGTTGCACGCAGTCCCAGCATGGCACCTTGGGGCAATGAGGAACTGAGGCAAGAGTCAGCAAAAACTTGGGTCTCTGAAGAAGCCCAAACTAACCAAGGGTATGTCCTTCTTTCTCCGAGCCTAAGGGATCACCTACATCCTGAAACAGTGTTAAACTGGCTAGAAGCTCACAGTCTAAGCTCCCTTCTGGAAGATGATGCTGAGACTAGCATTGCCCAGTAAAACACTGCAATACTGGTTGCCAGCCCTACCCCTCCTGTGGATTATAGCCTGGACTACTCGCATGTGCCACTAGGAAAAATCCTGACTCAGTGTCTTCTCTTGAATGATGACGAGTTTGAATGAATCTTTTCTACCGTGCTTTATTATTGTAGAATAAAAAATGTTATCAGGGTGTAGCTCTGTCTGTGTGATGTCTCCGGTGCACAGAAGTGGTGCTCTTTGTAATGATTTTGCTCTTGAGATTGAAGTTGCAAAATACATCTGCAGTTCATAGTATGCAATTCTGTTTGTCTACGAAAACGTGCCTTGAGAGGCGTCCAATAACTAAGCACTAGGATACTGGCAAAGATCATGCTTTTAACCCCTCCACATTTTACAGATGTAATTTAAATTACTAACAAAAATCTAGTGGCCAGAAATGAAGACATTGCTGCTGTACGGGCAATTACTTATTAATCTAGGCATGTACTTTAACAGTGCCAGATTCCATATGTAATTTGTTTGACCTATTTGCTTTTAAAACTGGATTTTTTTTTTTTTTTTTTTTTACTGCATCTGTGGGAATGCTAATCGAGCCTTAATAGGCAGATGGAAGTATTTGCAAACCATTTTATTTGTCTTATTTTCAGTACTGTGGTTTATCAAGTAGTTCATGAGCAAATTGAACAGCCAGTCTGTGTATACAGATACTTTTAATCACAATACGTGCTGTGCACATCAGGCACTGATGTTGTGTTTTGAATGAGTGTCTTGCATTGTCTGATGACAGTGTTTGCAGGTGGGGAGGATATAAGCATGCCCAGATATATTATACATAAAATGTGACCGAGCATGTGCCCATGTTGTAATGTCAGCAGCAGTGTCAGACTCAGCACTCTTCTCAGTGACTCATTTCTCCTCTATGTCATAAGTTCATGGTTATTGCCTTTTTTATTTATTTATTTTTTTTCCCCTCCCTGCAGAAAGATGACCCAGGTAACTGGCGATCAAGTAGAGCCATGGACTCTATAGATAATTTTCTGGAGACCTCATTTAAAAATATACCTTTGAAACAACTTATTACAAATCCTTCGCTCATATTTCTGCTAATTCTTACCTCCAGGACAGTTTTATTTACATATTTTCAAATCATAAGAAAGATCAATTTTAGAGTAAGATTGGCGAAATCTTCTGTAATGACAAGAAGAAAAGTGGAGTTCCTCTCAGCGTGCAAGTTTTCAGCGAGCAAGAGAGCAAAACTGGGGACTGGCAGCAATTACTTTGCAAACCCAATTTGTACATCTTGGAGCTGCCAGTAGTTCCTCCAGACCAAAATTCACAGACGCCTTTACTGCAGGTCTTACATTTGAGAGCAGTTTGGTCCACAAAGTTGTTCTTGTGTTCTTCTGAATTTTTTGGTTTCTTTTTTCTTTTTTTTTTTTCTAATAATGGAAAGCCCAACTATTACACATCCCTCTGACCCAGAGTAGATTGAATAAGCAGAAAATGGCAGGATTATGGGTCACGATGAACAAGCTGTATCACAGAGCTACTGCTGGGGCAAGGCAGGAAGTATTATGCAAGTTGAGGGTGCATCTTATGTTACGATGGTGTCTTGAAATGCCAATGTAAATAAGGTAAGTAGGGCTGCCAAAAACCAATTTTCTCCCTTTATTATTCTACCTTTTCAATTCTAATTAATTTTTTTTTTAAACAAGGCTAATGGCCTATAGCTATGGGATGGTAAGATAGGGCTGAGATAATGGGAACATCATTATAAAAAGAAATGCTGTGTAAAAAGGTAAGATAGTAAAGGTGAAGCACATTTAGCACAGGTACTTTACAGTACCCATTAGCTGCAAGCTAGTAAGATGGGTCTTGACTGGTTCTCCCAGAAACTTTGGCAACTTTCTTCTTTTCTGTTTTGAGAGAAACAAGAGTCTGTGCTGAGTGAACTGGGTTGGGTTGGGCTTGGCTGTCACTGCCACGCTCTAGAAGAAGGGTTTGAAAGTCAGGACATGATGGCCTCAGTGACATCTCAGACTTTGAAACACATCCATGGGGATTTTGCTACAGGTCAGGAAAAATTGTGCCTGCACTTGCAAGCTGTGAATCCCATGGTCTCTGCTGCTGACCTCCAGCCATTGCTGGCTGCCAAGAGTTGCTCCGCAGGTTGGTAGCTGCAGTGCAGCTGGGCAGCTTGGGAATATCCACACCAGCCATAAGCAAGTTAAACTGGATGTTTGAAGCATTTGTCACATGGCATCGGGGCACTCCTAGTGGGTTCATTTGCCTTTTGCAAAAACAGAAAATTTGGCCACATGCAGCTCTGAGCCACGAGACTGCGTTGCTTCCACGTATTCTGGCCCGTCCTTGGCACACTTAAAAGCTACCCAGCTTAATAACTGTTAATAACTGCTGAGAACCAAAGGAACCTTTGACTCCTCTTTTGTGACTATATTGCTTCTGCATCTGTTGCCAGTATGCCATCTTCTGAGTAGGAGCAAGAAGAGAACCTGTGTATTTTAAATCCCTCGTTTTCTGAAATCTCTGAGAATTCTCTGAGATTTTTTTTAATCCCTGTTGGACGCAAAAAGAAATCTAGAGGTGTTTATGTCCTTGCTGCTACAAAACATTATTTCCTTCTTAAGCACGGTCTTCCCAGAGCCCTTCTGGGTGCCTTGATGTGTTTTTTCAAAGCACTTCTGCCTGTAGCTTTCTCCCACCTGCTCTGCCCCTCTGTGTGCCCAGCAGACAGGTACCTACTACCAGTACCAGCAGCAGCTCTCCCAGCCTTCTCGTTCAACTTTGCATGCAGCTTTAAACCAGTTTGTTTTCTGTCCCAGGGCTGCAGACACGGTACTGGCTCTGTTTGCCTGTGTGTCTGCAGAAATTCTCTATACAGGAAAGGCTACTCCCAACAAGGTAAAGAGGAAACTTTTGGTTAGATCAGACCCGGATGAATATTCAGAATGACTTGATGGTTCTAGAGCATAAAATTTCTTCTCTATTTCATGAGGAATCCTGCTCATATCTGAGATATCTAGACATTTCTCTAATGATTGAGCACATTTCAGCAATACAAAATGGACAAGAATGGTTGGTATGATGCAGTTTATTTTCTGAAAGAAAACAACTAATAGCATGTGCAATGACTCAAAAGTGTGCAATTAAAAAAGAAGGAACTTAAATAACTGTTACATTCTCGACAGTATAGTCTTGTGAATAACTAGAAGGACCTATTCATTATTTGCCTCCAAATATATCTCCACTCAAATGATTCTTCTGTTTGGGGGAATCTCTATTAATAGAGACCAAGGAAAATAATGTCATCTTTGTCTCTTTCTAAGACATGTCCTTATTGTGTTTTGGACAATGGGGTCATTTATGATGATGAGGTAACTTGTTCTGAATCCTGAAAATGTAATTTCAGATGAACTGTGAGTAGTTTTACTAGTTGTTGAAATGTCTTTGCAACCTAATTTCCAATTTACAATAACCAGCATTCTAACATTGGTGTAAACAGCAGCTTAGGCATCTGTATGCTTCCTTGAATGAAAATAGGGTTGCGGCGGGGGGAATAAAATAGCTTGTCTTTCTGTGAATTCTGCTCTTTTTTATACGTTATATCCATATATTCATCTTGGGAGAGCTGGGCAAGAGGATAGAGGATGCCTGACTGCATCACTTCGGCAATGCGTGCTGCCGTGCAGCCCATGTGCCAGAGCTTTGGCGCAGGGATGGGCTGACCTGTGGTAACATGGCCGGCAATGGCAGGGAGCTGTGCCTCAGCCAAAAATACAGCAAGCAACTGCTGAAAAATCGATCCTTGGGCTCTTCCCTATCTCTCAGCAGCAGCTCTCTGCCCATAACAAGCTACTGATTTCTATCTGAAAGCAAAGGCTTTTCTCTGCCCTTCCAGTTTCTCTTATTTTGGAGAAGTCAAAGATTAGGATTTACAACAGAACCCATTATAACGGCTCGTAAACCTCTCAGGCTTGCAGATTGTAAGCAGGTAATTAAAGTTAAGCACCTGCTTTAGCGTTTTTCTGATATGCAGTACTCTACCCCTGGCGTCAGTGAGGCAGTAGCTTTGTGAGGATGGCTCCAGTGGTCCAGTCCTCCAGAGGAGATGCTTCTGCACAGTCAGCTCCTGCAAGGGCTCCTCTATTGTGGGAATCGGAAATATACCGGAATCAGGCATTCCTATGCCACTTTATACGTATCTATAGCACTTTACATCCGTATAATAGTCTTGCGTGAAAATAACATTTATGGCCCTGACAGACCCTTGCACGGATCCTTTAATTCATTGAATGAGTTTTGTCTGAAAGAAGCAGAGCAAAGCGGAGCTGTGGTTTCTTTTTTGTTCAGATGATGCAGGGAGCAAAGAATCTGCATTAATGCCTCCTTTTATTTGTATTTGAATGTCAGAGTAGATAAGGGAAAGAGTTTTCTAAATTTCAGCCAGTCTGTCCTAGCTTTGGCTATTCTGCTATATTATGATATACCTGTATTTATCAAATTATGCTTTATGTTTTTACAATTGGGCTAGAAAAACTAACAAAATGAGGAGAGGAGGATGCAAGACTTTGACTCGGTGTGGATATTGATGTGGTTTAAGGATCTGTTTAAACTAAGCTCATGTAAACCATTGTGCTGATATAAGTATGTTGAAGACTGCTGCTGCCAAGCATTTTCACTGCAATTTACAGCTGTGCTGTAAATTAACCAGTGCAGCTAAACTCCTATAAACTAGGTTAAGTTTATTTCAAGGGTATTTTCACATAAAGCGGTATTGCTTTAATTATCTATTTTAAAACCACATAATTTTGTTAATGCAGTGTAACTTTTTATATGTAAAGTAGCCTTCAGAAAATTGACGGAGCGCCAAATTCTGCTCTGTGTTTTTGCCTTGCTGAAGGTTTGGAGTAACTTTCTTTAGTGTTACATTTAAGAGCAATATTCAGCTTCTTTTTTCTCTTCTATTAGAAGAATATGGAGGAAATAACTCTCAATCTCATCAATTTACTATGATTGCAGTGTTATGTGAAGAATGAGAAATAGGTTATTATCCAGTCAATAAAATCAGGAATCATCCTCCAAAGAAAAATATTTTAGCTTTTTCTTATCAGTCTACTTTAAAAAACCAAAGCAACCAAAGAAACAAAACCCCAGAAAACCACACACTAATTTTCATACTATTTTTAAGATTAAAAGCTTCGGGTAGGCAGGGTTTTACCCAAGCACAATAGAAGTGTTAGTCTATCAAGCCTTTCTTTTTACGCTTGTGTGCAGTGAATGAAGTTCAATCCCCTGTGTGTTATTTCCCCTGTGATTTATTTCCCCTTCTTTACCCAAACAACCATGGACAAGAAAGATGCCACCAAGAGTGGGTACTTTAAGTGAAAAACACCAGTTTGGAAGATGGGTAGGAGTTTTGCTGAGGCAGCTCCGGCAGGAGAACTCATACCCAACATTTATAGCAGGGTCTCTGGCAGGGGAAGCGTAGGTGGGCTGTTTCTTTAGCTGATGTGAACTTGGGTATTTCCACTGATACCATTGGAGTGACAGTGACTTTGCACTGCTTTGAGGCCTGGCCCATTTGTGTCTCATATCAGTTTTAGCTTAACAGTGCTGGATGGCTGTCTTCATTCTATTACACTATTTACAAAATGATTGTAATTAACTAGATGATGACTTAATAAATGCGTAAGATAAATTCTTCTTGGCTGGAAAGCAAAAATGGTTGGCAGCTTCTGCTTGCTTAAATTAAAACAAGAAGTTGCTTGACGTTACGTTTCCAAACAGGCAAAAACTTGCATTGCTATTCAGAGCGGTAAAATGAAACCATGACAATATTGTTGTTTGAGTGGGTGGTGCTGGAAATTGTTTTACTTAAAACCTCTCATTTATCTGTGCACAAAAAGCAGCCTGTTGCTTTCTTTTCAACATGTGTGAAGGGGTAACATGGTTATCTATACATGATTATTTACCAAACAGAATATTTGCTGTCTCCATGTATGTACATATATGTATTTGGATTAACTGAGTGAATGCTTCCTCTCTAATTCTCCCTTTGGTTAAGGGTTAGCTCCGCTGCATTTGCACGCATGCCAATTGGTTCACTTTAAAAGAAGCAATAATGTGGTTAAAAAAAGGCAATGCCATTATTTTAAGCATTTTCTTTCTAAAGTTTTCCTCCAGCTGTAGTTAATTTATGTTTGATTAGTCTGACCTTTCACCCTGTAAGGAAGTAGTTTAGCAAAAGGGATAAATGTGGTCACAGTATATATGTGTGTGTATATGTATGTAATCATCATCTTTTTATTGATTTATGTTCAGCATGAGGAAGTTCTGATTACAAATATTTATGCACGCTTTTATCTGTGCTAAAGTTTACCATGAGTGTTTGAAACTATGCATTTTTTGCCCTTAAAAAAGATCTTGATGAATGCAAAATTGCAAGAGAATTGCTTGTTTAGTTTTTTTCTAAGTCACACAAAATAATCTTTGCCTCTACTTTTGAATTAATTCCTGTATTTTAAATACGTCTGTTTACTGGTCGGTCATTACTGAAACCTAAATCTTTGCTTGTGGTTGTAAAATGAACATGTAAGTTTGCACAGAATGATGCTGAAACAGAGCTCTGCGATGCTAACGCCAGGGGAGAATGACAGCTGAGAAGGAAGAGGCTTTCAGATCTCTTACCTAGCAGAGGGCCTGCTCTCTCCTCTTCTGTCCCGAGCGTATGCCTATGGTTTTGCCTGTCTTAGGCTTTGTGGAGAGGAAGCTCTCTGTTGATTTGTGTGTTATATAGAAGGATTAATTAATTGTATCATTGCCTCTCGCTGCTGTTTGAGCCTACAATGATTTGAAAATTTCATGCCTTGGGTTCTGACTTTTTGTTTGTACAAAACGTTTGATGCACCTATGTTCGAAAGCTCGGGGAACTTGTCCTGTTCTAGAGAGGTTGCCCAGCTGGGTTGTTCAGATCCAAATCCGGAGTTGGATTTCTGTCATTGGTGGATTGTAAGATATTGGCTCAGATTGAGTTTGGAGCTGCTTTTCAAATGACACAAGTTACAGGAAATAATTGGCAGAAAGATGACTCAGTTGTTGCATTAGTTTCCTCCCAGTTTGACTGAAGTGTGTGGTGCTGCAAACTCAGTGAGGGCAATTGTTGAGGGATTTGTAACTGTGAATTTCATCTGGGATCTGATCAGCTGTTGCTGCGATGCCTTTATGGCACTCCCAGCTGTAATTGGTACAGTCCTTAATGGCATCTTTTATGAGTTGTCTCTCTTGGCACTAGGTCGGCTATTTGAAAAATAAATCCAGTTTGTGAATACATACAACCAAAGAGGTGTATTCCAAGCCAAGAGTAGTTTATTCAGATGAATTAATACCAATTGTTTCTGTATTTACAGCATGGCAATCTTCTATGGAGTTTCAGAAACATTTAAGAGGTGGAAACAGGAACAGGTGATGCAGGAAGACTACTAAGACACCGTCTCAGCATGCAGGGATGGAGTTAGGGAAGCCAAAGCTCTTCTGGGTGGGAAGGGGACCTGGTGACAAAGAACATGAGAAAAGCCATGGAACTGAATTAATTCTTTGGCTCAGTCTTTACTGGTAAGATCTGCCTTCAGAAATCCCAAGTCCCAGGGCCAGAGGGAAAATCCTGAGCAAGGAAGAGTTTCCCTTGGTGGAGGTGTATCAGGGTAGGGAATACTTAACCAGACTGTGCATACAGAAGGCTGTGGGACCCAATGGAATGGACCTGCAAGAGCTGAGGGAGCCAGCTGGTGTCCTTGTTACATCAGTCTCTGGGATCTCAGGATGACAGAACATTTGAGGTTGGAAGGGACCTCTGGAGGTCATTTGGTCCCTCTCTAGAAAATCATGGAAATCCAGACAGATTCCTGAAGACTGTACTGTGGGTGCTGGTACTTTCCTGTATGTTAATGGACAGCTCAGGTGCTTCTTAAACAATCTGCATTTGCTCTTTTTTCTTTAAAATGCATGTTTTCTTCAGTCTTGTTGGGGGTTTTCACTCTCTGGAAACCTTGGACAGTGCATTTTCCTGCTTGGTTAGAAGCTCTTGCTGTTGCTGTAGCGCTCTAATAATGGGAGAATACTATGAGAATACGTCTCTTGTTGTCATTAGTTTTAGTTGTTGGTATCAACTAAGTTACATGAATGTCCTTTTCAGTGGCCCTTTTCAGTGAAATGCTTAAAATTTGGAGGTGTTCTAGGCCTTAAGCTATGCCTTGCGGCAGCGATACCTTGCAGATGGAAGAGCAACTTCCAACAAAGTTGACTTTTTTATTACTACACCCCATCTTTCAATTTTACAATGACCTTTTCATTTGGGAAGCACACTTTTCTTGTCTTGATGCTGACAATGAGGAGAGAAGCTCTGTACCTGCGTTTGAGGGCACACGTTAGTGCGTGTTAGTAACTGTCACCGCAGGAAGGCGATGTGTTGTGAGAATCTTGCCCAAAGCACACGAGCAAAGTTCGCGTTAGGAATCCGCTTAAATTAAAGCAAAGCTTGGCACACTCAGTAGCAGTTCAAAATCCAATCTTGTGTTGTCACAAATTCTCTGTCATTAGCTTAATGTGAGCGTGAACTACGTGTGCTGTCAGACTTTCCTTACTGTAGGGAATTTTGTACTGTTGCTCCTATTATATCAAGAGTCCCGGAGTTGAAAGCTGCGAGCAGTGGTGCTGCTGTGCTGCTGATCTGCCAGAATGGTAAGAGCTGCTCACAAAATAGTCTAATTTCAGCATCTGTCAAAGAAATGAAGCTGATCAACAAAAGAGTTCATTTGATTGCTTTGAAAAAAATTAAGTGCTGGCTTATGACACGCGAGGCATAAATTAAATCATAACTAGATCAAGATTACCGACAAGAAGTGATGACAGGTGTTGTGAATAAGTTGACACAGGGATACTGCCCTGTATAACAATTGTCAGTCATTGGCTAGTTTTGAGGTTCTGCTGTGGCTAATGGGGAACGGTTACTAGAAATGCAGAGGAACTGTTATTAACGGTCATATTTAAAAATAATTTTTGGTACAAACATTTGCTACTTAAACAGCTGCAGACACGTCTGATACAGCAGTATTGGTCAAAGCCGTATATAATGCTGCAAGTATATTTGGTACAGTGGTTAAGAATCAATTTCTAATGGAGATACTGGACTGGGACTAGGAAGATCTGGCTCTGCATTCTGACACAGCCCTCTCTGTGACCCTGGGCAAAATGTGTCACCTCTCTGCATGTCAGCTCTGAGTACAGGATGATATTTCTGTTGTCTGTCTTGCCTGTTTAGGCTGTTAGCTCACTGGTGCATCGCTGACCCGTCTGTGGAGCTGCACACCTGGCACACCTGATTTCCTCTGCTGTAATCCACAACATCACAAAAATACAACTAATTACTGCTACTGGTGAGGCGGGAGGCACGTTGCTTGCCACAATGAAATTACAAACTTACAATAGCAAGAATTATTGCTGCTAAGGTTAAAGCAGTACTGTGTATGCAACCAGATGATAGCCATGCACCGTTATTTAATAGACTGATGCCAAAATCACATAGATGCAATTATATGGTCTCTATTGACATCTTTGACACTTGTATTCCCCCTGCTAGGTACTATGATCTCTGTTGCAGTTTGGGATGCATATGATGGGAGCTCCCCCACCCAGCACTTGACAAGGATGTTTATAGACAGAAAAAGGGATGGGGGGTAAATATCTGCCAGTCAGACCCCTCTCGGCTCTCAGCATCTTTCTTCAGAGAAATGCATCATTATATTTGAACTGTGCTGTTTATGAAGTATCATTAGCATTATTCAGTTTCTGACTTCAGATGTCTTCTTCTGTGGTCAGAGCAATCATTATAGGTTTATCCAAGAAGAGCTGTGACAGATGTCATAGTTTGTTACAGTCACTGTATGCCAGATTTAGCCTCCGGTTATGTACTGCTTGAGTACTTTCTCTAAAAGCATCTTGTGAGTACCCTGCAGTAGAAACAAGTGACAAGGACTTCAGATATATTTGTGACATTGAATGGATGCATTTTTAGGATGAGATTATGATGTGGTAAGCAGGCAAACAAAGAAGCAGAAGATACTTGCACAAAGCCAGTTTCCTATCTTTTCCTAACTGTCCTTTCACTCAGATGATGCACTAATAGTAGCCAAGACCTGCCAAACTGGGGTTGAAGTTTTTTTGGCCTTATGTTGCAGAATTCTTACACTTGTTTAATATGATCTTATCTGTTATTTTCCTTATAGCTTGAACTGCTGTATTAAGCATTGTGGTAAACTGCAGGCATGATGAAAGAAATGAGGGAGCAAATAAGCACAGCTTGTTTTCACACAGGGACACAGGGTCCAAACTCCATTATGAATTGTATTTGGTTTTCAGCTACAAAATACATAACTAGACACAGACCACCTTATTGCTCTGGCCAGAATATAAATAGAGGCAATAAACTGAAAGATCTGTGTCTGGCTGACTATAAAGACTGGATCTGGTGTTATCACATGTACTGAGCTCACACAGGTTTTGTGTGTCAGTAGACAGGCCTTATTTTTGGGACAACTCAGTGCCTTCCTAACCCAGAAACCTTCCTTCTCCCTTCCCTGGCAATGCTGAGGGGGGTCCCACATTGTGGCTTTATTGACTGGGTGAAGAGCCATGTTTTAAATTGACATGATACTGCTTTTTACACGTTAAGTCAGGAGTTACAAGCTGGCAGCAGTCGCTCGAGTGCTGTGTTCCAGGTCAGCTATCAAGTGTTTGTGAAGAGGACATGTAAATACCATATGTTAAGTATGACTGATGAAAACAAATACACAAAACCCTGGAGAACTCACTGGTGTCATCATAATCCTCAGAAATTCTTTCCTGCCCGCTAGAGAGGGAAGTGAGAAAATGAGTGACAGAGCATGGATTACCAATTACGGCTGACACTTCAGTATTCAATTAATGCTTGTAAAGTTGTGAGAAAGGATGCAACAATGTCTACTCCCTAAGTCTGACGACCTGTAAAAAAGAAAATTAATGTGCAGAAACTCTCTTATAAAATATAAGGCTTTTTCATGTTCTTTTGAGAAGGAATCAGACGTGGGACATTATCCATCTGGCCAAATGATCCCTAAGATACTTCTCTCTTCCAGAATAACTGCATTCTTCTGCAAAGGCTGCTTGTCCCATTGATGCTTTCTAAGGGACACTGCTGCCATTCGCTCCTTAATTAGGAGATTAGGAGAATTCTTTGACTGAAAATTAAGTATCACTATGGCTTATTTTTATCACTAAAAGATCACTCCAGCAACTTCCTCCAGGAAATTGCGAAGGGAAGTCATTATGTGAGGGGGGCTGGGGAGGCAAAAGCCAGCTAGATTGTGCATATGAACCCCAGATGAAATGCGTCCTAAGTCTGTGAGGGGGGCAAAAGGGGTGTTTACTAGGTCATTTACCATGTTCTTGTTTTTAAAGTTTCCTTTTCCACGATTACTTGTTGACCTTAATTGTTTCCATGCCCATGAGATAAGTCTTTGTACTTCCTACGGAGGCTTAGCGGAGAGGTCTGGGGATTGCTCTTGCTAATTGCCCTGTATTCCTTCATTTCCCTTGAGTGTCTGTGGCAAGCCTATTCCCACATATGCTACCAAAATCCATTTTAATAGAAGGGGTAGCAATGCACAGCTGACGACATATGTTTAGCTGCATTCAGTACTCGCTGAAGCATGCCTATCATGTTACATAAAAGGAGAAGGTCAGTACAAAACAAACAGCTTTTTACAAGCTACGGCTTAAGGGTCCCGTCCTAAAGAACGCTTACATTTCAGAGAGAGACAAATAAGCTTGTCGTTGAGCTCTGTTCTGTGTCTAGGCTTTCTTTCCTCCTTTTTTTTTCTTCTTCTTTTTTTTTTCTTCTTTTTTTTGCATACATTAGAAATTCTGTTAGTCTCCCAGGACAACCTGTGTTAAAACATTCTCTTCTGGCAGAAATAAAGCTCTCCAGGGCCCGATGGTCAGTCTCCCTGCATCCCCAGCGCAGGCTGGAGCGCAGCAGCGGCTCCCCTGGCCCTGCAGCCACCTGCTGGGGGGGGCAGCCCCAGGACCCCCTCGGAGCAAACTTACACAGCACCGTCTGTGGGGCTTTGAGAAGAGGTTTGTCTGTGCACTTAGTGAAAAAAAAAGAACATCTATGAAAGGGGATACTTAAAGAAAACTTGGGTGAATTTCAGTGGAATTGGCTACTTCCTTTTATTTCCTTTTAACTTTTTTTTTTTTTCCCCTCTTACTGACCCAGAACCAAGGCATGAGATGATCCAGGGAAGATTTCCCAAGGCACCAAGGACAGTTGGGCGCTTTTCCCGTTTGCTTTAATGGGAGTAGTGCACACCAGTCCTCACTCTGTGCTTGCTCCCCTCTGGCAGATGTGGCAGGGGGGACGCACAGAGCTCTCTGCTGGGGGGATGGAGGAGTAAATTCAAACCTTGCTTCCATCTCAGCTGGAGGATCTCCCAGCTGCAAATAGGTATGGCCTCAGGCTGCCAAATCAATACCAGCTGGGTTGGTGCCAACCACATCTCGACCGGGTGCGTCCCAGGGAGGGCAGCTCTGTGCTGACCTGGTGGGCTTTTGGAGGTCTGCTTAGACCCTGCTTTGAAGGCAGGTTGGGGACAGATCACCCATGGCCTGGAAAATCCACCAGGGCAGAAAGATATTGCTTCCCAAGATCAATTAATTCTTCTGTAATGTAGCTCGAGACATCTGTGTGGCAGTATCTATAAGGGTGTCCTCACATTCAGCATCTCCGCAGTTTTTGGAGCCTTTACAAACGCAACTCCCCTGGGAAGCATTGCTGATTCAGCAGATTCCTGCAGACAGGGACTGTTTGTGGCACTGATTCATTCATTTTGGTTATTTATACCACTGCGTTAGGTGCTGTGTGAAGCAAGAGCGAAGCTCTGTTCATGCCCCAGAGGCATCTGAAGTCAAGAAGAAGGCAAGATAGAAGAAGTGCATGTAATACATGAGAGGGTTGAAGGAGCAGGCAGCACTGCTAGTCAGAGAGACTAAATTGTGTTTCCAACCTCCTGTCTGAACAAAATCATAGCTTCTCCACTTGATTTCTGCATGCAAACCTAGTTTATGTGTTGTGATGTTAATTCCAGGTGCATAAGCTGTAGTTGAGGTGGTTTCCAACCTGCGCAGGGCTGGGGGCAGCTGTGGCTGCAGCGGGGGGGCTGCGGGGTGGCACAGCAGCCCCCACACCGTGCGACACAGCCCATGTGCCATGTGCGGCGGCACGGTGAGGATTAGTGCCAATTAGTACTGCTGAGAAGTGGGTTTGTTAAAGGTATTTAACGCACCCGGAAGCTCCCAACGAGAGCAAAAATATTTAAAAACCTGTGAAAAATCTGGTCCATAAATATTGCTCTTAATGTGCTTTTCAGACGTTGCTTGGCTCAGTCACACCACTGATTCCTGCCAGGTCCTGACCAGCAGCAGGATGGATCCTTCGGATTCCCCCAAAATCTAGTGGGACCTGATGAGTCTTGAGGACTTTCAGAAACATGATTTTTCTCCGCTTTGTACAAGTGCTTTTTGTTGTTGTTAAATAGCAGCTGATATAAATAGTATCTCTCATGTTTAAACGGGGCATGATTTCTTCCAGATTTCTATGTGAATAATTAAATATGTGGCTTTGCCAGCTGTGTGCTTCGTGCTGCGATGCCAGGGTGTTTTGGTGATCTTAGAAACTGAAATCTCAGGATGTGGCAGAGGCACTGTTGCCAACAGAATGGGCGCAAATGCTCATTTCCCTGGAGGAAAGTAAAGTTCATTTATTGAGTCAAATTTTAGGAGGTTTTCCCCTCTTTTTTTCTTTTTTTTTTTCTCCCCCAAATGTAGTGTAGATTTTAAAAAGCTTTTTTTCAGCCAGCAAATTAAAAGATGCAAATATTTCCAACGTTCTTTGGGGGGAAAATTTTGCAGAAACAGTTTTTGGTGTAGGCTAATAAAATTCCACTGCTTGGCCTTGAAATAAGCACAGAGTGAGTTTTGGGTGCAGGCTGTCCTCCTGCTTTTAAAGTTAAGTAAAAGCTTTAGAGGATGGGACAGGGAATTTGATTGATGGATTTATTGATACCGTTTGTCTGCCTTGTTCTTCCCAGTATTAATGTATTTCACCAGTAGTAAATTGACATTTTTTTGCCTGGTGAGGAGACCAATTGGAGACAAAAGATCATTTTATAGGGGATACCGCTGCTGCCTGTTTATACTCGGAGACAAATGTATGGCATTTCAGCAGTTATTTCAGGCTGTGTAAAGACATGTGACAACACTGACAGCAGATCCACCTGTTCCAAAAAGCATTCAATACCCAAATTGGCACGTTTAATTACTGTGAAGTATATTAAGTGAAACCCCAGCTCAGCGGGGGGAATTTTCACTGTCTTCAGCCAAGCCCAGGATTTGTACCACAAAATTTTCCTGAGCCTAAGGATGCAATGAGCCCGTGTGCAGTGGGCCATGGGATTTAAGCCCTTGCGTCTTGCCTGCTCCTCCACCGTGAGTTTCGGTTTGCTGAGCTGATGGTTTAGATGAAGATCTTTGCAGCCAGAGCTGGGTTTGGTGCTTGGCTCTCGGCTGGTTTCCGCAGCCCAGCCCCGTGTTTCGGGAGCTGGTAGAGGATTCCGCCTGCTCCGACTTGATCAAAGGCTGTGGGGTTCCCTCCTGGTGCCGCGGCTCAACAGCAATTGGGAAGCAGCGTTCCTCGGCAGGTGTAGAAGTCCTTCAACAGGAGAGTGTGGAGCCTTATAGCAAAATAGACATCAGTTAATCTCTCATGCCTAGATGATTTTACTGTGACGTTCTGCCAAGCAGCCCGAGGCAGTGAAAAATAAACTGCTAGCATTATAGTATCATTATGTTTCTGATTCTCCAGAGAAGCCAATATTTGTTTGGTTTTCTCTGAAGTGTTTCATGTCACCATGTATGCTCTCTCCCCTTCTTTTCAGGCCAGGGAGAGGGGGAGGAGAAAAGCAACTGCACAGCCCAGATTTTGTGCCGCTTGGGGCCGGAGGGTCAGGGTTGTTTTGTTTTTGGTTTTTTTTTTCATTGCTCCTTTCTTATACCTACAACATTTGTAAAGATTATTTGGCAACCTATTGCTGCGGTGTCTAAGGGAGCATTGTTTCTGAAACAGGCCACTCTCTGCAAATAAATTTTGGAGCCAAAACTGCTTGTAAATTTGATAGGTGCAGAAAAAAAACCTGAAAGGGACTCATGGGCTGGATCCCTGGCACCCTGGGGAAAAGAGTCCTTCCTCCTGTCATCTGAGCTGTAGGATGAAACTGAACCGTTTTCTACAAGTGGAGGGCTGTGATTTTCAGGAGCTGAGAAATCTGGTGGCTCCTGCGGGGTCAGTCAGTGCCCGGGGTTTTGGGGGATGACACGACAGTTTCTGCTGCTACCTGCCCCACGCTTCCCTCCTGATTTCCAGCCCGGGGGACAGGGTGGCTTGCTCAGCCCATGGCCCCCGGGCAGCCAGCCCTCCCCTCTCCGCTACCTGCCACTGCCCTCTCCTCCCCCAAGGGAGAGCAATGCGGGATCATCCCTCCTTCCCCTGCCTCCCTCATTTGTTTAAGAAAACTCGAAGTGGCTGCTGCAGTTAATTAAAAGGCAGTGGCTGATGTGTTCAAAGGGAGCGCTACCCCTTGCTCTCTGCCCCGGGCAGGTGATGTGGCTGCGGGGGACAGCGGGGAGTCGGGGGGAGCCGGGGCCGGGGCAGCTCCNCCGGCCCCCCCCGCCGGTCCCTCCGCCCCGGCGGGAAGCGAGGACTCAGCCCGGTACCGTCCCAAAAATGTCATCTAGCCAAGCTGCTCACAAACCTGCTGGTTGGCTTCCAGCTCAGAAGAAACTCTGGATAGGGATTTTTTTATTTGTTTTGGTGTAACCACTAATTTGCTCATCCATAGTAACAGCTAAAACATCTTAAACTATTACCGATTCATAACGCCGTTACGTGAGCTTCTGGAAAAATATTTTATGGGTTTTTCGGTATTTTTTCTTTCTTTATCTTTTAGATAGCAGTGGTTCTTGGAAGTGGCTATGGGTGGCTCTAATCACAGACGTGACTTTAGAAGAGATTCTAGAAATCAGCGGTTCTGGGCGAGGAGGACCCGGGGAAGGCGCTATCAGATGTGAACAGCCCATTCAAAGCGCTTCTCTTTCTCTCTTCTTTACTGCTACCTTTGCAGCTGATTTCAGCTGATAAACATCACTCCTGTGCTACTTGGATTATTGTTAGAGAGATCATAAAAGTTCCAAATAAGCAAACTTTAGAAACGAGTCATTGAACCGAATGTCTCACCTAGAGGTGGCTCTTCCCCTATTGTTCCCGAGGTGAAATGTTAACTTGCTTTTCTTTGAAGACTTTCACAGATAGGCTTTTTGCTATCAGAATCAGCAAATTACAGTGACCCAACATCCTGGAAGCCACCGTTCATATTAGACATCTATCTCGAAAGTACTTTTTACTTTTATAGATGATGAAAAACTTTGAAGGAAGTAATAATGTTGGTTTGGCATTTTTTTCTCTCCTGTGTAGTATCAAATGATGAATCTTAGTGTGATATTAAAATGTGCAACATGTCAGGTATTCTCAGAGTTGCTTGAAAAGCAGTAAAATATAATGGAAATTTGATCAACTGGTTTCATTAGAAATTTGCACAGAAATTCGGTTGAAATGATAACCTCTTTAAGAATTTTTTTTTTTTAAAGAAAACCCTTCCATTTTTAAAAATGCTTCTCTAAAGTAGAAATATAGAAAAGGATATCACAAAGGTCAAAGGTAGAGCAAGCGATCAAGAGATAAAAGATGCTATTCAAAAACAAAAACCCCTTGAAAATTGCCTAGCTGTATTTCAGCACAAAATTCTTCCTGCTTTTCCTACATCAACATTTGCCTGGAGGAAGGGAAGGAAAGTGATGACAAGGCAATGTTATGATGGGAGAAAGATGATTAGAGGTGGCATTTAAAAAATAGAAATAATAGCAATGCCAGTTTATACAGGTTTGTACTTCCACAATTTGCAGGTTACAAGGATTTTCTGTTTAGAGGACTGTTTATAAACATTAGAAAAACATATATTTCAGATTCTATACTGAACTTTTTTCTTTGAGGTTTTAATTTTTCTGGTTTCTTGACTAAAAGTTCAGTTTCTAAGGAGAAATTAGCATATCTAGAATATATTGCAAATTACAAATACTAAACAGTGCAGACTGAAGTGCAATATGTACCAAGACAGTTTCTCAAACTATTTGCTAAACCCCATGAAAGAAGATGATCAGGTACTAAAAGTGGCTGGATGCATCATTCTCTAGAAGGGATAGAGAATTCCTGTTTGAGACATCTTAATCTCGTTCCATAACACCTAGTTATTTTGATTTTTTCCTGGAGCTCTTTGGATTTATCACCCTTTTTTGGTTTCCATGCTTGCACAAGGAAAATCAGTGTCCAAACCTTTACAGTATTTCAACAAAAAGACACTAAAAATTGTCAGTGGCATCAGGGAATCGATTTTATCAGCAGTTTACACCAGAAAAGGATCTGCTGCCTGTGTTTAAGCAGAGATAGGCAGAGCAGTGAACAAGCCTCTCAGTACCTGTCTGCTGAACTGTAACTGCCTCCCATTTCAGTAAGAAACCTTCAAGATTTCTTGGCCTCCCTGGAAATGTTGGGTTCACAGCACTTAGCCTGTTTAGCTCTGGCAGTTCCCTTTCATTTCCTTTTTGGAAGGGAAAATGTATGGCAAGGAAATGGTGCCAGGATTCCCCAAATCCCTCTTTTCTCTAAAGACAACTCCAGCACGTTTCTTCTTTGGTCCAAGTATCCCCGGGCTTGGTTTCATTTTTTCTTGGATAAAGGAGGACTTGCTGTCTGCATTTTGCAGAAAACAGATTTCTTGAGCAGAACGTGGAATTTTTCTTGAAATGGAAAACTAGGCATAAAGAAACAAAACAAAACAAAAATTTAGGAAAGCCAATTATTTGGGAGAAACCCCAAAATGTTGTTACCCAGTTCATAGCTACTAACAAACTTAGAGTGTGTTGTGACCATCACAGACCTAACACCAATTTCTTTCATTTCAGACATCTCATAAAAATGAGATGTCCTTGGAAGGAACTGCAGGGTTGCCTTCTCCCTGCAGTGCCTTTGG
The DNA here is from genome assembly GCA_013400375.1 of Thinocorus orbignyianus. NCBI lineage: Eukaryota > Metazoa > Chordata > Aves > Ciconiiformes > Thinocoridae > Thinocorus > Thinocorus orbignyianus. The sequence continues at coordinate 720,119 of VXBW01007184.1, forward strand.
GAAGGATGTGGGGATGGAGAAGCCTGCACAGGGACCCCCAGGCTGTCAGTTCCAAAGGCAGTAGGTAACATGGTGCTACAGAACATCCCAGCAGTTCAGGCTGCCACTTTGTGAGCCCTGGCCTGGTGTCACCTGCTGTGCATTACCTGTCACACAGAGTGCAGGTAGCTTCGTTATTCTTTTCTTCTTAATGGGAAAACAATACGGCTGCAAGGAAATTTTGGTTATATTCTGCTTCTTTTCTGTATTAAACCATTAAACAATCTGTTTAGAGTAGTGCTAATTAATGCCTCGTGTTGGTGAAGGGAGAGGGTGAATATTACTGAAGCAAAGAGATTAGGAGCAAGGGCAGGATCTTTTGTCACCACCAGGCCTTTCTGCAAGAGTTTCACAGTAGGCAAAAATGAAATAAAATTGCATCAGGAATTAGTTTGGCTTGTAGGATGGCTCCTGACTGAAGGCTAGTTTTTGGTCCACTTTGATGTGTTGAAGAACAAGAACTTCCAGTACCGATTCTGCTTATGTACATAAATCGTGGGGGTTGGTGAGAAAGAAAAGTGACATACTGGTTCTCTTCCCTTATGAATGTAGGCTGTAGTCCATCATAGTGGCTATAAAGAGTGTAAGACTGATAACAAATGCTCAACACTAAGTGAAGAGGCCAATAAAGCCTGAAGTATTTATACACCTGTGGTTTGAATAGCTGGGTAATGAGTGACAACCTTTTTCTTGCATGCGTGTTTTTCTTTCTCCATTTCTAGCTCGCACTGCAGCGAGTCTAGTGCCCTTTGGATTGTTTATACCTTGTCAAACCTGTTTTAAATAAACCATTGTACTGCATTTTCAGTCTTGTCAGGGAAATTGCTGCCCTCTTCTGGCTTAAAGCAATTCTCGACCATCTGAAGGCATCTCCAAGGGAATGCCAGTTTCAATGTGATAATATGACCCAATATGAAATTAATTAAGGCTAAACAATAGTTTCTTTAAGACTAAATCAGAAATGAGGGCAGGCAGCCCTATCTAGGACAATAGGATTGGATCCAAATGCAGTTTTAAAGACGTGTCCCGCCTCCCCTGATCAGAGTGTATTTAATGAGGTTCATGCAATTTCTTTCTGAAAACAATAGCTTTAACCATTGGTTGCATAACCCAGGATATCCAGCTGAGGCCCCCCAAGTACAGAGTGTTCCACAAAAAGGAATGACAAAAACTCTTCTAGCTCAACTTAAATAATTAAAACAAGATCTGGAGAAATAGCCAGCCCGGTGAGATGCCTTTTTTTAGGGGGTCAGGGAGTGGAGGAGGCAAGATAAAACTCCTAAGGGCAAAGTTAAATTTGTCCGTTACTGTCCTCTTTCTGCTGAGACAGGACTGAGCAGCACGAATTGTCCAGACCCCTGCAAGTCCTCAGCCTCCTCTGCCTTTCGTGGCTTTCAGCACCTTGCAGGATCAGGCCCCACTGCTATAATTTAGAAAAGGCTATTGTCTACATGGAAAGTAGGTCTGGAGCATATAATCCCTGAGATTAGTTTGAATTTAGACTGTGATTTGTGGCTCTCATTTTACATGAAGTTTAAAGTTTCTTGGCTGCTGGAGATACTACTCTGAATTGAAGGACCTTATGCCATGTAAGTGGGTGGGAACAAGACATGGCAATACAGACAGTGCTATAGACAATGCTTATTTAGGATCGTGGAAGCATTACAAACAAAGGAAAAAATTCCTCTTGCCCCTCCAGCCACAATAGCTTCACAAAGCATTCAGAGCAACAAATGCCATTTTCCAAAAAGTTAGTACCGGCAATCTGAGCGTGCCCGTCCCTGGGTGTGGGGGAGCTGAGAGCCACGGCCTCCAATAGGCCGTATTAATGGCAAGCACTGTATTTCTGAAACTAAACACTTCATGCATAGCAAAATGCTTCAATTAGTTTATCTCAACTCCCATTTTAAGACCAAAGTTATTTAAGTCATGCTTTGAAGATCTTGCTTTTGCATCCCATTTTGATAGCGTACAGCAGCAATCCTGTTTGTTGGGTGATTTAGAAACAAAATGTAGCCTTGTGGCAAATAAAATCTCCTGTTCCCAGGGCTGGAGTGAACACAAACGCTAGGTGCTTCTCTGCTATCTATTTAGAGCTGCAGACAGATACACTTTTAGTATTTTCAGTGCTCAGAACTTGCAGATATGGTGTATGTGAGTGAAGCTGAGGCTTGTGTTTTATCTGATTATTTTAAAAGGCTGAATTTTCTCTAGTACTGAGGCAGGACACAGTTAAAGCTTCATTGCTGGTGTCTTTCACATACTTATGGTAATGCCAGGTCTGACTCTTCTTCACAATAAAGCATTTGACTGTTTAGCAAAGGTGATTTGGTCCAGCAGGATTTTCCAGCATTCAGTCTTTTACAGGCATCTGTACCAGTACTTTTGCCTAAATAACTGGTTAAATAAATAACTACAGAAGAACCACTATAAGAGATAGTACAGGACTCTTTTTATTTTGACCAGCTTTATCCTGCACCTGTGTTACTGAGCTGGGTGATATGGTGTGGATAAGTGCAAAACAAATGTGTCCCCAAACCATCCTATTTTTGTTACATGAAGAGCAAAAGAAAGGGAAACCAGGCTGGACTGGCCAGAACAGGATGTCCAGAAATCTGCTTCCCTCAACACCACCTGAAACTGAAACCCAATGGGGATTTGCCACCTTTTTGAGGTGTTCCTAATAAAACACTGCCTGGCAGGGATGTCGAGATAAATACAGTTGAGTTTGTTTCTCACGAGCTTGCTGCAAGCCTAATTCCAGCTTTGCAGTCCCATTAAGGGATGAACAAACCCGCTTGCTGCCCACGTAGGCTTCTGTAAAGACTCTTTATCCATGCTGAAGCCACCTTTTTGCAAAAACCTGTGGAGAATCACTGTGAGTACTCCCTGTAAATTTTTCTCTAAAAGCATCCAGGCACAGCCCAAAGCTACTTGGATGGCTGGTGCCATACTGAAGGAGAAGAGCCATGGCCTGAGTGCTTATGGGAGGTCCTTGCAGGCGCCCAGCTCCTTACTGGGACCAGAGAATGGAGCTGGCAGTGGCGCTGGGGCCACACTGTGGGAATTTCCCCTATCTGACTGTGGTCAGCCCCAACCTGCCATGGGACAGCTTTCACTGCCACATTGTCACTTCTGCTTCTAAGTCCACAATCAATTTTCCATTTAAACAGAAGAGTCGGGACAAGCATTTCAACAACTCTATATGGTGTCGGTGGTATTTCAATCCGGGCTGAAGGAGAATTGTAAATTGTTTGCCTTTTCTTAAAAATCATCTGAATTTTGGCAGAAGATCCAGCCATGCTGTTATTTTGTGAAACTGGCACATGCTGCTATTATCAACTGTCCCCACCTGGATGTATTTATGTCCAACCCACATTTGTTACTCATTGAAACAAGGTATGGGGGCAAAAAATAAACCAACAACCCAATCAACAAACGGCAACGTGGCTCTCTGCATGTTACCAGATGCCACTGTGGTGATCTCAAGCATAAGCTGTAGATTTTTATCTTTTAAATGGAGACGTCCCTTGGGCGCAGCCACTGCCCCTGTCCACAGCTATCCTTGTCACCCAGCTGTCCTCCGCGCTTGGCGCTGCAAGGCTCACACCATAAGGCCGTGTTTGCTGCGTGAGGAGTATAACAGTGGACAAGGGCAGGGACCGGGGTCTGGGGTCCTGGGGACATTGTGGTTTCAAGGCACTGGCGTCTCAGCATGTGTAGTCATCCTTCGGAAGGGTGAGACCACAGTCAGAAACAGCTAGGGCTCAAGGCCGCTGTATGCTTTTATTTGCATTTATTGCTTGCGATTGCAGACATTCATCTTTAGGTATTTCCAGAATTAGGGGGTAATAAGAAAAGACAACAAAAGAGTGTAAAGCTAACAGAGGGAGTCCGGGATAGTGTGCAGCATAGCAAGACATTTCTAGGACTTTTCCTGACTACCTCAGCTTGCCGTTCTGGGGAGCCCCCAAACGCCAGCGCTCTGGACTTGAGCACTCAAAGCGTGCCCCTACCAAGGCTGTAACCTGTAAGCACACCCAGGCAAGTTACACATAGTTCTTCCTTCCTCACTCCTAATTTGAAATATGGCCTTATCCATTATAATGAACTGCCAATTACTCCAGGGTCCTGATGAGAACAGTTCCCATCTGGCTTTGCTGGTGCTTCTCACACTAGCTGAGTGCCAAAGGCACCTCTGTGCATAATTCCATTAGGACAGTGGATGTAAAAAGGGGTGACCCCCTTCTTTGGGGTCTGCTCTCCACCCTGTGTTGGCTTTGCAACCTGGTCTCCTACCCTCTTCCCACAATCTCTCTCTGTTCTTGTGCAAGAAATTGCTCTCTGCAAATGTTTTCCTAGAGCATCTACTTCATCCAATTGCTAGTTTCTACTCCATCCTCTCTCTATCTGATAAAGACAGAAAAAATATGTGTTCTTTTTTGTCCCATTTGTACTTTAATAAGTATTTGTTTGGTAGAAAGTGAAGGGTGTCAACTACACGAGTAATCTGCAGTGTTTAAATCTGCAACTATTTAAGTGTGTCTTTACAACTTTATGAGATGTTGCCTGCAAGAAAAATAGTAATAGCTCTATTTTGTACTTCAGTCACAAGTGGTTTGACTGTGGGGCAAAAAAAGAAAAACAAACCAAACAAAAACCCAAAAAACAAGAGGAGAAAAATACAGCTTTATAGAAGAGTATATAACACAAATTCTAAGTCACAAAAGTTGTAAAAGACCCCCTAAAACACATCTTCCAAGGATTTCTAGCATGAGTTTAGGGTGGTTTGAGTGGCCAGAGAGCATTCACGAGGCAGAACAACCCCAGCTGCAACAAGCTATAACCTCCAATGATTAGAATGTGAAACCTTTATCCAGTAACTATCCTAAGGACTGACAAAACTGGGGTACCTGTGGGAGGTGACCTCCCAGCAAAGCTGTCAGTAGGCATGTACTGGGACACGGTGCTGGGGACTCACACAGAGGTGCCCAACTCAAGGATGCTGTGAACAAACAGCGCTGTCTTGCTGGCAGTGAGACTTGTCTGTTGTAAGGTCAGTATAAACCTCCTGCTTGGGATGGGCTTTCACCTGCTGCTCCATTTCGCAAATCAATTTGCACTTTTAACTGCAAATACCTTAGCAAAACTTGCAAAATATTTAATCCCTGGGTTTTTTTGGCATTCTTTGTGTGTGTGTGTGTTGGGTGAGGGTATGCATCTGTGCATCTTTCACCATAAGTATTCATATTTCCATCTCAAAGATTTATTTGTGAAATATACTTCTTTAACCTGTTGGAGGGAACAAGGAGGTGTCAGAGGGTTTTCCCTACCAGGCAGACGGTGGTCCCTAACTGCTGTGCAGAAAAAACCTCTTTATATCCACGGAGCTGCTCCATTTCTCCCAGGGAGCAGCGAGTGCAAATGCAGGGCAGCTCCGTGCCTGTCAGCAAGCACCCGAGATGCAAAGGGAGAGCAGTAACTCAATAAATCAATTCAACATACAGCGATAAATCAAACATAGTTGGAAATCAATTTTAACAATTAACAATGATTCTTTTGAAGTTGACAGTAGAGGCCCCAAAAGACAGAAGCACAAGAATAGCGAACTGTTGCTTTTGAGACTGCGGCTCTTGAGGAGTACATTTTCTGTCCAAAATGTGCATGGATGTGTGAGGTGCAACATGAGTTTCATGCAACATGGGAGGAACTTTTTAAATGTAAGTGCCTGACTTTACAGTAGTCCTAAGTGTAACAACCACTATGATTTAAATCTGTGGTGACCTACAAAGCCTGAAGTGCTGGGTGTATGTGGTGGTTCTCACCCACACAGGATCTCAGAGCGGTGGGATCTTCTCCCTGTGGATGTATGTGAGAGTGTCAGGGAAGAGCTATTTGCAAACTCTGGAGAGCATGAATTGGATGTTTCTGAGAAATACGAAAACATTAAAGAAGTACATGTAAGTGAAACTGAATCAAGGTTGGTGTAAACTCCCAAGAGTTCAGTTTGAAATACACACTGCAGAGTTTGGATGGTACAAGAAGGCTGTACTGTACATGATAATCCTCAGGGCATGGGGATGGATTAGGTGACCTGTGAGGAGTCATTCCAGCCCAGTGACTCTTCGAGAAGACAAATATACTGGAAGATGCAAATTGTATCTGAAAAGTGTAATGTGAGGCCCACCTGTGGGATCCCATAAATAATTTGGGTTTTGTAGCTGTGAAAGAAGGTTTGGTGAATAACTGCCAATTATTCTGGTATTTAGAAGATGGGCTGGAAAGACAAAAGACTGGTGAGAATATTAAATGAGGTGGGTGCATTTGCGTATTTCCTACCTGGAGCTGCACAATGTTCTAAAAATGGGTGTTTTTTTCAGTTGCTGCCATCTCAGAGAGAATAAGACAATGCTTGGATGTCTCTCCTAAAGAAATCCTTCTGGACATGGCGGTGCAAAACGTTGTAGGAGATTAAAGCATAGCATTCCAGTGACTTGTTTAAACATATCTTATTATATCTCTTTGCAGCAATCCTTAAGCCCCAACCACCAAAGACTATCTCCTCACAGCAGTGACAAATTCCGATCCCAAACAAACCACCTGGGGCATGCTGAATCGCTACACACAAATGTCAGAGGTCTATATTATTTCCAATATTCTTTGACATTGCTTATGATGTGGCCTCTGGCACATTCCCAGCAGAAGAAAGTTCAGTTATATTTCTTTCAATTAAAGAATCCGATTTAGCCACTAATCATGTCAAAGAATGTCTGGGGGAGGGAAAGGGAAAGGAAGAGGAGAACATGAGCGAGTGGTGGTGCATTCAAATGGGATGGTTCGTGTGATGGCTCTTGCTGGGACAGAGGTTGGTACAAATAGAAAATTGCTACATGTGTCAAAAATATTATTGGTTTGATAAAGTCATGCAAATCCTATTAATGCACAGACTCAAGCACACCACCACAGTGAAAATCATGCTCCAAGAACTCAGTTTGCGGTAAAAACAGTAGGAAAATCTTTGGGATGGATAGAATTGGGACATCAGTGAATGAGAGCGATTTAGTAAGCTTTATCCAGCATGTGCTGTAGCATCTCCCCAAGCATGTGCTCATTTGGCTGCCCTAGGAGGACCCCAGTGCTGGGCATCAGGGTATGGCAGACAAGTGGCACACTGTGAGATTGGGGGCAAGTCTGACGCTGCCACAGCTGTCTGTATAAACCCACTTTAGGTAAAGTTCTAGTGTAAAAAATCAAACAACATGCAGAGGCAGAGCCCACTGTATTTTGGTGGCTCAGGACAGCTAAGATTGCTTCACCTGTTTGTGCTGCTGATCTTCAGTGGAAAATACAAACAGTTCCCAAACCTTAAAAAAAGTTCAAGACTCACCTTAAGAGGATTTGCATTTGGAAAATTTTGCCAGGTTTCATAAGCAGATGCAATACTTGGGATATTTCTGCTTAGGTTTTCCAAACATCCCTTCTCCAACATCCTCGTGGTAAGTAATGTTGCTTAAGATGGGAGCAGATGGACCTTCTTTACCATAACCTTGGGTGATTCTCAGGGATTTCTCATACTGGGATCTCCAGTGGTGTCCAGCGAGACAAGAGCCAGATTTCAATGGGCAGAATAGATGCTGTAAGGCAGAGAGCAGCTCTGTAACTTCTTGTTTCTTCTCTATACCGGTATGGTAACACATCTTAAAACCCACTCCCAAAACACCTATACAGCCATAAGAGTGACTATATGATTTCTTAATGTTGTCCACTTGTTTTTTAATGGTATAGCTTCATAGCATTTTGCAGAGGTGTTTTTGGAGGGTGTGGGGGGAGGTAGGGTTTAGGGTTTTTTAGATGGTTTTAAGCACAATGATTTTGCACAATAATGTTGAGATTTCACAGACATTCATCCCTGGCCTAGCAACATCTGTACTGGTAATTTTAGCTCTGACCAACATCGGGGAGAAGTCTGAGCTGGCGTGATAGCCTCTCAAAAATCTTGTCGGGGCCATCCTGATGCTCCTTCCACAGGGCTGCGCTGATGCCCTCTGTTGGGTTCACCCAGCAAAAGGCAAACCTGTGCATCACACAAGGCTCCATGGTCTGATACATAGAAATATTTTCATTAAAGAAGTATTCTGGCATATACTACTCATTAATTCAAGCAGTGTTGATATGAAGAATCTATGTAGATGTGTGAGATACCAAGATTTTACAGTATTTGCATGCATTTGGAACATCTGCTTTAAAGGCAAGAGCATTGATGTCATTTTTCTCAGAGACAAATGCAGTCTTAAGGCTGAAGATAAGTCCTCGGTGAAAGTACTAAGGTTTCTTTAGTGTCTAGACCTTAAGGTAACGTGTTGGTCAGGGATCAGCACTGTTGGTAACCTTGCACTTGAAAAGCTGACATCTCTGGGGAATGAAATATTGAGGACAGATGTATAAACTGACTGTTTGTTGCAAATTCTGTGTCATGCAGCACATCTTACATACATTAAGGAGCAAATGGGCTCATTCCCATGGCAGCAAACTTCACAAATCAGAACAAAAATTATTTATCATGACAGGCAGGTGGTACTGCAGACAGAAATGACTCTTGACCTTGTGGAAATACGGTTGTGGTGGTCTCACAGAGGCTGATTTTTTTCTTCCTGCTGGCTTGAGAGGCATCCTCTGGTTTCAGACAGGGAAAAATGTTTTAAAATGGTGATGTGTCTCAGGCATGTGGACTTTAAAACATACTCACTTCTTTGCATCCATTTAAGCTGTAACACTTGAGGTGTTATGCATGCTGTTTAAAACATATTTTTCTTTCTATCAGAAAAACTACACGTGCCTGAGTTTGCGCTAAATCTACCCCAGTAGCACATGCCAGTTTGACTGGAACAAGGTGCATCGATCCTGTTCTGAGAATCTCTGTGAAACCGGAGATAATTCTGTGCAGGGCAGGTTTTCAAAGGCCATGTTTAACATCTCTAAAGATGCAGCTGAGGGGCTGAGGGGGAATTTTCTCTTTTGCCCTGCTGCCTGGCGCCTGTCTGCATTCTTCTGAGGGAAATCCTGGAGCTGATGGTGGTTGGGGAGCGGAGGCAGAGCCCTGGGTCCTGGCGTGCACACGATGGAGAGGTGGAGTTTGTCACCTATTTGTGTCAGTTGTGAGTGCTGTGTGGCTTTTCGATGCTCTGAATTTAAGGAAGTTGAATTCCCACTGGGTCGAGGCTATTCATAGGACATGAGGGGGAATTGAGGATCTTGGCATGTTTGTCTTAGCAATGTGAATGCAAAGGAGGGATGGGTTTCTTCTCTTTTCATTTCACTGGAAAAGGTAAAAGAGGGAGGGAACATATTAAAGTTAAATGACAATTGTTGGTGCAAGAGCTACTGAGCAAGAAGTAGCCACAACACTCCTGGGCTGGGAATGAAGAGAAGCTTTACCGCCATCAAGGCAGGGAGGTTTACTTCCAAGAGAAGTGATGGGAGCAGGAGAAACACCTCAGGGTTACTGTTAGGATGTGCTGGATGGATTTGTGAGATGTGTTAGGAGGTTGAGACAGGAAAGGGCAGCCTGGTGGGTCAGGATGTCCTTTATATCACAGGAAAGTCTTAATAGGAAGGCGTATAATACATTCACTGCTGTGCACGTGTAATGGCTTTACAGATACAGAAAAATACCTCTTTCCAAGGAATACATCATTCAGTGCTGCAATGCCTCTCAGCCCCCCTAGCTACACACACACATCCTACAGCAGGCTGATGAACCTTTGGAGTCCCTGCTAGCAACCTGCCTCCAGGTCCAGACCGATGCATTATGGCAGGGCACGCCAGAAGAGTGTCTCAGCTATTCTCTCTCTTTCCTCCTCTGCTTCTGCAGTCAGGAGAATGGTCTCTAACCGACCTTTTCCAGCAATACCTTGCTCCTCTGAGGCCTCTGAGCGGCTTCATTGCAATTTCTGAAGAGCAGATGCTCTGTATTTATACAGAATATCATGATGGAGGTTGGTGGTAGGGGAGTTTGAGCAAAAATTAAGATTTAGGGGTGTTCATGTCTAATTCCAGAATTTTTTGTTAGTGGATGACATATTTGGAAACCAGGGGTGCTGCAGGGGAGGTGGGAGGGATTCGTAAACGCGTCTGTTGTGGAATGAATACACCGCTGAACTAATGAATAGAAACAAGATGTTTTAACCACCACCTAGAGAGGTTGCTGAGTGGCCATAATCAGTGCTCCCTAGGAGGTGGCCAAAATGTCTCCTTGCTATTCATTAGGTCAGAATAGCTTTCGTTTTATAACGTGATCCTTCTTCCTGACCTCCTTTCTGTTCTTAAATGACTTCAGGACTATAAATTCCCTCCTAGAAATAGCATTTTTCTTTTTTTCTTTTTTTCTTTTTTTTTTTTTTTATTGTTTTGTGTTTGTTATGGTCAGTTGTGATCTTTCTTTAGGAGATCAAAATAGATTCTATTTTGAATCAAAATAGAATTTAGTTGTGACAGAGTTTGGTGCCCCCCCAGTTTTTCTACTGAAACACACTTTGCATGTGCTAAGATTAGTTTGTTTGCAAAATGTTCCTGCTTTTTATAACCCGTCCATGAGAAACGTTTCTGATGTATTGGAGCTGGTCGTACCAACATTTCAGGGCTAGTTTGCTGCTGCTTTAAATATCAAGGAAGATTTTCAGATGGATCCCTAAGGCCTTGGCTACAAAACTGAGCAAGCCACAGCTCCGTGGGCACAGGCATGCTGTTGTAGCACTCATGGGACTGCTTTCCCTTTTTGGACACACCAAGTCTCTGTTCCCAGCAATAGAGCAGGTGATTTCTAATGCAATCCTGCTCCTCGCTGAAATCCCCAGCGCTGCAAGGAACTCAGCCAGCCACTGGGGAGCAAGGAAAAACCTCCACAGTTATTAAGCTTCATCAGCTTCTTTAAGTACTTCAGGCAATTCCTTTCAGGACTTTTTAGAATTTGCATAATAGGTATCTTTACATCCTTGTGAAAAGCTCTAGATAGTTTAAATTATATTTCATCCTTAGAAATTGCTGGAGACTTCCAGCTGAACTTCAACAGGCAGCTGGGGTTGTTTACCATGACACCCCCATTTCCTGCAAATCCATTGTGAATGTGCACGTCCTTGTCCTGAGAGTAGATGACAAGCTGCTGTTTCAGTTGGGTGCCCTTTTGGGTCTGTCCGTGGGAAGAAAGTTTGGGAAGTGCAGAGCCATTGCTTTGCAGTTTCATATTCTACTCTGTACAGGCAGAGAGAGAAATATGAATTACCTCTAGAGAGGCAGAGTGGGTTTCTGTGCAAAAATGAACAACATGAATGAATGAGAATTACTTGTGTAAAGGTCAGATTTTAAAAGGTATGTGTGTAAAGTGAGGGATGAAAACTTTAGGGGAAAAAAAGGACAAAACCTGTGGGGGAAGGGTGTGCTGATCCGAAACCCATTTAAGTCATAGCAGAGCAGCCAACACCGAATCTGTGTATTTGGTAATTTAGGACCTTTATGTCGGTTCTTAGCAGCTGGCAGCAGTGGGAGATTCTGGGCTGAGCATCTTCTGGAACCAATGGGTATTGACAGAGCTATCTGAAACCTCAGGATCTGCAGACGACAGTTGTAACAGCAGAGACAGATACTAGGAGGAAAAAGTACAGCATCTGCTGCACTTTCAAAGACTTTGTTGTAGAAAGGCTTAAAATATCTGCATCTGGACAATTGTTCATATTATATACTTACCAATGGGTGAGCTGAAGTGGAAGCTGTACGTGTGGCTTGTTGTAGGATGTATGTGCCATGTACACCTATGACAGGCGCTTGCAACTGTCTAGAAACTGCTATGACAGCCTAAAGATGCATTGTTTTTTCCATGGTACTGAGTTCCAACAGAGAATTTGCCTGGATTATAATTCTAATCATTTATGGGAATCCTGGCAAAGGCAGAGAAAAATCAACTTTTTGAAAACTACAGGAATATGGCTTAACTAGCAGTATGGATAATGTCTGCAATGGTGTGTCCTGGATATTAAGAATTAATTGGCAGGTTCAAAACCAAACTGGTGGTTTGGTTTTCTGTATTTCTCAGGAAGTTGCTTGAACTTAAAATAATTTCTGTTCTTTTGATGCAAGGGTAATGAATGAACGAATAAATAAATAAAAGAACCAGGCCAATCTGCAAACCAACAGAGATTTAATGTTTTATTTTATTCTTTGTTTATGGGGTTCATAAAAGTTCAGTTTATGTTTTACTGGGTCTGAGCTTCACACACTTCCAGCTTCAGGGCCAGATGTGGAAAGTACCTAAGTGCTGTAAAAAGCAGTTTGAAAGATTGTCTGAGTCAGATGGAGCTTAAAAACCACAGAGGTCTCAGAGAGACTCTTGGGAAACCTCCAGTTGAGATTCCCAGATAAACTGGGATTAACTTTGAGATGGTATGACCCAGAAGTCGGACACTTGGATTAATAAGGTCTCTGACAAAATGTCCAAAGCTCTCAGAAGTCCTCCCAAGGTTAAGTGTGGGGGAAGAGGAATTGTGATTGTCAAATAAACTGTATAATATAATGCTTTGTTTGTAGCTTTCGAGTTCAACAAGCATGTCTGCTTTGAAGATCTGTGGAGTTCTGTCAAATCACTTTAAGACTTGGTTCAGAGCCCATTTATATTAATGGAGTGAATCCTTTTGTCTTAGTAAACTTAGATACTTCCTACCAGTTCAGAGGGCCTTGCCAGCCAGGCTTTTCCTGCTGATGTGGTAACTCGGAACCAGATCTAGAAAATGCATTTGGTGTTGGTACCTGCAGATGGACTTTAAGCTCTTCTGCGATCACCAGAGATGTGCTCAGTGCAGTGCAGGGAGTTATACAGCCTGCCTAAGACAGACACTGGCACTTGGTCAGCTGAATGACTTGCTAGACTTCATTGACTATATAGGGGTGTGTGTATGTATATCTAAATGTATATAACCAATATTTTAATTCCATTTCAGCTACTGCTTAGCCCTGAAAGCTCCTAGACTCCTCAGCAGACTTGCTTTAATCTGGGTTGCCCAGCTGTCTTGAGTATCCTGGCAGGATAAAATGTAAAATGTCTGTGGCAGGGCTCAGCAGCTCAGCATCTTTTTCACACTACAGGTCCAAAACCCGCATTCAGGTTTCAGAAATTGTTTCCCTCCCTCTGTTCCCAGAAAGACATTCAGGAACATTCTCAGAGCACAAAATACTCTGTGACTACAAAACACAGCCATCATTTGCTTTTCCAGCACAAGTGTTGGAGTCAGGGGTGATGCAACAGCAGGGTGAGGCCAGGCAGATAGGTTAAGGACAGATTTTGAAAGCTACATCAAGTCAGCCAGCAGATTTTGCAGAAGTATGTAAGTGATGTGTATGCCAGATTCTGGGTGATTACAACAAACTAGGTGAAACTGCCCTTTAATCCCTCTGAACTCAAATTCAGGAGAGTTACCCTCCTTGCTCTCGCTGCGTTGGATTTATGTGTGCAAATACGTTTTCAAACCTGACCTTACATCTCCTGCCCTCCAAATTAATGCATTTCTTCCATCTTTTTTCTAACTTGATTTTACATTTTTTAAAAACTGAAAATGACAGAAAGGATAGCAATCAAAATGGCTTGCTGTACAGCACAAATGTTGGTAACTACTTAACAAAAAATGTCCCTAGCAGATATATTTAGTTTACCTAAGAGTTAATGGAAAGCAGTGTCCAATTCCAAGTGTTGACATGATTTGTCAAGTTTGCCATTCTATATGTTTGAAGTTTCCTTTGAGGGGAACTGACCGAAAACTGTAACACTAAATAAACACCCTCTTCAAATAACCAGTGGCGGTTTCCTAAATTGCCAATCAAATCCATAAATGAAGACACAAACTCTGAGTGTATTTAAGTCATGTTTAGCAGAATAGAACTAAACAATAACATGCTTGTTAAAATGTATTTTCATTTCAAAGCCATTTTCCCATGAACATTCCAAATGTAAACAGTCCTAAAGATTTCTAAATTATCTTTGCCTTTGCTTCTTGGGTGGGTAGGGGGAAAGAATGAATCCAAAACTACATTAGAAACACTGAAGTTGGATATGAAAGTCACAGAGACACAATACTGCATATTGTCATAATTATCACTTCTTTCTTAAAGAAAAGAATTAAAAGACCCGTTGACTTGGGTTATGAAGACTCAGAGTCTAAGCAGCATTTAAAGCAGTCTTATGTTGCAGAAGAAAAGGAAATCTGTCTTTGTGTTCTGTTCACAGAAACACTACGTCATTGTGGGCAACGCTACATCCCCCAGTCCCAGCACCTACCTATCCCAAGTCCTCTGAGGACCTCAAGGAAAGAGAAATTCTGCTCCAAATTGCTCTCTGGAGATAGGGTGAAGCAGGAAACAAAGAGAATAAATGCAAGCAGGACAGGGAACAATTTTTGGTTAAATTTGGCTTCACGCTCTGCCTTTCGGCCATGTTAACCTGGTTGGCCTTCCCATTCTGGCCACAGTGGGGGAACTTTTCTCTTGGTGCTCTCAACCCCTTCAATGGTGCATAAAATTAAGCTTGTCTTTCACTTTCCATGATGCTGCACTCTTCTTAATGTTTCTTTGAAATAGGCCAGTGAGGAAAATGGAGAAATGTCTCAAGGAAGACAACTGCTTCTGAAATCCCCCTTCTCCTATTGGATTTGATATTTTCATGGGATCCCTAGCTTCAGAGTTCTTTTCACAAAGACGTGATTCAAGATCCTTTGGAGCTAACGGACTTCAGTTAGCTTGGGTGACCTCTGGACTGAGTTGTCATCTTTCACAGACATTTAATTCTTATAGTGTTTCTCGTTCAGATCACTTTAGATGGTTGCTGGAAGATCTTGGAAATGCTAGCACATCGGTGTTCCTAAAAAATGAGGGATTATGCACAAAAGGATTCCCTGTAACACATGCAACCCCATCTCTGAATTAACTGCTGGTTCCATATTCATTATAGCCATTGGGGCACATTTTGGCAGTTGAAATAAAAGGAGCCAGCAGAAATCTTTCTTATGTTGAAGTGGTCTTACATAGCTCCCGAAGGTTATCTCCATCACGTGCTTCTGGAGTTGCAGTAAGGGAACTGGAACAGAAGCACTGGTTTAGAGTGTAGGTTTTGCCCTCAATTAGCATTATTATCTTTTCTCAATTTCCAATCCATGCAGATTTCTCTATTTTTTTTTTTTAGAGTTAAACCAAACCTGTACCAGGAGCCTCGGCAGTGAAGGGGGCAGGAGGGCTGGCAGAACTGCCAAGCCCTCACAGGCTGCCTCCACATCTGCTGGTGCAGTGGAGGGCACAGGCCTGGGGAAAACCTGCCAAACTCGCTTTTTGCTCTTAAATAGCCACGCTCACACCAGCAGTTTTGCCAACAGTGATGCCTCCCAAAGGCTATGCATTCCTTGGTCTCCAACCACAGCAGAGCCCTCAGCCTGCTTGTACCCTGAAACCGACAGAGCCCACCCAAATGTGGGACAAGGGCCAGATGCAAATTCAGGAGTGTTTTAGGTTTTCTCCCAACTGAGGGTTAAGAACTATCTCCAAGGGGTTGCAAAAGAGGCCCTCTCCCCATTTCCTGCCAGGAGATGGGCTTAGGGGGCTCTCTGTCCATCACCTCTATCCACTTCTCTTCCTATACCCAGGATTAGTGTCAGGATGCTCAGGGAGATGTCACTCTGGAGTTTAGAGAGTTAATTTTGCCTTTGCGTGAATCAATAGCAATCATCACATGATGCGGAGCCTCTGAAACCTCAAATCCTGCCACTGTTTGTTGCATTACGCACACACCTCTGTTTTGCCCTCAGGTGCAATACACAGTTTAGTGAGAGCAAAGATGCCAGTTTCTGTGCAGGTATTTCACATTATCACTTAGATTTGCCCCAGGGTAAAAAGGAGGAGGGAATCCTCCTTTCAAAAGGATTTTTGAGTCTATGGGGCCACTGGGAATGTGTTTTCCTAAGTGCTATCTACAAGCAACAAGAAACAAAAGAGTCGAGAAAGACTCAAACCAGTCTTTGTCACACACAAGGAACACCACAAAAAGCACATTTATTTTTAATCTGGTATTAAACCACAAGAATTAATCCACAATATTCAAACACTTAAGCATTTAAGCAACATTAAAGCTCACTTATTTTTTAGAGTGCCTCACACAAAAAATTTATGGGTACTAGTGAAAACAGTAGCTGGGAAAAAGCTGCCTTTTAGTATTCCTTCAGGAGAAAACAGGAGGCTGGTAATTTCTGCTGCAGTTTGGTTCAGTTATTAATAATGCATCAAATTTTAATTTAATTCTCTGAAAAGTATGTTTCTGCCCCTCCCCAGAACCACTGAAAAGCCCTGAAGTTAGTCAGGATGAGAAGATTGTAGGACAGGGAATCGGTAGTTGTGAAAAAAGTAGGGAAAAAATGTGAGTACTTTTTATTTTATTCTCACCTTGCTTTGCGTAATGAGCTTTCATTTGAGCTTGTAAAGTCTGGAAGATCTTTATGTTTGAGCACATGAGATACTAAAGAAAGCCAAACTGAGTTAGATCTTCCTGTGTGACAGGTGGGCAACACTAAGGATGGGAGATAAAATCACGCCAAATTAGGTAGGTTTTGCCATGGGACAAGAGCGGTCCCAGCAGTACTACGGCAGAGCAGCTGATGGATGCTCAAAGAGTACCTAGTGCTCCAGCAGGAAAATCCCAGTGGTCAGAATGGGACCATGGTAAAAATGGCTTCAGGATTGGGATGAAAATAATATTGTACACATATCTTCAGGTTTTAAGTAAAATAGTGAACATTTGCAAGGAAAAAGACTTCTCTCAGGGTTCTGTCAGCTGAGAAGAAATAGTTGGCAGAAAATTACGTATCACAGCAGTAAATCTTCTAAAATGTATTTTTATAGCACCTTTTATCTGATACTTGAATTCTGTGAGGCAGAAGAACGACATCATTCCACAAAAGCACTCAGAGGTGAAATGATTAGCCACAAATCACATTGATTCTATTTTTAAATTCAGGATTGTAAATCTGGAGTCTTTGAAGTACTGAAGACATCCTGAATTTACACCAGGTCAGTATCTGGCCACTAGCCTAAAATGAAACCGATGCCCTCCTTCCCTGTCTGGACAATGCTCTCGATCCAAAACTAACATTTCCTTTCCTTATGATGATGTTTGAAAAAGCAGATTATCTTTTTTTTTTATTTTACATAGTACCACTTGGTTTTGTAGTGCTTTTGAAGACCTTAGATCTGGCTGAAAATTTGTACACTTCAAGCCAAGATGAGGAGTCTGGATGTGAGGCTGGGGGGACCACGTATGGAGATTTTCCACGTATGGATAACTTTGACTCCAGGTTTTGATCTGACATCTCTTCTCATATCTTAGCCTTATGCTGAGTAGTTCAGCTGTTGTTAAAATGTAGTTTAGCTGGTAGAAGTCTGGGTTCTGACTCTGGCATCCCATTTAGGAAAATGCCTGGATTCCTACTTTTAAAAAAGTACTTTTAGTTGTTTCCTTCCTTCCCTCCTTGGACCTAGTAGTCTTGGTCATAACATCTCTGTGTTCCATTTCTTGGTCCTAAAATTTCTGTGTTTCAGTTCCTGCAGACTCCATGTCTGTGCTCAGAAAACGGCACCGAAATCACTGATGTAACTCCATGGGAAACTGGGAATTACTTCATTTGTGTTTTGGTTTGGAAGAGGCTACAGGCATAGCGTGATTTCCAGGCAGGACTTGGGGGGGGGCTGTTTGTCAATTATATAATTTTCTAGATAGTTTCACAAAGCGTGTAGTGAATGTTAAAGAGACAGTGAGAAGCTTGAATATTGCAGAGATGATAAATCGTCATGTGAAACTCAAGAGGAATTGTTTCTTTAGCTGTGTGATATGTGAAAACTGTGCTAGAGGCTACATCTCTCAGAGCTGCCCATTACCTAAATTCCCTTCAGCTCAAATGTAAATCCTTTTAAGAGACTGAAGGTGCTTTGAAGTTGAAGAGTTGCTCCCAATGACAAATTTATATTTTTTCTAAATGATGTTAGTCCTTTACTTCTTCCAACAAATCCCTTCTCCCGGTTTCTGTAAGATACAGTTTAGCTATAATGAAACAAGCCTGGAGTTATTAATATTTTTGAAACTGTCGCCTCCTGTTCTTTCACAAGTTTGATTGCTGTTGTTACTCTTACTTTGTTTTTCTTAGGTCTTGTCATCTTTAATGTTGTTGGAGTGTGTGAAAAATGAAATTTTGGGAGAGCACATGGAGGCTGCCGAGCCGCACTGGGTGTCAGCGTGCTGCCAGGCAATCAGGACCAGATGAAGAGCTCAGCTCCCTCCTATGCTGCTGTCCCCAGAAAGCTCCCAGGACTTTGAGCTGAGGTGGAAACATTGAGTAGACAAAGGCTGTGCACTCTGGGGAAGAAAACCTGTTCCAGGTGAAAACAGGAAGTCAGTTGGCTTTTGGAAAGCACCAAAAATTCAGTGTATGGAAGACTAGAGCTAGCACAGGCAGGTTATCATAGAAGTTTCTTGTTGGCAGAAATCTGTACTTTCAGCTAACAATGAATTCTTCTAAAAAATTTCTTTCACAATTTTTCTTCAGGAAATATGATATTTTTGGTTTTCCATGGGGAAATGTAGAATTCTTTTAAAGGTTTAGCTGCATACTTGGGTGAAGAATGTTGACTTTGTTATACAGCAATTTTGTGAAGTAAATGGTTTCGGTTGAAAAAATCCAAAGGAGAACAGTTTTGAAACTGCCACTACGTTCCATGGGATTCCTCAAAACACACATAAACACAAACACACCCTTTTGTTCCCTGTGTGACAAAATGTGGACAAACAGTTCCTGCTTGGATTAATAGGAGCTGTATGTCTGAAACTTCTGTGTTGCTAGGCCTTTCTTTAGGGACAGTCTTCCTAGAAGGAAAATAATACTCAGACTGCTGAGAAACCCACAGAAGCTGCCTCTGCACGTGAAGGCAAAGGCACAGACTTGGTAGAAAGCAGCATAAATGTCATAATATTAATCTAAGTGGAGAAGCTTTTGAGCTTTTGATCAGTGAACAGCAACGTTATTTTCCCGTAACTTTCTCTTATGTTCACTTTGCTCTCTTTCAGTGCAATTCCCATTAGGATTTCTTTATCTTGGGAGCTGAGGGTGAAGCTCTCCAGGAGAGAACAGATGATCTTGGAGAGTCGCAGTCTCAGTTGCAGAGAGTTCGGGTGACACTGCTTGTGCTCTGCATTGTTTGGCTGTGCAGGTATAAGGAGGGTTGCAAACTTCAGATTTGAGCCTACCCAAACTTCAGAGCTTTTTGGATTTCATTCGTTATGCACCTCTGAAAAGCCAACCTGCTCGGATTCCGTTCTGGGCTCTCTATGTTTCAAGACCTCACTTCATGTAAACCATGAAAGTTAGTGCTTGGACACCATTTTGCCTTGAAGGGATAATACAAAATCTCAGTTATTTTTTCCTTTTTGAGATGAGTAGCTAAAAACAGAAATTACAGAATTTAGGATGAGGGTTTTGTTGTGGTTTTTTTTTTTTCTTCAAAGGGCTAAAGGTCACCATGACTAACCTAAAAGGTATTCCCAGACTCTGATACTGTTTTGCAAACTATTCTATATTAAATATCATCCCTCTAGTGAAAGCTGTCAAAACACTTTCATCTAACCTTCACCAGTAGAAAAATCTTAGTGATGCCACATAACAAACATTTTACAAATAACTGTCAGGGTTCATTAAATCTCCTTTGAAAAAAATTATTTTCTTCTGTGCTTTGAGTATTTTAATTCTTCAAGGTGTCATTTCTAAGAACTCAAGTGCTGATTTGTTTCTGGTACTTTTAGATCTCATTTTCATTAATTTTAAAGGAAAATTTAAAAAGCAGGATACGAGAGAGTATTTTCCTGTCCCTCTTTATGCTATTTCAGTGACACAAAAAGGACTGGCGACTGCTTCAGATGGAGCAGCTGTAGATGTTTACGTGTCCATTTAAAAAAGCGTTGTGTCCATGCTTGGGGCAGAAGTGGCTGGAAAATGAGTACAGAGGCTTTAGGCAGCCCTAAATTATACCAAGGCTGCTTCACTGCCAGCAAACTCCACTGATGTCTGAAGCAACTTACTCATCTGCATCATTCATCAGCAACATAAAATCAGTCCAGCTCAGAGATGGCCCTGCTCATGAAATTATTTAGATTCCAAATAAATTAATCTGGTTTACTTATTTATTATAACAATTGGAAACTCTACTTTGAGAGGAACAACACATACAACCAAAAGACTGTCCTATCCCAGAGACAGGTCCCAGACAGCAGGTGAATAAAGATGGAAAAGTGCTAGGACATAATCAGGACCATATTGGTCTGCAGCATCAACAGGTAGCAATTTCTTATTTATTGTCATATTTTTCTAAGGGCATAACTAAATAGATTGCCATTTCATACACATTCACACATCTAAATATTGAAGCTATGTAAGGAAAAGGCTCCTCTGCTCAACTCAAGTCATGTTCAGATGCTGAGTGTGCTAATCTAGCAAATGAAGGTGTGATTATAGCACCGCTAAAGAGCGCTTCAGGATGGGGAACGCCTGCCAGGAGGGCAGGGGTAGAGACTTCCCTGCTGGTTTGCTGGCACATGCCAGGGCCACAGGTCATCCCTTTGCATTCTCACAGAGGACACCGCTTGGCACAGTCATCCCGTCATTGCCTGGGTAGTTATTACCTTTCTCTACCATTTCTGTTGTGCTCCAAGAGCTAGGAACAAAGCTGGCAGTGCTTCAGATGTAATTAACCCTGGCCCCGCAGGAGCTGGTGGCTCTGGGGCAGCCACTGCTCACTGCGGGCTCCCTGCCCCTCACCTGCAGGTCGGGGCTTTCTTTTCCGTGATAAGATAAGGCCCTTGCTGGACTTTGAATGCACTGACATTTGCTCCGAGAAGAGATTAAAAAAAATGACACAGAAAGTTCCCAGAGATCTAAAAGCAGAAACATGTGTTGGAATATGAGTACAGGCTTTTTCTTCTTAACTAAATTGAGCAGTAGGAGATAGGAGTTTGGGTGACCCCTTCCTCACAGTGGGTGTTACGCAGACTCAGGCTTCAAGCACTTCCTTAAGGACTGTCAGGAGACTGGGAAATAATTCAGTCAGAGAGGGCAGCACAAGCAACGATGTCAAGGGAAAGATTTTATGTTTCAATTTAAGTGAATCCATTTGTTTTCTTTCTAATGGGAACAGCACTGTGACTCTGCAAGAGTTAGAAATGAGCTCAGCAACTGGAAGCTGAAAAGCAGAAATCCTATTGCTCCTCGGGCAGAGGTTTGTGCATCGCTGTTGTAGCAGTTGTTTCAGAGATCCAGGGGATGGCTCCGATAAGCTCTGCCTTGCTGTCACCGTACCTGCAGAGATCACTTTAAATCCATCATCCCTAGATTGCCCGTCCCTAAAAAAGAGTTTGATACTGTTTGTTGTCACGTTTGAGATTTCTTGAAAAAAATGGGGCATATAAAGGTCTACGCATATTGTTAGTCAGAATGGAGCATAGAGACGCTTCCATGCTATGTCCTTTGTACGCGAAATTTTATACAGGGGACAATGTCAAGTAAGGTGAGAGGCAAGTGCTGGGAGAACTGCAGGAGCCACATCTTCACTTGATGCTCCTGTCACTGCCTCTGCAGCTGGCCAAAGCTGGGCTGGTCCACAGCTCTGTCGTCTCTCCTGGCAGGTGTTCACAGGCTTGGTACCAACCAGAACTTTAATAGCTATTCATTTCCACCTAGAAATATTACAGCAAAACTTTGTGGACAAATGGGTCTCCACTGACAAAAGGGTCTCCAAAGCTCCAGGTTTAATCTGGAGTAATTCAAGGAGCCTTGGTTTCACATGATAGCTACTAGATTTTTCTCTTTTCCTCTCTACACATTTCTGGAGTTCTGCATTTTAGAAAGAGTGATGCTCCCTTTATTCTAAGACATGTACAGTTTCATTGTTTTCCTGTTCAGTCTCTGTATCCTGTGGTGGCAAAACTTGGAGAGCCAGCTAACTGAGCTGGGAGAGTTTTCCAGAGTAGTGTCGACTGGATTATTTATGTCCAATACAAAAATAACTGGTTTTCTAAGTATCCATCCTGTGGGGCACTCTTAGCTCAGTGTAACATTTTCATAATGAATAACCAATTAAAAAACCCATCTTGCAAAGCTGTGCTAAAATGCCCATTTTGAGAAATGGCAGGCACTAGCACTGTAGTGGATCTGCTGGCAAAATATACCCCCAAAATGGACTTCACTATACGTTTTATAAAGTCATATATTTTTGCATGTTATAAAAGTTATGTAATTTCTTATCTGGCCTGTTTCAATGTTTAATTTGTCTACAAATTCCTAGCAGAGGTGCCAGTGTAACTGCTATTTCACATTTGTCCTGACTGTCTCAAAATAAAGCTGTTTGGAGTCGTGTCCGGGGCCCTAGATCTGTCGGCCCCGCTGCAGCCCTCTGACCACGTGAGGATGGAGCGAATGTGACCTTTCTCAAGTGCTTCGATGTGAATCTGCGGGACAGGAAAGTCCCTCCCTGTATAAGTGAAGGGATTGGATTCGACACCTGCCCACTGAAGTACAGGCTCTTGCGAACCGGCAGAGAGCATTTCCAGTTTGCTTTGAAGAGGCTAATGTACTTCAGCTGTTCAACGCCTATAAAAGTCAGGCCGTTTCTTTTGGTGCTTGAAAAGATGCAGGTTTTTAAGGTCAAAAACCAGCATGGATTTCAGTAAGGAAGGTTTTCTTTAAAAAACAAACGGCTGTTAATCTATGATTTAATTTAAACCTCAAAGACTAGAAGTACAGGGCATTGGACCAGGTTCTCTTTTGACAGATACTTGGCCCTTACTGGTCCTTCTGCCCATCCTGCCCCTGCTATGGAGGCCAGAGGTTGTCCCAGTAGGAATTTTGGAAGTGTAGCACCAACACCCTGGGACAGCATGGACTGGGCTGTGGGGCGAGTTGGTCCCTTGTCCCAAGACCTCGCTGGGACTTGCTCATGTGCCCCTCTGTGCAGAGTCCTCTGGACAAAACCTTTCTTCCAAAAAGCCCTGAAAAGCCACTTTTTCTGTGTAAATTTGTAATTCCTGTTATTGAGACACCCAGGAGTTTAAATGAAGCCCAGAATCACATGGAGTGTTCCAGTCAACACATTTTTGGTTTTCCTTTTTAAAACATTCTTAAAAACATTCTGCAGTCAGCCGTGTGGCAGCCAACAGCCATTGCTTCCTTCCACATCAGAACATGTAGGAGCATCTATTTTAGTTGGGAGAAAACAAAAAATCACACTAACTTGATTTTCCCTTTGATCCCTCATATTTCCTACATGCTTTCCTCTCTGTTTATAGCATCTGACATAATTCCTTTGGTCAGATTTTATGCCTGAAGTCATTTAGGCCAATTTTAGCTTTTTTTTTTTCAGGGCTTTGACATCTCGAGCAACTTAATCTAGGTCAGTAAAGTACCTGCTGTTGAAAGGAATTTTCTTGAGTAATGTTTTGATGTCAGAAGGGCCATCCTCGGCATGTGCAGGTTGGAGGTCACCAAACGTGTACAGTACGGAAAGGGCAAGCCAGTACTTGTTAAATATTGGTCAAAAAGCAGTCTGCAGTGATATATACATATGTATTTTGGAGCCTTTTAAATGGAGAGCTTTGTGATTTTTAAATGGCTGAAGTGATGTCATGTAAAAATTCCAACAATGTTTTCTTGGAGGAAGAATGTGGATATAAAAATGCTTGGGTTCAGGATCGTACCGTAGAAGTAGCAATTACACCGGTTTCAAATAATTCCCAAACCAAAATCTAATTGCTGAGTTTACAACTGTGTGAACTCAGCGAGCTCATTCTTGAGAAGAACCACAGGATTTGGCCCATGGACTACAATGATCCATTGGTAGCTCACAGCAGGAACAAACCTGTTGTAGTTAATATTGTCACTGCTGACTCTTGCATCAAATTCATAGTTTCCAGTTTCTGCTTTTTAACTACTTTAAGGTGCATATTCGAGGACCCTTATCATAACCGTCAAAAGCTAGACCATTCCAAATCACCAAGGGCAGCAGAGACATTCTCTGATCTGACCTTTCACAGTTGTGTCTCTTGCGAACTCCTAATGAAGGCACTGGGGCTGGGTAATTAGCTCTGCAGCCAAAGCAGAAATACCTGCTGCTGTGATTGGGAGAAAAACTGAAGAAAATTACAAGATGCTGCATGACCATCAGAAGTAACAAACATTATTCTTCTGGGTTCACATTTCCTGATTGATTTAATTTTGTATCTGAACGGGGAAAGCTCCAGGTGAAGCTTTTCCTGTTGTTGGGTTCAGGTATTTGCAGGGACCTTTCTCCTCCACCTACCCACCTGTTTTCACAAAAACTGAAGGAATTTAAATGACTATTTATCTGACTTTCTGTCAGATTTGATTAAGAAGGGTTCACACATGACTGAGGTGGGTCACAGGTATAAAGGCAAAAACCGCAAAATGTGCAATTGCTCTTCGTTTTCAAATAACGGGGGGGGAGGGTGGGGGGTAAGAGGTTGCCCATTATTTTCCCTAAAGTTTTAGAAAAAATACTGTGAATGACATTTATCTATTTCTTCAGTCATTTCAAAAGAAGCACAAGCCATTGGTTTCAGCACTGGTGTAGAACATCCCCTGAAAAATCTAATTTGAATGACATTACTGGAAACTAAAGTGATTGTGTATGTGCTTATTTAGCTCATCACTGAGTAGTCTATCAGTAGTACACTAACAAGTAGTGATATTTTTGCCCTTTTAAATTGACTTGCCTTAATTTGTTACATTTGGTTAGCTGGTTTCTAGTGGATTAAAGCATGACACAATGGTTCTCAAATTGTGCTCTGCAGAGCATTTTTTGGTGGGCTTGATCGAACCCATGGTCATGAGATGCTGTTTTCCCTCATTTCCAGTTGAAAAGTTGTATTATGAGACTCTAAAAATATATTCACATGTTTTCATTAAATTGTTTCTCCATGGTAGCAATTGTTATAGTTGCTGTGTTCATGTCTTTGATCGCTATTGGGAGAAGTGGTGGCTTTTGTGATTGGAAATGGATGAAGAATGGAGCCAATCCAAATATGTGTTTGTATGAGGGATGTATTTTTTGTGGGGGAGAGAGAAATCTGTTTATGTGTGTATTAAGGAGAATACGCCTCACAAATTGTTTTTGCCTTTTCTTCCTTCTGCAAACTTCTCAAGTAGAAAGATTTACTTAATTCTTTTATTTTTGAACTTATGAAAATGAAAGATGTGGGATTTAACTCTGAGAAGGTCTTATATGTATGCATAAAATGTTTTGGTAGGCAAAGAATAACTTAAATTGTGACCGCTGCATTTTAGCAAAAATGTCTTTTACTCAAACATTTCTTCAGGCATCTGAGTTGTACAGGAGGTTGCCCAAACACAGTTTTGAATACCCAGAGTAAAACACCTTTCTCTCTGCTTGCTCAGCTTTCCTCTTTTAAGAAATGAGATTATGAGAGGTCACTGTTCAGTGAGTTCTCAGTCACCATTTTCTTTCAAGCTAGACAGGATCAAAAATCTAATAAACTAAGAAAAATGTACATAAAATAAATACATACTGATATAAATCCAGAAATGTTTTGTATCACAATTTAGATAAATGAAAAAGGATGAAATAGGTGATTTTTTTTCTTTCCCATTGCCTCTTTCAGAGTTCGATTTTAGGACAAAAATTTGATCCTGAAGTTGTCTCAAAAGTGCTCTTTTAATTAGGACTGGCCAAAACCTGATTTCCCTACCCTGAAACTTTTCTGAGATATATTAAAAAAAATTCCTACTCCAAATAGCCTGAAAAATTCAAGTGCTGTCCCCCAGAATGATGTAGCTGAGAAAAGAACATACATTCATAAAATGGAAGGAACCAAAATATCTTCCTACATAGATGTTTTACATCAGGTAATTTTTAATAGTATAGTTCAGTTAACTACATAAATGAGAAAGAAAGGATTACATTTCAAATTTGAAACAGAGATTTTTCATTTTACACTAAGTGCAAGAACTCCCCACTTACAGATTTAGTAAATTTTTAATGTTAGTTGGTGTTTCCAGGAGATGGTCACCTGAGCTGAAATCTTTGGCAATGAAGCAAAAAGCAGAATTCTCTAGGATTTACTTCTTAGCCTTGTTCTTTTCTGGGGGTTAAAAGTGAACCTTCCTCCTCCTGACGGCTATAAACGTTACAGTCCTCACGAAGAGAAATCTATTTGAAAGTGGCTGAATAAAGTCAAGAAGGTAAATTAGAATCATCTGCTTTCCAAAGCCTTTCTTGTCTCCATAAAACAATGCCCTCTCCTGCCTCCCAGGCTGTGACTAATTCTCTAACAGTCCTTTCATTCCAAGTACAACTCTCATGTAGGCTGACCATATTTTAATGAACAAATGCAGTGAAGATTGACTTTACAGGATTCTTCCCCTTCACACACACCCCCCGCCCTTTAGTGGTGGTAAATGAACAAGGGACAGAAAGTGGCGAAATTCTAGACTCAGTGTAGATGTTGAAGGATGATCAGAGGTATTTTTTAATGCTGTATGATTTTGACATAGCTGTGAGTCATGGCATGTGTACAGTTAATTGGGGTTCATAATGAGGAATGTGTAGTGCCAGCATACATGTCCCCTGTGAGGAAGCATATGTTGAGGGCTGAGGACGTTCCTTAGAAAACCATCATGTCCCTGCTTTGGTGAGAAGCAAGATGTTGGGACTAGCTCCAAAGGGCTGTAAATGGAGGGCTTGGGGTCTTTCACAGCCCTCCCTTTGGAGGCCACAGGACCAGGAGTGTCCCCAGAGGGCTGCAGATCTGCCCTGAGAGGAACATGGGAAAAAGAAGCCTGCAGCCCAAAATCAAATGGATTTCTACCTGGTTGGAACAGCCTGGTCAGAGGAAAGGGTTAAAAGGAGGACCGTATGGTCAAACCTGGAAAGAACCTATGTCATTTAAATCCTTGTCATGAAAAGCTTGATATCTTTGCATAGTTTAACAGTGAGCTCCACTTTGATGTATGACAGCGCTAATCTCCCTTTGGAAGTGCACATCAGGCACTGTCAGACATTCTCCCAGACAGTTTTAAAGTGAAACCATTTCTTATGACACTCAAACCGATTGGTGAAAGGGAAGTAACATTTATTTGAAAGAAATGGGGCATGTTGGCCACCTCAAATTCTCATAAGATTTGACACCTCTTTAGGCTAATTGAGCCCAAAGTAACTCAACCTGCTTTTCTAGTGACTCCACTTGCAGCAAAAGACTTACTCTTCCAATTTGCCTTCCTGAAAATTGGGGAATCCCTTTAATCATTGATGGTTGTGAAGACTATGTCTTCCATATGACATCCTTTGCCATGAAAAATCACTAGCCAGTTGTAAATTCAGTACAGGAATAAAACCAGAATACCTCTTTTGATTTCATCAGTTACCTAAAATTGTGTCAGAATGAAAAGGACCAAAAAGCCTTCACCCTTTTTTTTAAAAAAAAAAAATAAATTAATTCTTTAACCACCTTCTTGTTGACAAGGGATCTCTGAGATCTTTGAGACACCCATTTGGTCAACCCAAGTGCCAGAGGGTCATGCAGCGCTTGATGGCTCGATTGCAGGGCCACTTTATAGGAAACTAGAAGGAAAACCCTATTTTTTTTTCTTTTTTTTTTTGGACACCAGTTGCTGGTGCAACACTGAGCAGACATAGCAAGGAATCTGTATTTCACAGAGGTTTTGCTGGTTCCCTTGCTGCAGGTGGAACTGCCTGGAGGTCCACCATCCCAACCACTGCTGCAAGCAAGCAACCCACGAGTGGAGAAGTTGACATGGCAAAGGATGGAGCCGAGGGGTGACTCTGGGTGCATGTGGCATGCTCGGTGTGCTCGCAGCTTTTTAGCAGTGGCACAAAACAATGGGAATCTGCTGACCTGATGTGTCAGTAAGGCAAAATCCCTGTTGCTAAATGCTGCCTAATAGCTGGGGTAATAAAAACCGAAGTGCAGATCACATGGGGAGCTCTCTGCCGACAGGCGCCTCCCGAAGCCAGCGGTGTCTCGGAGCAGGCAAAGCGAGCAGCCGGGTTGGGCATTTGGTCTCCTCTCGGAGGTGGTTGTTTCCTGCTGTTGCTTGACCAGAAATTCTCTGACCGGTTTGCAAAGCAATGTCCATGTGCTTGGAGTCACTGTGGCCGGCCCCGACTTCTTTCTCCCACTCCCTTTAAAAAGTCTGTGACTTTTCTTTAACTGGTGGATCCTGAGCTGTGAGACTCCACACACTTTTTTAAGGACAAAGAACTGCTTCTGCAGCCACATCTGGTCTCCGAAACCAGGGCTCCTTCGCAGTAACTCCCGCATTGTTTCCCTGCCGGCCATCAGGGACAGAGCTGGGAACAATGGGTGCAATGGAGCAGCGTTTCAGGAAAACACAGATCCTGTTTATGGGGGTAAAAAGCACATTTTTTCTGCGTGAAAAACTGGAGCTGAATCCAACTGACTTTAAAAGACTGTGGAAATTTAAAAGAGATTTCAGTCAACTCAGGCTAATTCCTCTGATCTTCTTCAAGTGAAAGTGCCTGGTTTAGTTCCTGTGAACAGGATCCAAGATCTCTTGTATGAAGAAAGGGTCTTGGGGGGGATGAAAGAGGGATGATGATTATATTTTTATATAATCTTATATCATTAGAAATACCCATAAAGACAATTATTCCAGTAGTAATGACATTTGCATGTCAGCAATGACCCTACAGTACTTTTTGCTCATAATTGCTCCTTGATTCTACTTGGGTTGATTCTTGTTTGTTAGCTCAGGAATGTCAAAGATGAGAGAAGAAACCTGTGTGTGTCTTCCACTCCCCCATACACAATGTTTTCTTGTTCACTAGCAAACCTCTCAAGTTTTGTGTTCGTTTGTTTATTTTCATTAGCTATTTGCTCTTGTATCTCTTAGTGCCTTAAAACTATGCAGGCTAAAGGTCTAAATACTCAGCATGGTTTAAGCGTTCTTAATTTGCTGGTTGTTTTATTGCAGCTTCAGTTGTGAGAGCGTTACAGGAGTAAACTTGCTGGCAGCCCATTGAACTCGTGAGGCTGTACCTTGCAATGTCAGCCCTGCTACTGGCTTGGGCAATCCCAAATGGCTTCTTCAATAACATTTCTGACAAGGAAAATTACTGACACAAACATAGTTGATACACTCCGAATTTAACATCTTGTCCCTTGGACATAGTGCCTGAGGCTTAAAACACAAATAAGTCAACCCTTCATAACGAGATCCTTATGATTTATGTGCTAAATCCTTCTTTTCCTTGGCTTTGACAAACATCAACAAACACCTTGGCAATAAAGTGCAAGAGATTACATGTTTTATATATATATATATGGGTGGTGAGTATCTAATATAGCGGAGGGAGGGACAATATCTGCTCCTGATGAAAGCAGAACACTGAGTATTATGCCATTAGTCATGTGAAATGTACCCAGCACCAGCCTCATGGTCAGAACGGATGCTCCGGGGTGTCTTCTCAGGGCTTGGAAAGTGCAAACCTCAGTGGGTGGGCAGATGTTATGCCTTCACTGCATCTTCTTCTAAGAGATGATCTGCTCATTTCAGTACTCCTTTGCTACCCCCTTCCCTTGTTCCCAGCCATTCATGACTCAAGCAGATAAAATATTGGTTGAAAAGGGCAAATGCTTAACTGGAAAAAAGCCCACTTAATTGAAAATAACGTGATATTTTTACATTCTGCGATTGTCCCTGTAGGGACAGTAATTGCTGTTTATTTTAGTGGGTAATGTATATGTTTAGAGTGATTTTTTTTTTCACAAGTAGGACATCACTTACACTTAAGTTGCTTGTCTTACTTTTCAGACCAATAAAACTCCCACAGATGAAAGCTTGTCTCACGTAAAAGAACTGTTGAAAAAGTGTTTCTATGGACATAAAATCTGACATGATGATAATCTGAAACTGCTCACTCCCCAAGGATGACAAAACTCCAGCAACTTCAAAGCAAAGAAAGAATTGCCAGAGGGAGAATTGTAATTAAAATTAGATAACATGTATGAAAAGCATCCAATTTGTAGTCTATAAAAGCGTTTTAGAACCACAGTTCTTCACCCCAGGACCATAGCTGTAATAATTATCTCAAGACTTTCACAGTGGAATCAAAACATGTTAATTTGTTAATGAGTCAGTATGTAGCAGTAAGGAAAAGGCTCTAACAAGGGAATACAAACATAAAGGCTGTATTTCTATTTTTAAGCAAAGTCAAGTAGGAGCTTTGGTTCCTCTGAAATTTCTCCATCCGTTCCTTAGAAAGTGGTTTTGAATAGAGTGAATTGGCCTTTTCCAGACTTGATCTTAGCTGAAAGGCCAAGAATTGTGTCCCTTAGTCTTTCGGATGGTTTGGTTTCATCTCCAATGTTTCTGCAGGAATTACAGAAGGAAAATTCTTCTGTAATACCTGTGCCTGGCTGGAAGAAGTGATCGCCCCACACACTTCCTCTCTCAGCTGGGATCCCTTGTACCATCTCTGATCTCCATCACCATGCAATTTTCAAGTGATAAAGTATGTGAAATAAGCAAAGCACCCTCTTTTGGCTGTTCTTGGGGTGAGTAATTGCCTTGGCTCATCTTAACCACCTGCCTGGAGTGGGAGGCAGCTGCTGGACTAAGGCTTCTGGCCTGAGAATCTGAGAGATCTCAAAGAGCAAAGAGCAGTCTTTAACCCAGACTTCTGCTTGTTTGCCTACTCCCCAGCAGAGTTTTTCATCCACCCTCTGGTTTGCAGCAGCTAATCCATAAATCTGGCTGTTCTCCAGAGTGACTGTACTGCTGGTGGCTGCTCCCCCAGCAGGGCAGAGATGGAGGCGTCCCTGTTACTTTGCCAACACAGAGCAGCAAAAATAGTATTTCCGGCTAATTATTAATCCTCCCCTCAGATTAGGGGAGGATTAAGGACTTCTTTCAGAGTTTGGGTTGTTGTGGGGTTGGAGGGCGAAAGTGCAATGGGGAGAGATAAGCAATGGAAAGAAAGCCTGAAGAGAAATAGGAAAAGGAAGGAGAAAGGGGGCAAGAGAGATGGGAAGATGAAGAGGTGGAAGCGAGGAAAGGAAAAACTGCATATGAGGAGGAAAAGCAAGGTAGTAGAGACGTCAGAAAATACATTGTATTTACATGGATTGGGACTTCGTAATACAAAAGAACTTCAGTCTCTGGTTAAATAAATCTCATTTATTTATTTCTGCATTGTGCTACAGCAGTTTGTTTAATGTAAGAAGAGTTTAAGCCCTGGCAATATCAATACTATCAAGCAGTGCAGAACTCAGGGAAGTTTGAAGGCCAAATAGCCCTTTTCCATCACCCGGGTGCTGAGTGCTCCGTCACTAGATCTGGGAAAAACCTGCTAGAATTTCCATAAGAAGAATGTCTTCTCATCTGTCGTGTTATCTACAGCATTGGTAGCCCCAGAGAAATCCTGGGGTGTGATGGCAGGTTGGCTTAGATGCTTTTGGACATCTGATCAGTTTGCTCTCCCGGAATCCTTAATTTCCATATGAGTCCCTTTTATACCATTCGTTGCCAAGTCCTTTCTCTTTTCTGTAGTCAGTAAAATTGTGTCCAAAGGTGGGACACATCTCACTCATCTTTGCTCTTTACAGATCTGTCCTTTAGATCAAATCCTCTTTTCTGCTCTGTCCTCATTCAGCAGCTTGTAATTCTGGTTTCTGAACGAAACTGAGTCGCAGAGAACAATGTATAAGCGTTCACCCACAAAAATGTGTCCTGTATCATTGCAACTGAAAGCAGTTCAGGTACCTACCATAATCACCTCCCTTCACTTCATTACCTTTGGTGACTTCACAATATAATAATAATAGGAGGACTAGATTTGATCAAATAGGGAGGAGATAAGTGTCTTCTCTGCCTTCTTCCACATGACATGGTAATCCAATGTGTTGTGCCTGACAGTGGGGAAAGGCTGCACATCTTAAATGCTCTTACACATGGCCTATGCTTGCAAGTGTTTATAATGATAACACTTTCATTATATCATTTTTGCTTAAGGCAAAAATATTCTGGTGATCTGATTTAAATGTGTGGTGTTATCTCATGCTGGTCTCTATTTATGGGAGCAGTGACTCCAGGTGCTGCTATTATTAGCGCTGTTATGAATGCTATTTGTGCTTTATTGCAACACTTTTCATTTAATCTAACATCCCAAGGCACTTTATGAAAAAACTTGTTCCATATCAGTAGTGCCAGCTGTAAGTAAATATGCTTCCAGCCAGGGATTTACCTTTACTTGGGAACTGCAAGCTGCTGGCGACTGCATGGGCCCAGAATTCAGCAGACCTGGATTCCATTTTCAGTTTTTGAAAAGGCTTTTTGTGTCAGAAAGAAGGTTGTCCAAGGGTTAAAACCTTGGGAGAATAGAGGGATGGTGAAACAAAGGAGACAACTGCCAGGTTCTTTGCCTCTCGGAATCTTTTTATACAAGGAAGCCACTTGGTGCCTTCCACTGAGCTCCCCTCCATGTTGCCCGGCTGTGGGTGATTCAAGCCAGAATCAGGGGACTTAGGTGGAGCAGAAGAGCTTTTGCAACACCCTGCTGGATGCACAGCCCCAGCACAGTGACCATTGGTCAACAGGCAGCCTAGAGTGGGTCAAAATTGCTGGAGCCCCTGAGTCATGGCCAGGTGTGGGCTGGTGAGTTCCTATTCTCTCTGGGCCACCATGGGTGGCTAGATCCCAGCTCCACACCAGACCTTGACTTGAACGTCCACGCATCCTGCTTTCCAAGTAAAGGAAATACAGACATGTATTCTAGATGGGAGGTCCAGCAGGGAGACCCAGCTCATCCTAAGTGGAAAGAACAGAACAAAATCTGTGTGTCTAGTTGTTATGGATTTACTCACATAGCACAATAGGAGATCGAAACAGGGACTTTTCAAGACTTCTGCCTCCTGGAGGATTTTCATCTATCGAGTCCCTCCTCAGTGACATGGATCAGCCAGCACGACTTTGATGCACAAGGAAAAGGCCATGCAGCACCACTGTCAGTACATAAATTGGTGAGGAACTATGAGAAGAGAGGCCATCAAGTGAGTCTACCACACGGTAAATGCCATGGATAAATATCCTCAATTATAACTGCATGCCAGAAACATAACTATCCTAGTGAAGAACTTTCCTTCAGGTAGAAGGGACAGCAATGCATAACTGCTTCAAAGAGGGTGATTAAATGCCTAACCAGGGACAAATGTGTCTCTTTGGTTTATTATTTATTCATTTCATTTATTGTTATTCGTTTATTATTTTTGTTCTGCTGTGGCCTGGAAAGAGGTATTCCACTGGGCTTTATTATCAGCCTTCCTGCTGCTCTGCATAAAATGTGGAGGGTCGTACCAATCCCCTGAATCATTCACTCAGCAGCATTGTTTGGGTTTGGTTTAGGATGTTTCTCAAATTCAAGTTGAGGCTGGTTTGATGTTTCGCTCTTCAAAGTTATTCACCACCCAGCCCTTTTGTGGCTCCATTAAGTTCAGAAGTTGGCGCTGGATCCATGTGCTCTATCTGAGCTTTCACAATAGCAGCTAAACAAATTAATCTTTTCCAACGATGCAACGTGGAAGACTATTGCGCCTTCTATTTTTATGGCAGTATTTTTGCTTTATTTCATACTCAGACTCTCGGCTTCATTCTGTGCCATTTCCTTGCCTTGAATACTGAATAACTCTTTACATGCTGAAGTTACAGTACATCCTAAGCGTAGTTCTATAAACCAGGGTAATAAGCCAGTCTAGGATTTTCTATGAACAAATCTAAACTTACCTGCAGCCTGACCAGCATTCTCAAGTCAGGGTACCTTTCATTTGAAGGTCAGACTGTAGGTTCCTAACCTTTTAATTAAAAGAATAGAAATAGAAACATGGAGCTGTCTCATGTCCCAGACCGTTGGTGTCAGCTGATCTGTGTTACGCAGCATAAATAATTGGGCTGTTGGAATTAGAGAGCAGTGATAAAAAAGCATTGAGCTCTTTTATGGTGTCCATTTGAGAAGGCTCATTAACCACACAAACTTTCCCAGCCAAACAAAAAGCTAAATGCCATTATACCTTCTTTACACCTAGTTATATGGCCCAACTACATGCAAATCTGAGAAATCCTTCCTCTGGGCTCTCCCCACTCTAATTGTCCCAGACGCTCCCTGTTACATCTAAACACAGAACGCAGTCCCAGAATTCAGTCACCCAGCCAATTCCTGCACGAGTATTTACACAAGTATTTACATTCGTATTTGCAGTGGGCATGCAGGAAAACACAAATGTTGGGTGAATCTTTCTCATTCCACTAGGCAAGAACAAAAAACTTTTCCCCTTTTCTTAGCCATGGCAGGACTCCCAAATTAAAATTAGACGCTAGCCCTATTTTGTAACTAATGTGTGGTGCAACTCAAGTCCACTGTTGGCTGAAGGCAAGATACTGCTGCAGTGGACTCCAAAGCCTTTGCATTGCCCGTGAGCCACAAATGTTAAAGGAGCCACAAGGAGCTAAAATAAGAAAGTCATTTTGATAGTTTGCTTGTGGCCTGGACAACGGAGAGGACCACTGGTGGAAAGTCTGGCTCCCTGCTCCATACCAGATCATCCTTGCACCAGGGACATAAAAAACGGAGGAGATAGTGGAATGCCAGAGAAGGTCCAGCATTTCCCAGGGCTGACCAGTGGGAGGGCTGCCACAAATCCGTGCAGCTCTCCAGGTCAGCATCCCCCCAAAACAGCACCAGAGTCTTCTGAACCCTTCCACTCCAGACCCCTGACAGTCTCAAGGGGCATCTGGACTCACTTTTCTGATGACTCGAGCACTACAAACAGTGGGGGAATTTCTCCCCTTGTGAATCACCGAAAATGGAAAATAATCGTCTTAAATTAAAGATATAATCAGTCTGCAACTAGCACAACTTTGTCAGCACAAGAATAAGACATTCTCCTTAATCCTGTCCTTGCTGAAAGAAGCATATTCATGTATTTATCTAACCTTGTATTTAACCAGGAAATCCAGTTGAGCTAATCACTTTCTGCCAAAGAAATATTTGGGCAGTCGTCTGCCATGACACTTTTGAGTGATTCTGTACACCATGGCCATTCTTTTAATGGTTTAATCACACACAGAAAGAGCTACACATTTTTCAATGAGGATTCCTTCAGAAAATCAAAGAGTGTTGTCATCAGAGAAGACATAAGAAAATGTTGTGTGTTATTTGTAGAGGTGACACCTCAAGATGGGAGAAAAGAGATTTTGCCTCACGTGCTTTGTATGGACCTTTTCTTCTCCTGTCCAACTTCACCCTATTTCATTCTGCACTTTACATCTTTAACCTGCACCAATGCTCACTTCTAGTGATGTTTCAAGCAAGAGTCTCCTTTTTGTGCTCTAACACCTAAGAGTTTGATGGCTTGGTTACCTCTAACAGTATCTCATCTCAGAAATAATACAGCTATGTGCTTTGCTGTGTTTCTTCTTGTAAATAGCAAGATATTCCCTGTGCACAAACACACAGGCACTTTCACACTCAGTTTGTGGTGAGCTTATGGGTAGAAAGACACGAGGGAATGAAGAAGTTATACTTTTCACAGAGTAAATTAGATGGATAACAGCAATGATGGGACACTAGATTTGCAGTTATTCTGGGCAGAAACTTGCATGCAGAAGGTCTCAAGGACAGTTTCTGAGGGAACTGCCACCCCAGGTCTGTAACACCAGGGAGGGCATCGTGTGCCTCAGTTTCCCTGCAGGTAAAACATTGGTGGTTGAGCCGACCTCATTCCAGGCCCATGGGTGAATAGGGCTGTGTTCATCTGGTCCTGATGCTGGAGCATTCTCCTACTACGGCAGTTACAATGGGAGCAAGACCAACCCCAAGCACAACCTCATCCACCTCGCCTGTGCAAGACTCACATGTTAAGATCACCAAAAATAAAAAAGAAGAAAAAGAATAAATAAATAGAAAAAAAAAAAAGGCAGGCACTTGAGACTCATCCCCCTCCTTGTCCCTTGGAAGGATTATTCAACAATAATAATTGTCAAATAATTAGCTGCCACCCCCCTCCTCCATTGTCCCCTTGAAATCACCGCCATGCTGAGTCACACTGTGGTGAGGGCCTCGCAAGCTCTGGGTGTCCCCAGTGTCCCAAGGCACTCTGGAAGGCAGCCTCAGAGCGGGTCCATATGGACCTCCCCAGCCCGGAGCCAGCCGCCCGGGTAGATCCCTCCTGCCTCAGTTTCCCCTGGGACATGGGTGGGAGCTGAGAGGCTTGCAGCAATCCCTCTGCATCCCAGCACCTTCCAGGATCAGGCCTGGAGTTAGAAAGTCATGCGGACGTGGCCACAGTCAAATATGAAACAGCTGAATATGCTGCAACTGGGCACATTGTCTTCAGATCAGGCCCTGGAAGAATTAAAACCAAGTGTGTGATCTGAGCATGCTGAAATGAACTCCAAATGAAATTAGAGTTAGCTCTCTCCTTAGCGGGGAGCACGGGATCAGATTGTTAGGTTTTAATAAAGTGTGGCCAGTATTTTAATAAAGTGTGGCTAGTATATTATCCAACATGCTTTTACAATTACTGCAGAAACAAGGACAGGAACTTCATTAACACTTTACAGGGGAAAGAAAGCTGTGCTACAGGCAAATGATATATTGCTATTGTGACTGTAGGTGTCCTGCATTTAAGAAAACAAGGCAAAATCCTGGGGAAGGGAGTAATTACACTGTCAGCAAATGTGTTTGTGTTTGCAATGAACTATTCCCTTCCAAGTCCCTCAGCCACTGGGAGCCTGTGTCGCAACACGGCAAATTTCTAGGACAGAAGGTGACTCCATAAACACAGCGAGAGCTGTAATGTGAGAGACAAAACTCCTGAAGGGAAAAAAAAAACCCACACAACAAAATCATGCAGAATCATTTACAAAATGTGTTTTCCAGGCGGCTGCAGGAACCACAGGCAGGATTGCACTTACAGCTTTTTAAAGCGGAGGTTAGCTGCTTTGATAAAGCGCAGGTGAGGTGCATCTTGCGAGTTGCATGTCAGGCAGGATTAGCTCCTTGGCAAATTATCAAAGCCAACTGATAGCAAAACAAGTTGGGACTCTCCTACAGTGGCAGTTTAAAACTAGGTGTAACTTCACCTAAAACAAATGAATGCAGCGGGGGTGTAAGGGGACTACCTAACTAATTAACCCCTTCGTTAACTCCCAGGCAGATAACTGGGCTTTGTGGAAATCAAGGAGGTCTGAAGAAACTTCAGATGGTGCTGGGTAAATCAGAGTGAAATTCAGTTACTGGGAGAATTCTTTCTGTGTAGTTTGGGGGTTCAGTTTGGGGTGTCAGTAGGAAGAGAGGAGGAGACTGGGAGGTGAAATGCTTCATTGGGTCTTCAAGTACCTGTTGCTGCTCAGCTCTGCACAGATTCCCACCTTGCAGGAGCCAGCTCCCAGTAAAACACACAGAGTGCTCCTCAGGCAGAAAGGATGCTCTGCAGTTTGGAAAGGCTGGTTCTAAGTATCTGCTGAGGGTGTAAAATCACTCACTGAATCACTCTACAGAGTTTTGAGATGGATTTTTTATAGTGTTTTGAATTAGAATGGTTGAGGCACTACAGGAGAAATCCACAGATGAGGAATTATTAATTCCTCCAAATAGCCAATTCAGTAGATATCTGCAGTGCCTGTAATGCATAGATAGTCATGCACGGGCTCAGAAATGCCGCTTTTTATTTTCAGCTGTCTTCTAACAGCTTTCTAATTTTGTGTTTTTGTCTCACTGTAGGAGGAAATACAAACAATTGTATATACTCACAGCGAGCACATTCAGAGAGTAACCAGTTTTGTAGCCCAGCATATGGAAAAACCAGGCGTGCAAAACTGGATGTTGGGCTGAAAATGTGGCTTGTCGAGGATAATGAAAGAGACGGGAGGCAATTAAAAAGGAGAAAAGTGACAATCTGACAACATGCTCAATTAATGTAATCAGATTTCACATTCACTTCATAAGTAGTAAATCAAAGCATAAGTAGGAATGATATGAACTTTTTAATATTAAAAACTATTCCCATAATATGCAAAGTCAGGGAATACTAGTAAATTTCTATATCTGTTGCCGATCATTAGCTGATTTAGAATAGACCTTGTTGAGTAATTATGTTTAATAAGAGCTTGTCCATACAAGCTGCTATCAGATGTCATTTTATACCGTTTCAAGCCAGATATAATGGGTTAGATGCACATATTAACTTTCTGCAATACTGTACGGGCTTTTTATGGGAGAGGGGTGGGAAAATTCAAAACTGATTATTGTGTGGCTTCCTTTCAGACAGCTGTATTTGATCTAATTTGATTTATTGCTGCACATTTTGAATGAGCAGAAATGTCTTGAGGGGAAAAAAGAGGCTTGTTACAGTAAATGTTCACATTAATGTATTTTCACCTGCTTGCTTGGTGGGCTCCGTAGCTGGCTATATTCATTGCTGTTTGGGAGTCTTCTGTATTAAGAAAGCTACTCTTTATCTTTTTGCTCTTTCTCGTAGGGATGTAATGAGCTTCCCACACCCTCCACAAGAGGTGATTGTGTAACTAATCCATGCTGGCACAACAACGGTTTCACCTAGATCACTAATATTGCTAAACATAAATGCAGGACAAATGCAGATGTCTAGTTTTGTGAGTAAAGCACAGCTGCAACTCCTAGACAGTTTTTTCCAGGTGGTCCTAGAGGATAAATGTCTTAAACCTCAAAGAGAAGTGAGTACAGAGGCTACAAGTTTCACTTCTTTTTACAAAAGTGTGTAAAAGTTTGGGTGCTAATATTACTTGAAGGCAGAAAACCACAGCCTTCCTGGTTGCTCAAGGGCATCTGGATCCCCAGTGTTAACTCAGCTTGCTGTGCTGCCACTGTCTTCCTTCAGCAGTGAGACATGAGGACGTGAACCAGCACCTTTTCTATCACAGCCTTTCTAAGAAAGGCATACACACTTAAAACACATAAGAAAACGCATAAACATCTGTGCATCTGTACTACCTACTCTGCAATGTGAGGACTCAAGGCTCTTCTGCAGTTTAAGTGGAGAATTAGAAAATCAGTATTCTTTGGGCTGACTTTTGTCACTGACTTTCTGCACGGTGGTTGGAAAGGGCCGTATCTTTGCGGTGAATATGAAACATTCATATTCAAAACAAAATCCTTGCTCCAGGAACAGTTTATTTGGGGAACTTATTAGCACCTGCATTTCCCAGACTGCTGGATCCTGTGAGTCAGACCCATGTAGAGCAGCACCATGATTTCAGGTGACTTGTCGCTGCATCTGCAGCTATCTGTTATGTATCTATAAGGTCACATACTTTTTATGATATCAGCTGGACAGCAGGTTGTGGGCACCATCTCTCAAGTGACTCACACCATTTACTCACACCATGTGTTGGGTATTGATTAGCTTCTACTCAGTCTCCCCCTTAAATGGCGTTTCTGATGGGCACTGCTTGGGAAACAGGGCAAAAAAAGCCTGGTTCTCCCCAAAGCCTGGAGGGTATAAATCACTGCAGCTGAAAACAATAATCAAAACACTCAGTACAAATCCATCCCTTTTCCAGGTGGGATTTAAGTTCAAAATGAGGTTTTCTTGCCTGATCTAACTCAGGTAAGTCTTATTCACTAGCACTGCAAAAGTTTGTTGTGGTTTTTTTAGTACTATCTCTTCACATGTTTCTGTGTGTGAAGTGTCTCACTAGTGCCGTGTGATTGCAGCAATGTGTGTTTGCCTTGCTGAAGGAGATCTCGGACATCAACGCTCTCTGTTTCACAGTATGAATTTATCTTTGTCTCAAATGTTTTCTGGGTTGGTTTTGATGCCAATCTTCATTGGGTCAGCCCTGCTTTTGCTCTGTAGGTTGCATGCGTGGGACTCCTTCTCTCCAATGTGGTCCATCCACTGTGTTTGTGCTGATGGTCTGAAGAAATACCTCCTGAGATTAGGTCTTGATGTGTTAGATGTTGGCCAGAGAGGTAATTTGTTCTGCTGTCACTGGTTTGGATATTTTAGTTATGTTTGCTACTCACTATAAAATCTTTATGAAAAGAAAAGAGTGGAACTTACATAAAACTAGAGGAACAGAGATTCATTTCAACATAAAAGAGGGGGGGTGGGGGTGCTGCTGAGAAAAGAAGATAACGCATTCTTGTGTTCCCCTCACCTGTTTGGTAAGGTTTCTGTTGAAATATCTCCTGTTACAGCATAAGTTTGTGGTGTATTTCAGTATGGTCTGGGCATATCTCTAGAACGGTCTAAACCAGAATAGCTCTAAATCTGTGGGAACTTCAGATCTCAATCTCCATCTAGATTTGAAATTTGATTTTTCTCAACTGTATTTGCATCCTGAGATATACAGAATACAGAAAATGCAGACATTTGGTATTCAGAGAAGTATATATGGCATTTGCATTCGCATCTCCAGCAACTGCACGTAGCGTCTGCCAGTGCGCAGCCGACGTTGCAGACACAGGCTTGGCTGCCCACAGCGTCAGGGTGACAGCGCTCCCAAATCAAATATCCTGCGGAGCGGCTCTGCCTTTTCTCACATGCATACTCGTTAGGGAATTTCTCTTATTAGCTGGGCTATAATCCCTCCCTGGGGGGGATACCTTGCGCACAAAATTAATTTTATTTGGCCACAGAAACTCCCTGCGCCTTTGGCATGTAAATCTTTATACATAGAGGAAAAAACATCTAAGGCAAAAAGCTACTTCGTTTATAAGATCCAGTAGAAAATATCTCACACTAGCTCAATAACAACCTCCAATCCAGCTTAAACTCAGTCAATACTTGTTTTAGAAGGAAACTAGTTGTGTTTTTTCTGCTTTGAAAAGCCATTTGAGTCTTGATCTGCCTTCATTGACTGAGCCAACTTGTGCAAACTCAGGATGAGCTGTGTGCTCAGGTTTGGAGACGGACTGAAGGCCAGTCTACACCTGGCATCTCCTTTGCAACAGACTTCACAGCTCAAATGGGGCGAAAATGTCCCACATTTCCCATTTTTTATATTTTTTTTCAAATCTTTCTTACCTTTCCTTCTTTTCCTTTTGAGCAGGCAATTATATCTGTCACTTCAAGATGCAAGTGTTTCAGCAATGAAAATAATTTCACAGAAAGTGCCTGCTTTTTTCCAAAAGCATTTTTTTCATGGAAAAAGTGGAAAATTAAAACAATTGAGTTGAAAATAAAGAGAAAATTCAGTCCAAAAGCCTCTGAGTTTTCAGTGTAATTTGAAGTTGAAATTCCTGCAGAGGATGGAGGGAAAACAAATATGTTTTCACCATTTCTAGTGAGTCCAGTATTCTACCTCAAGGGGTAAGTTGGGTTAGTTGAAGTTGGGTTTTCCACAGTAGTTGCTATTTGTGACCTCTCATTCCCTCTTTCTCTTTATTGCTTTTTCCACAGTTTAAACCAGATTCTAATATTTCTTATCTTTCTTTCTGCTTTCTCTCTCTAAAACGCCCAAATCTTGCTTTTATTTTGCTATTTGTGAAAGGAGAGGGGGGAGAAAGGATACACAGAGCTGAAAACTATAATTTCTATCGATGATAACAAAAATTAAAAATATTGTATTGGGTGGTTTTTTTGTAATACATTTAAAAAAAAATAAATTGTTTCTCTTCTCTTCCAAAACTTAATAGGCTCTACTGCAGTGTTTCTTAGATGGCGTGTGGATTCAAGGGCTTCACATTTCATCAGCATCTCTAATGAGCTTGAGGTGCCTCTAATAAATCTCAGCCCTTTTAATGAATTCTTTATAGCTCTTAACTGCTTCAGATAGAGATTGACGAGTGTAACCGGTAGCGCAAAATCTTGGCATGCAATAAGACGAACAGCCCCATCCTTTCCCTCTGGCATCCCATCTGAATTTCTGCAGCGGAGATAACCAAGAATCTGTCACTGCTATGAAGTTTGTGAAATTTAATTAGGAAACTAATAAAACAGCTCTCATCTAGTACTACAGTTACCTAGGAGATAATATGTATTGTTTAAGAGCTTCTACCAGTGGAGTAGAATTGTGTGTGTTAGAGACCTCTTATTTAAGAGAAGAGAGTTTAAAATTTACCACTTCTCTTTTGTAAACCATTTTCTAGTAGGGTTAATACTCTACTAAAAAGACATTTTTGCACTCCTGAATGAATGAGCCATTTAAACACCATTGAGAAGCAGAGGCTGGGATGTTAGTTTTAAACACCAGTCACTTTAGAGAGATATTTGCGTCTTTTTTTTTTTTCTCCTTTTTCCTAATTTCTATTGGTCACATTCTCAAACAAAAAGACCCTGTTTCCCAGTTCTAACTACAGTGCTCTGGAAATCATCGTAGCATAATTAGGGCTTTTCTCTTTGGACTTTCTGGAGCCAAAGATGGGACAAGTCTCAGCTGTAGTAGAGGAGTCATAAATGATTGTAAGAGTAGAATCAGATTGGATTTGTCACTGTGGATCTTCCTGCAAGATATCCACAACACTGGGTGTGATGCGTCCAGACCTACTCTTTTCAACTTATTGGGTGTTTTGGCATGAACTTCAATCAAGGGAGTTTCACCTTTATGCAGTTATTTTCAATATATTTCATAGATAGTAGATTAGATCTTATTCTGGTGGTATACTCTATAAACCATAGTCCTGTCAACTAATCTGTAAGTATATACAGGTTGTCTTAGAATTCATGAGAAAATAGGTTAATTGTACCTTGAGAATATTTAATGTTTCAAGTCTTTTTCCCATACCACATCAGAAACTACTCATCTTTGTGTTTGGTGATAAGTCAACTTACATTTGAAAATTAAAAGCTGCTTCAAATAAGGAATTGTTGGTTTTTTTAGTTCTGAAAATGCCAGAGAGAGCTTCTTTGACCATTTCAAAACCATTGTTTTTAGAAGAATAATTGAAATGAAAAAAATCTAGTGAAGCTGTCCCACCCCTCCTAACTATATCTGTTTGGGCAAAGCAGCATACTCTAGCAATAAAAAGAAACCACATTAAAAGTATTGACCAAGTCTACTTAATATTTATTGCTCTTTGATAACTGAAGAGAATAGGAAATTTTCCTCAGCAAGGCGCCATGAGAAGGATTTTCTTGGAGAGCAATTTTACTCAGAAAATCATGGCTCTGTTATGACTTTCTTGGCTGAAGACCTGGCCTTTTGGCCTCTCAATAAATGAATGCTGAGGGTAAGGGGATTTAATTGTTTGAGGCTGTAGATAGAACACTGAGCTGAAAGCGAGGAAGTTTTTTTTCTCCGCAATGCTTGGATTGTAGTAGGCTGCTGAGAGGGTGGTATATGTGTTTGTGCAATAGCATGATTGTTGGAGCATTCCAGTGACGGATATTGTTAAACTGATTTACTATCAACATAAAGGATGTTCATAATAAAACAATGATGAATCCTCACTTTCTGCTGAAAGGCAGCAGCTTGTGGCCTGTGGCAGGCAGATGACCAAACACATAAGATGAATTCTACAGACTTCAGCTCAGCAAAGTCAAAATGTTTGTCCTTTAAAAATATTAAGAGAGATCTTTAGAATACCTCCAGAATAAAATACTCCAAAAAGTACCTGTATTTTCACAATAACATTGCCCGATAACAGTTTTCTCAGCTGTGGTGTGTTTGTGGTGCAGAAAGAAACTTTATCCGGTTGTGACAAGGGAGTCAAGCCCCCATTTGGATCTCTTGTTGTCTTGCAGAAGTGTCAAGTGAGTCATTTTACCTTGATGAACAATAGTGACCTCATTAAGGTGCTGTGAGCAGCAACTGACTAATGAATGTGGCACCAGGCTCCCTCTCCAAGGGAGCAAGTACCCTTGAGCCAAGAAGTTTATGAAATTATATCCGTGCACATTTGACCTATCAGAGAAACCTTGTGTGAAACCAGTGACAGTGTTTGACCAACACATCATTAAGACTTTCTCATGGTTAGGAAGGAATCGTGTGGAATTAAATGATTTTCCTGCAGGGTGAAAGGCTCTTGGGGATGTTATTTGATTATGGAGCTTGCTGCCTCTTGGTTATGGGCTCAGATCCAACCTTATTAACTCTTACTGAACAATTACTTCTCTGAGTTTTACCTTGTCCCAGTTGAAGGGGCTCTGTTCCAAATGGGATGTCCGTAATGTGACTTAAACTCATCTTTGGTGGAAGGAATATTGGATACTGTTACAAAGAGCCAAGAATCAGTGTGCCACAGGTATCACCTAGAAGCAGAACATCTCAGAGTAAGGATCGAGTTAAACTTCCGTCTCCATGGTATAATTACTGAATGAAACGGGCTGTTTGTAATTATGATGATATTAAACCTGATAAAATTTTTGGGCCAGATTCTCTCCTCATTTATACTGGTATAAATCAGGAAACTGTAAAAGGTTATCTTGGCCAAAGAGAGTTCTTCAGGTAAACCTCAGGCTAAACAAGATTGAAATCTTCCACACCCATGATACCCCTTCAAACATCTCTTTTGCTCTTCTGTTAAAGGCCAGGTATATTTATAGTGCAAACCATATTAAGATTATTGCTATTAATTAACTGTGTTCTGAAGTTTTTAATCTCATCCTCTTCAGGAGCAC
Organism: Thinocorus orbignyianus; assembly: GCA_013400375.1. Lineage (NCBI taxonomy): Eukaryota > Metazoa > Chordata > Aves > Ciconiiformes > Thinocoridae > Thinocorus > Thinocorus orbignyianus. The sequence goes on from VXBW01007184.1 coordinate 764,883, forward strand.
TAAAATAATTTACATAGCAAAACAATAGTGTTGAAAAGTTTCCATCTGTCTTCCATCTTTTCCAAGAAATTTTTAGACCTTGGCCTTTTTCCCAGGAGACCGTGTCCCTGAGGAAGTATATCCTGACCAGCATGCCTTTCAAACTGCACTAATTAAGGTGTTTCTGTGTGACTCACAGGGACTTTCCTCTTCTTTCATAAGATATGAATGGTGCTCTTTGGCGGCGGGCTAGAACAAAATCCTAACAGTGTTACTAATAGGGAGGAAGAAAGATAGCCTGTAAATTCACCTGATTTTAGCAGATACAGCCAGAACCATGTAAGGGCTGGACTGTCAGATGATGTAAATAGCTTAACTACACTGACTTGCTGATGAGCTGTCCTTGTACATTCTATGTATGAAGCAAATACATGACATCAGTAAATCTAGTGTAGCAGCGCGGCTTTGCATGGAAACCATTTCAAACACTGAACAGATTCAAAAGCAAACTGAAAAGCTACTTATGAAAAAATTACCAGGAAAAAAATAATCTAAATAAGCAAAACTTTATTTATTTGCAATGCATATAATTTCACCAGTTTTATTTATAACAAAGCCTCAGTTCTTTCAGAGATAAAAGCTGTTATACAATATGTTATCTCATTGACTATCTAGCAATCATTCTTAATTTTATTTAAGTATTTAATACTTGCAACTTTTCTTAGTGCATATGAAGTGATGAGAAAATCTTGATTGCTAAGTAACTGCTCTCATAACAGGACTTCTAAAGAAAATTAAACGAAAATAGGAAGCTGTCCTACAGCAGGCGTCTCCACTCCTAAACACTCCTCTCAACTAAGAAAAAAAAAACTTCCTACTTTTGCACATTCTGTACACTTTGTACATGACCAGCAATGTTGCAAAAAGTTAACAAATTAGTGGTGTTAAGTTTGTAACAAAACCACAATGCTGAAAAATATTTGTGCCAAATAAAATGAAGTTTCTAAAAGTTGCCCTTTACAAAGAAAGGGGAAGAAGAAAGGGGAAGAGGAGGGTATGCTCCTTTGTGAGGAAGGCAATAGATGACATCATGGTAAGAGATCATCAAAACTGCCATACTTCTGTGGTTTTCCCAAGTTCAGAACTTGTCCATACAGCTGTGGTTCCAGTTCAGGTCAAAATTGGAAAAGAACTGTCTCCAAAGTTAAACTTTGTGCCTGAGGGCACAGGAGTATCGCAACAGTAGCTGGTACTGCAAAAGTTTTATTATTTGAGACTACAAAAAGCCCCAAAAGCAGCTCATGGGATTTTGCCGTTCAAGCTGCAAACTCCACTGGTGGTGTTTTGATGCAGCCTCGAGGCAGAAAGCCCTTGCTTGTCTCAGAGATATGGGCAGCAACTTTAAAGTCACTAAAATATATCTTTTTTTAATTAATACTTCACCAAGTCCCTGAAGAATAACCTTATTACTCCTTATCCTTAAAGACTGCCCCTTTGAATTTTATATTCTTTTGTCTCCCATCTTTGATTAAGAAATTAATTGTGTTGTAGAGTCAGCGCATCAGTTTGAAATTGTTTCCTAAGTCTCATCTAGACCCAGATATACACCTGCACCAGGAACAGACCCTGTGGGAAAGGGAAATAGGGCTGAGGGCAATGTGTCCCATGCCATGAGGTGTAGTTCCACCAAAGAACCAAAGCTGCACGTGCTTCTGCTCCAGCCTGGCAGGACCAAGTCCTCCTCAGGCAGCACAGCACAGGTTTGTCCGTGGCAATGTGCAATTCAGACCTTTCAGCACTGTCGCCACAAACTGCCATCAAAACGTTCCTTGGCAATTAGGGAGCAATTGTTGCCTGGGAAGCAGCGCTACGGCTAGGTGCGGGAGTAGCATAAAAAGGATGGTCCTGTCTGCACTTCAGATGGATTTCAGCCAAAACAGAATTGGACATGACAATTCAGGAATTGGTTCTGCCAAGTAAAAAATGGTTTGATTCTGGTGCCATTCAGGTTTATGTCCAGAATGTGCTGGACCAGGGTGTGATCTGAACTGGCCCCCTGGGTTAATGAGCAAAGCAACAGCCAAATCTGCAGCTAAAACCCTGTGTCCTCATGCTCTAGCCCCAGCCTGGAGCTGAGGAAGGCAGGTTGGAAGCCAGCACCTGCTCCCATCCTGAAGAGAGCCCTTGGCCAAGGACAAAATTGCAGTCAGGGATGCCCCGGGAAATGGGTATTTCTCCTTTCTCCACCTGAGGAATTCCATGACCCAGACGCAGAGGAAGGCAGCGGCAGGAGGGAAAGGGCTTTGTTCCTCGCCTCGCTTTGAACTAGTGATTCGCATCGCCCTTCTATTTTCACACAAAAGGGTATTTGGTAATTTTGTATTCTATAACAATGCATCTGGTATTTCCGTAGTGATGCATGTTGTTATAATCTCTTTCTGCTTTGTTTCCTCGACATATTTTTTTATTAAAAAGTCTTCCCAGCCTTAAATAAGTACAGAATAAGTGTGGTCATTCTGGGAACATGAGAGGCCTGATTATCTGACCATCAAAGCCTATGCTGTAAACAGGATACTAGTAAACAGGAACTGAACCCCATATGGAGAGTTTGTGGTTTTCTTCAGCCTCTGTTTGTTATGTCTTACATCCTGTTAATTATAGAAAAAGAGCTGGAAAGTTGGAAATAATCTTTTCTCTAGATTATTTCCAGCTTCCCTCAGATAGAAGAAAATGCAGTATAGTACTGTCTTACCTTGCTTCCTTCAGATGTAAAGCATTAAGACAACTCATTCCAAGGGGATCACTTTTCAAGAGGATTATAAGTAATTTATTTTTTTTAATTACAAAATGGAAATTAAAGATCTTAGCATGTTAATCAGGGAATCCTTTCAATTTTAGCACAGCTTTTCAGTGTACTTGGAGTTTGTATGAGAATTTTTGATAACTTTCTAAAGACCATTTGTAATTCACATCCGAGTAGGTGGTTCTTGCAAAGAAGATTTTCTTGCACAAAAAACAAATTACAGAATTTACTTTAAAGTTGTAGCTTTCAAGTTATCTATGTTGTTAGGAGATCTTGCTGATAGTGTATCATTCCTAGCCTACTGGCATCACTTGCTTAGCTACAGCAGGTTACTTGTGCACCCAGAGAGGTTTCTCTAGAGCTGGCCAAGGCAGAGGGCAGAGTAGACGACTAAACCTGTATTCCCACTGCTTGTTCTTTACATTTGACTTGTATGAATGATTGCCCACCTTTCCACTGTGGTTCAGTCCAAGCTTCCAACGTTAGCAAATTGATGCAGAAGCAAAATACTGTAACACTTTATCTCTGAAGTTTTCTACTTTGTGATACATTCCCCCTTTTCTTGAGAACGTGCTTTAGAGTTTTGGTGCCTGATGGAGCCACACCAGGGGACTGGTGTAAGGGGATCATGCTTTGTTTAGATCTACTCTTGTCAGATTAGGGTTTGGTTTTGCAAATCAAAATCCAAAATCTATTGGGTTCAAGGTTCCATGTTATCTGTGTTTTTCTCAAAGTGCCAACCCATGCTTATGTTTCTTAGACAGCTCTGAACCAGAGACCACAAATAAATCTCCTGTTATGTTATTTTTCAGCTCTCTACTCTCAACACTGTTGCTTTAAACAGCTCTCTGATGCTAACCATCTGCTCCAAATTGCCACATTACTCTCAAGCTCTGCAAGGCCAAGTCTCGTGCGTTTTACCCCCAGCAGCAATCTCAGCATCCTGGCTCGGGCCAAGTCCTCCCTCCGTGATGAGGAGCTGCAGCTGCTGTCGGGTCCCATCCCTGCCAGGAGGAAGGTGGGAAAAGCTTTTCTCCCTCATATCCTGCAGGCTCAAGGCCTTGCAGCATCTCCAGTCCTGGGAGAGGAAAATGATGTCAGGATTATAGGACCACCAGAAAGAATTAAAGAAATATCAAGAGAATTGGCTACTTATGAACAATAAGGTTTGGTTGCTATAAAAATGCTCAGTTCTGGCATAACTCATCTCCCAGTAAACTCAAGGAATAAAATCCCTACCAACTTTACCAGCAGCAGAGTGTGGCTAGTGCTGAGAGCTTTTGAAAATCCCACTGTATAGCTCCACTCGCTTTATGTATCCATTTTAATGACATGATTAAGAAAATACCAATGGAGCTCCAAACAGTTCTGTGTTCGTTTTCCAAAGCAGCTTGACTCATCCATAATCACAACCAGACTTCCAATTACACTGGATTTTAATTGTTCTCCTTTAAGGATAATTACTGGTACTCTGAAAAAAATTACTATGAGTAGCTGGTGATGAGTAGGAATAGGCATCCTCACTTCTCTCAGTCTGCTCTGTCATTTGAGTTACGAGGAATGTAATCGGATATGTGACATCCAGACAGAGAGTGGTTTCCAGGATCTGAGAGTGCTCTGTTTCAGTTAATGTGTTAATTTGGGCTCCATCTTCTCATTTGTTCCACTTTGATCTATCATTTCATAAAGGCAAAGCACCAGAATATTAAGTGTGTGTGCTTGATTTATGTGCAAGACCGCATTTGCATACACATTAATATTTTAAAAGTTTTGGTCCAAATTTCTGCAAGCCATGGTATGGAGTAATATGAGCTGTAATTTCACATGCGTGGCAACAACTGGTGGGAATAAAATTGTCCTGCAATTTGGCCATATTCACATACCAGGAGCTATTTTCCATTTGGAAATTTTGAATATTGCCGATTGAAATATATCTGCAAGCAAGCTGCAAACTGAGGGATTACATGAGCTGAAGGGCATTGAGCAGTAGACTGAATCTCATGCTCAATGTATCTAGACTTTCAAGAACATGGCATTAAAATCTCAGCAAGTGAGACTTATTCTTATTTTTGCTGGAGAATAAACAACCAGGGTCCCTATTTCTTGACTAAATTTCCTGAGGTGGTGCCTGAGAGGTTAGACTTGTGATTGTTCACCACACAGGGCTGGCTTTTGGCATGATTGTATTTATACTCACCTAGTTAAAATGCCAGTGCCAGAATTCTGCTGCCATTTATCCGTAAGCACAGATTAAACTAGGGTAAGGAGTGTGTCATTCTGACAGCCTCTGTCTTTAAACTTTCAGGGCTCTGGAAAGTTAAAGATTTTTTTTTTTTTTTTTCTCTGACAGCTAGCCCAAAGAGGTTGGCAGAGTTGCTAAGCTCCAGAAATGATTGCACTTCTGTAATATTTTCTTTTTATAATTTGTGTAGGATCCTTTGAGACATAAAGTAATACAATGATGTAAATATAATCTCATAATCCTTTAGGTTTTATTATAGTAATTATTTGTATTAGAAGAGTATTGTTTTAATAATACTGCTTTTCTTCAAAGTATTCCACAAACTCCATATTAGAATTAATTTTATTTTAAAAAAGCTTTCCAGTGGGAAATGCTGACCCTTAGAAATGCATAGTCTTGCTTTTAAGATAGCTGTTCCAGTGATAGTTCCACACATCATGGTGAAATTTAGGAAAATTTCAGAAAAAAAGGTTGGAATACCAGCCTACAACTCTGCCAATCAGATCTCAGCCAGTACAACTGTGAGGGGTGGAGGTCTCTGGTTCAATCTCTGCCTTCAGCTGGGGAACTGGGACTTGGCACTCTCTTAAACAAGTTGTCCCCTGAGCTATCAGATAAGCTGGATCTCCCCTTCCCTGGTTGGAAATGTCTGACTTTGTTCTTTGCTGAAGTGAAAAGCTCTGCTTGATTTCGCCTGATTTCTGGTTGACTGGTTAGCTTCAGAGATGCTGGTTTGTATTTTCTGTGAAGTGTATCTGGCCATCCCTGCCATGGCTTTGCATGTTACGGTGGAGTGATTTGTGGAGTTTGAAGATTTTTCGCGTTTCGTAGAAGAGGTCAGTGATTGGGTTTGCCTTTCAAAGATATCTCAAACATGAACCAGTGTGCCCTGCCCTCCAATAGTGATTTGAATCTGCTGTAGAGGGACACGGTTCTCCTGCTGGTTCATGGCCTGGCTCCTCAGTGACTGGTTCATGACTTGCTCAGAGCTACCAAGCCATTATCAGATCTGGATTCAAATCCAGAAGTCGATGATTTTGAGAGCTGCCCTCTCAGTTTGAAGACATTGCTTTCCCTCCATTTCATTTCTGCTTCATAAATGTGTAGCAAAATTTTGTCTCCTTTGGGCTTGTCAGAATAATCTAATCCAGACATTTCTGATTTAAATTACAGCCTTTTCCAACTAGCAAACTTTCAGAACTGGCTTTCCTTTTAATCCCTTTTTATTTATTTATTTTTATGTATCTTGTCTTAAGAAATTATGTTGCTTCATGTCATCTTAAATGATGTGGTACAAAATTAAAAGAAAAGCCACTTTGTAATGTATCAAAATGTTATTTAAAAAAATCCCCAAAATGTTTGTCATTTATTTTGCTCGCAAGTAATCCCAAGCGGCAGCGTGCTGTGAGGTTTTCTGTGAATGCATTTACAATAGGAGCCAACCACACATTTCACTGAATCAACAGGCTTGTCTCGAGATATTTATGACATGAATGTTGAGACTTCTGTTTAGTCAGCCATCCCCGGGGAAGACAGCATTTTTGATAGCGCCTGAAGAAATTAGCCACATGTTGTCAAAAGTGTCTTTGAAACACCTGAAAAATCACTGAAAGTACAATGTTGACAGCTAAGTCATTTAGGGTCTTGCAAATACTGTGCTGAGTACCTAATTCCCACTGCTAAGAGAATAGAAAATGAACGGGCAACACCCCCAGCAGCCAGAGCCAGCAGCAGCACAGTTATCCTCACCATCACCAGTGGAAACGCAACAGCAACAATCCCGTTTTGTCGCAGGAGCTGAGGAACTACCATCAGCTCTGGATGTGTCACCTATAAAAAAATCATTAGCTGTCTGCACAGCTTAAAGGCTGACTTTCTGTCACTCCCATGGAGGACACTGCCCTTCGGTTCACCCAGGGAAGGCTGGTTGCCTCCGAGCTGGGACTCTCTGGCTCACTTCTGGTGGAGGACTATGTGCTAGTTGACAAGTTTCTCATTACTCCGTGTAATGTTTGCAGTCTGAATTAACTCCAGAACTAAGAGGAGTTTTTCCTGTATTTGGGGCTCCATCCAGGAGATCCCTAAGAAGCGTTAGCGCCAGACCCTGTACCCTGGGGATGAAAGGCAGAGGAATGTTCTGCAGGGGCTGCATGGGTGTGAGGGCAAAGCCTGCCCAGGGCAGGGCAGAGGAGACCAATCCCAAGGCTGATGCCAACCTTGGTCCCAGTTCCCCAGCCGCCTCCTCTTACCACAACCCCTTTGAGTATCATCTGAACTATTTTTCCAACTAGATCCAGACTACTTCATCATGTCCTCGGTATGAAAAAACTTGCAAAGGGGGCAACCTTTGATCCCTAAAAGCTTTCAGAAGTGTTAATTCCATGTCTGGAATACTGTCACGAAGCGGCTGAATTCCAGCGCGTAGAAGAGCACAGGCGGCACCCGGGGGGTGAATGCTGCCTGTGCCATGTGAAGAAGGGCATTTCTTGCTAGGCTTTGTGTTTGGGCTTTTATGATGCTTTTAATATGAGAGACTCTTATCATGGTTCATTTACTTCCTTGCTTGTGGTTTTGCCACTTGGGAGCAATTATAGGATCCTCTGATTCATGCTAAGGGAAGAGCTGACATTTAGATGGTGAATTATGTGGCTGTTTTTTGGTGGACTTTTGTTGGTATTGAGCTAGAAGATGTTAACACACTTTGGTCCAATTAAACTGGCGATTATCTTGTGCGTGGCCACACAGCCAATTTTGTTAGCTATGCTCCTTGACTGTTTGAAAAGGAAATATTGATAGAAGTTTGAACACAAGCTGTTAATGATTTGCCTTTGCTATAATACAGGCAGGCTCTTAATTAAGCCCCACTATGCTTTTTTTCCAGTGCATTTTTTATTTATTATTTGCTTTGATTTTCCAGAATGTCTATGCTCTAACCAGTTCATTTCGTTTCTTTTTTTTGTCCCACAAGTATTGATGTCACTTGGAGATCCGACTGTCAACATCATAAAAACAGTCCTAGGAAAAGCCACAAAACATTGCATGGAGTCCAGAAGAACTGAAAGCTGAAGGGTTCCTTTCAGGAGATGTATGTTTTTTTCACTTGTGAGTAGGTGGGGCCATTTTATTTTTCATAATTACAGTCTAGAGCAACTCAAGTTGCTGGGACTGGTGTTTTATTGGCATTGATCATCTTGCTGAACCAATTTGAGAGCAACAGTGTTTTTTCCCTAGTGCCCTTGTTGTAAATTATGTATGTTTCATACTCCATTATTAATTAAAAACAGTTGTCTTCCATTTAAACAATGTAATTTCTTGAGGTGAGAAGAGGATTTCTTTGATTGATGATCCCTCATTAAATTGGGAGTAGAAATAGTTTGCATCTTCTGAAGCTGAATGTAAATCTGGCAAAACATTTATTACAAAGTCTGAAATGGGGCAAAACTCTTTGGAGCCCTGAGGATGCAGATGAAGTCTGGAGTGGTGGTCAGAAGAGCCTTAAAATGAGCTGAAGGCAGGAATTTTAAGGAGAAAAAAACATGTTTGAGGGGATTAAAAATTGCACCCAAAGTGGAATGTTAAACTCAACCTCAACTACAGAGACTCAGGCCAGAAATTGCAAACCCTTTGTAGGATTTCAGTGATGGCAAGAGTGAGTGTGAAGTGCTGCAGCTGGACCTTGTGGGTGCAGGTCCTCACTGGGGCAGGTTTGTGAGCAGCCTCAGTGCTGCAAAGGGCAGGCAGCAGCCAAGCAGCACCAGAGCAGCAAATCTGAGCAGTTATCTGGGCTGCAACGAGCTTTGAAGTTCGGGGAGTAAGAATAGCTTTCGCCGTGTACCCTCTGCTTTCTCACCAGTTTTTCCAGATCAAACACTGTCAAGCATAGAACAGCTTTAAAACAAATTTTCTTTCCTCTGTCAATTCTCTTTCTGTGAAAAATAGCCTACAGACAGCCAGTTTACTCCTCTCCAACATATTTACTAATTTCAGACAAGTAGCAATCCTGGATTTGTTCATTCTATTAATGGAGAACCATATTTTTTACCTGATACATTCAGATTTCATAATGGAGCTTTTGGGTTTGTTAACCTCTGCCGTCTTAAGACAGACCTGGACAGGGGGAAATATGTGTTCCAAAAGGAGGATTATTTTCCCTGCTGGATGTGTGGTCACAAACCATTACACAGGCAACAGCATCCATCTGCCAGACAGAGAAGGGTTTTAGACAGGGCAGATTAATCGAAAATAAATTGTCCGTTCTGAGTGGTGGGCATATCATGACTTTACATATTGTGTCTAACTTTAGTAATACTCTTCCCCAAAAATCACATGATCCAGGGAGAAAGGAGAAGGAAAGACTTCTCTTTTGGTTTTGAGCTCTCTTTGCTTTTCCCAGATCTGAAAAGGACTTTGTTTCTTTTCTAAGAAATTCAGTATTACCCTTCCACTTACTCTAACTGTATGCCACGGTCATTGATTTGAAGTGCTGTTCCTTGAAATAGCTCTGAAGTTTTATAAATCTCAGGGAAATCTCTCTCTCACTTGGATTTTTTAATTACTAGAGGGGAAGACTGTTTCCAAAGCTCCCCCAGGACTGATGCTGGCTGGGTCGCTGTGGTTTTCCTACAATGTTTTTATGAACTGGGAGCTGCAGACCATGGGTGCTGGCAGCCCTGTGTCCTCAGGCTGTGAGCTCTCCCAAGAAGTAGCGCGCTGTGGTCTGGGAACGTGAAACAGGTATGGCATGTGGTGCTCTCCAATCTGTTCTTTTGTTGGACTGTCCTTGCTCCATGGGCTATCAAAACAAACAAGAGATTAGAGGGCATGGCAGACTGATCTGGCTCCCATTTCTGTTTAAAATAAATAAATAAATTAAAGGATAAACTGACCACAGCAAAACACGTTGCAGAAATCCTGACTTTAAGTAATGAAAAGCATGGATAACTAATTCAAGCCTGGGGATGGGAAAGGAGAAGAAGGGAGTGTAGTGATAGCCCTTGGATGATAAATGCCATCTTCAGCACACTTTCTAAAGAACAAAGTGCAATCAGACTTTGCTGCCTGACATCCTGCCACCAAAGCAGGGACATGTGATTTCCTCCAAAGGAACTCAGGAGTATTAAGAAGATTTCAGTCACTGTTTAAAAGTGAGAAGCTGGGTTCATGCTCTGGCATTCTGTGGGGCAGCAGCAGGGAGGCTGGACAACATGAAGTGGACCTTCAGCTCCTCCAAGTTCTCCCCCTCTTCACCAGGCTTGGCACAGTCCTTCCCTGACTTGGCTTCATCCAGATTATTTATGTCAGACAAGCTTTAAAAGAGCAAAGCAGAAAGGCTGCTGCTTTCGTTTAGTACAGAAGAACTGTTTTACCAGGTATCATCTTTGTGCTTATGCTAAAACTGTATAAAACATGCTGTCAGTTACAGAATATATACAAATAACATACACTCATGGGGTTTACGAGGATGAAATCCAGATGGAAGGTTGTTTTCTCAACAGAAAACACGGGCCAAACCCTAATGTGCTGCAGACTGGCACGGCTGCCTGAGGACAATGCCAGTTTGCTGCAGGAGAGCCCAGACACATTTCCCTACACATTTTCCTCCGCAGGCTTCACTCCCACTGCCTGAGCTGCATCCACGGCATGCACCTCCATTCCAGTTACCTGCCACGGCTGCAGCAGCCTTGGAGAGACTCTGATTTTCATTCACCTGAATGTGATGCTGGGGATGTGAGTTGGGGCAGCAGCATGAACATAACTTGTGTTTATCCCCTGGGCTGTGAGGCCAGCAGCTGCTCTCGTTAGGAAGATTTGCATATGGCCTTGGCACCGTTTTAAGTGAATCAACTGTTCTTCATGGGTGGGGACAGAAAATCTGTCTCCTTTGGACTTGCAATCATTGCTGTAACATTAAACCTGCTTTTGGGGTGCAAGAAAACAAATTGATTAAAGAAATAATGATCTTTTAAAATTAGAGGTTTTAAAGTAATTAAAACCAGAAAATAGGTGGTGTGAGACGACGAACAAAGAGTACCTGTATATATTTGTAGTCATCTAAATATAAAACTGTTTTACTTTTGAATGCTAATCTCTGCCTCTCCCCATAGGATCATAGCATCATCTAGGTTGGAAGGGACCTCCATCCTTCTATGCCCCCTGCCTGGACAAGCAACACACCTATCAATTAGTGTCAGTCTCATTAATTCACATCACTCAACCTGAATAGCTTATTGCTTTGCAATATCATATCTTATTTCTGTGTAGGTATCTGTTTGACAAAGAAGTAAGGGGGCATTGCAGGTGTTGGATGGCAGACTGTTTTGAGTCAGTTCAGCAAGTTTTTTAGGTTCTTAACTTTGGTTTCAGTGGCAGCTTGGCACCTATGCAGCCATCAGGTATTTAAACACCACTGTATGTCTGGATTTTCTGACAGATGGGAAAAGGATGGGTATCTCCAAGGCCTGGATAGCATGGAGAAGGTGAGCAGGCAATGTGTCTTCCAAGAATGCAGCAAGGGTATGTCAAAATGAGAGGAACTGATGGCAAATTCAGAGTAAGGAAAAAGAGATTCTTCTTTACATGCTGTATATTTAATCTATAAAACTATCTTCTAGGAGACATTGTGAATGCTGAAAGTTTAGGTGGGTTCAAAATTCAGGTAAGAAGTATCCATTGAGACAGCAGTGGCTGTGAGTGCCCTTGCAGCACACGTCCCCCGTGGCCGAGCATCATGTGGGGAAGCCTTGCGCCATGCCGGCTGCACCCACGCACTTCCCGCCAGGCAGGGGCAGGACCGCTTCCGACAGACCTTCAGTCGGGATACCTACAGCCATTCCTAATGCTCTTAAAGAGACTAAACAGCTATTTCACAAGGCAGCTTTGAAACTTGATTAATGTGGACAAGTCACTTTGAAATTTTTGGATGAAAGGGGCTTCATAACTGCTAAGTCTAGCCCCAAACTGGCTTCATGCGATGTGAAAATGATAACTGAGTTGACAAAACTCATTAAATGCAGCACTTTTATCATACAGTATAATCTGTAAAATGTTGCAACACAAAATGTTGGCAAGTTACCAGCACATCATCATCCTATTTCAGTTACAGAACAGTGACATGGTGATAAGCTCCTACTTGTTCGGCATCAAGCACTCCTGGGATGATGTATTGAGAAATTCCCCACCGGGTACCTAATGTTTTACTTCTGCCCCGATGGCTTTGTGCTGGACTGGGGAGATGAGGAGCTGCCCCCACCGGTGACTCTGGCTGCCGTCGGCTTGTGGGGCAAAGGCTCCAGCAGCGCCCCAGCAAACGGCAATAGACGTGGGCAGCAGTTACAGAAAAGCTGCTCTGAAAAACGCCGTACGGATTTCACAATTAGGACACATGTCAGTCTTTTGAGGATTAAGGCGAGCCTGGTCCTTCTCATGCAGCTGATCTCCACTTGAAGGACGTGAGAGTTGTTTTTCTGGTTTTGTTGTTACAAGCCAAGATAATTAAGGTTTGGATCATGAACATTTTATTGTGGGGGGCAAAGAGATTGAAGAGGCTTTTGGCACGGTGATAGTGTTTCGGAAATGCTTTGTGAGAATCCAAATTTCTTGCTGCTGTCTGGAATAGAGCAAAAACTAGCTAGGTATCATGGAGGATTTTTTCCTAGACTTTCTTATAGTAAAATAAGTTTTAAGTAAAACAAATCCAGTGTTCTAGCAAAATGGTCTGCATTTTGTTGAGTTCATAGGGAAATGTAACAAACAGTATTTTCAAGTGGTTTTGTATTCCAGCGAGACTATTTCACAAGCTTGTTCTTAGCACTTATGGAACCCTTTATATTTTCAGAGCTCCTGAAAACAACAAGCTTGCTAAAAAAATTACAAGCACTATTTTTAGCGCCGTAATGTCTAAAATAATAGCACATTGACAGGAACTTCATCAGTTTCAATAGGATGCCACAGTGCTTGGTGGTTTACGATCCTGCTCCAGTCCCTGACTGGCTCGGCTTGGGCAGACGAGCCGGGCTCGCTGTGATAGAGCCTGGATGGGCACATTGTCAGGGCTGGCCAGTCCCCGTTGGCCAGCTGTAGCAATCTCTTCACCCACTGCTGAAATGCAGCCACCTCTGTGATAAAATCTGGCCTCTTTTGAACACCACCAGAACGTCTTCACCTCCGGCTTTCTGGTGTGAAGCCTGAACTTGGAAAAAAGCGGGTCTTCAATAGGAGCGATTCTCCCTTCTTTATGATTTTCCACCCTCTCCTTGATTTCCCAGTGAAATCCCTCAGCTGTTACTTCTCCCATCCCTGAATTGCTTTGCCAGTGTTTTATGACAGATAGCAGAGGCTCTCTCTAAGCACTGAGCACCTACTTTGGCGTAAAAACACAGAGTAGGGCGGACACGCAGCTCCCATCCCTGGCTCTCGGAGCCAGCCACCCAAGCTGCCTCTGAGCAGCCTATCCCTTCTCACTGTAACCCTCTTGCTTCTCCCAAAATGTAATATGAATCCGGGAGCAGCTTTGTTGAACTATAATCTGGGTCAACAGTGTCTGGTAGGTTGAAAGGTCATGCTGAAACCCATCTGTTTTAGCTCTCCATTGGAACCATGAAAGTACTTTAAACTTGAGATGTTCTGTAGCATTCCTAAATTATCAGTAATGTGTAGTGACACCAAGAACTGTGGTCTAGAAATGCCATGTTTCTCTCTCTTTTTTTTTTTTCTTTCTTTTTTTTTTTTTTTCTTTTCCCATTTTTTTGATCTAACTGGGTGAAGCATCAGATTTAGGAAGTAAATTCAAATCAGCTGGACATAGGTCAGTGGAAAAGGGACGGTATGGTAGGTGCCTCTGGCCCATAAAAAGCCTGTCCTACTGAGATCTGGCTCCGGGGCTTATTAAATACCAGCCATTTTTGACTAGTAAAAGACCAAACAAAATGTGCTTTTTCTCCTTTGATGATTAAATTCAGCCTGAAGTGAGGGGTATCATTTATATAAACACTTGCTTTTATGTATGTGCTGTCCTAAGAGATTAGCACATTTGCATGCTTATTTTTAAGGCTTTTTTTCTTTCAGGTGATAGCAAACGTAACCTATAGACTGAGGGAAGTGCCAAGGTGTCAGGGAGGGCAGGGCACATCTGCCTTTCTTCTGTCACCTGGGATGCAGCCAAGTCTCTTCAGAATCTGCCCTGGAAGTGCTCAGCACCACGGGTTCCCACTGCTCCTCGGCCCAGGTCCAGAGCTCTCTTGAATTATTTCCAATGCCATTAATTTCTGTGTGCACCAGGGACCCCTCTTTCAGCGCAGTTAATTCAGGAACGTAAAGGAACAAATTCACGTGGGAGGAAGGTCAGGAGTACCGACACTTTTATTTCACCCCAGGGGCAAGTGTAGATTAGATCTAAGGATCTCTGATCATCTGATTTGTTTTATCCAGTTTACATCGCGGTGCTAAAGCAATAACCCTGTACTTGGTCGGTCTGTGCTGTGAAATAACAGGGGAGTGGCTGAGACTGCAGCTGCAGCAGTTGGTTTTGCTGTTAGGATGGGGGAATCAACAAGCTTTAACTTCAGCAACATTTCATAGTTTTCTTAATGTCTCTGTTGTGCTGTGTAAGGCACAAGGTGAAGCACCCCATGAGTGTCTCTGGCCATGTTCAAGAGAGGAGAGTATGTCCCCCTGTCAGAGAGCACATCCTTCTAAGGATGTTATGGCTGCCCCAGCCGCGTCATCCAAAATCAGCCAAATTACCTTGGAAATAAGTCTTTGCAAACTCAGCTGAGTGAGGAAGGAGCAACATGTGGCTGGCGGGGGCTGGGGCAGTTATCTCCTAACGTGGAAGGGAATACTGCAATTGCAAGACTGTCAATAAATGGCTGTGATGTTTCACACAGTGCTTTTTTTCCCCCCCGTTAGAGACCAAAAGTCACTGATTTGCACAGGGACTGGAAAGCAGGGGCAGCTTCTTCATACTGAAACATCCGTAAGAGGTCTTCTCCTACTGAAGCCCCTGTGCTGCCTGGTGAGGTACAGACCTGCCTTGATGCAGGGCAACTTTCTGTACACATATTCCCAGCACCTCACTGACAGCCTCCAGTACAGTGTGCGTTTAAAGCTGGGCTATAAACCAAGGACCACACTGGTTTCTATTATTTATGGCAAACACAGAGACGGTAACATCCTTGGCGACCTCCTCCTGCCACCTTTAACCTTTCAGCTCTGTCTGCTGCCTCCCCATCCTCAAGTAACACAAAGATGAGAACCAAACTCCTCGCTCTGGACTACAGTGTGATAATTGAGCAGAGTCACGCTAACTACACAGAGACAAATCTGCAACTGATTATGAGGTTTTCTTCTCAATTAATTGTCAGAAGCAAAGGGACGTTTGATGTTTAATGTCTTTTTCTTCTTGTTAAATGCATTCTCTTTGTCACCCGTCCTCAGACACTGGGAATAGACAGAATTGTACAATGCAAAGGCTGCGGAGTCGTCAGTGTATTCCTGCATAAGCCGTCTCAAGCGTTCGTCTGCTGTTTTGATGTTACACACAGGTCTGTAGGGGACTTCAGTTTTAGATCTGTTGACAAAGTGACGTTGACATCTTACTTGGAGGCACTGAACGAGTCTTAAAACTGAGTTCAGGGTGTAAGATGTAGATGCTGTGCATATTGTCTGGGCCAGGAGAGGGAGGATGTGTCTTTTATGCGCCCTCTGGACATGGTATCTGATTGTGATGGTTAAAGCGTGCCTGGAACGTCCTCACAGATCTGTCTTTGAAAAACTTCTTTGGAACTGATGTTTCTTCATGTGGTCTGAGCCCAGGAACAGCCCTTTGGCTGTCAGGAGTATTTGTAGGGAAAAAAAAGTAGGAAAACATCAATGGGAGGGAGGTCAGTGAGAGTTTTGAACAAGAGAGGAATCAATATGTGCCCTGCGTGACTGAAGAGCAGAGCCTTCATTTAAAGTGGAAATCTAGGACCAAAAGGACAATCAGTTTTTGAAACTTTCTGGTTTTGTACTAAATTAATTTTTATTTCTAAAAATTGTGAACATTTTGCATCCTAGGAAGTGACAGACTCCTCCAGTATTTTATAAATTCAGAGACTGCACCACAGGGAACCAGCAGGTCGTCTTTTGGACAGGAAGATGAAACTCAGCATCTCAGGGTATCTCAGCACTGCTGAAGTCATTGCAGGAGCTGGTGGAGAGCATCCTTACTGCTCACAAAGCAGAACACCTCCAAATAAGACCTGTGGGTGAAATGCTTGTCCCAGTCAGGTCAGTGGCAAACTTTGTGCTTGTTGCTACGGGACTCAATTTCAGCTTTAGTGCCTTCCATAAGGCTACCCAATACTGCTGGGACTCAAAATTAAGCACAACTGGAAAGATTTGAACTAATTCAAATTAGTTCAATTCAGCAAATTACTGGCAGTACTCTGATTAAGACTTCAAGAATTCCTGACTCCCAGTCCTCTGCTGCAACCACAGGCAGGATTAAACTGATTACAGAAAATCTTTGGGAGGCTCATTATTTTAGATCTAATATTTTGACCTTCCAGGAAGATCTAATGTAGATCAGAAAGTAATTAATAACTCTGTAACAAGGTAAAATAGAGACGGGGCTGGGGCTCTTTTAACTTCAAAATTGCCAGGGAAAACAAGTAAATTATGCTGCAATAGACTGTATTTTAAGTTACCAATTGCACCAATTACTTAAGATAAATCTCTTAATTTCTTGTATTTTAGAAACAACAGGGATGCCATATTTCACTCAAAAAACTTAATGAAAACCATATTTAAGGTACTATACATCCTTTTTCAGATTTTTACAGTGAATCTCATATTAATGATGGTTTACGTTCTGCTTAACCACTTTATTGTAGCTAGAGGGGAGGTTTACATGTATATGTTCATATGTATATACGTATATAAAATGAATAATTGCTGAAGTTTGGCAATTATTGATGTGCTGAATGGGATGGGGAGCAGGATGGAATCAGAGGAAAACTCAGCCCTGCATATGAATCTGCCTCGCTGTTTTTTCTAGTGCAGTTAATAGTTTCCCTTGAATGCGCTGCAGAAGCCGAGTCAATAATTATTTGTTCAGCCCGGATGCACAAGCCAGTTGTGCACCGTGTACAGTCCAGCTGGCGTTTCTCCTGACTGGTCTGTGCTGTTCAGGCATAGAAGTGCAGAGATGCTTGGCTATTAGAGATGAAGGTTTAGCTATCACACAGCTAAACTTCAGCACTGCCTGATTCTGTTGGAGGTTCTGATACTAGGGAAAAAGATTACAATAATGTAGAATTTGGTTTTGCCTTTTTTTTTTTTTTTTTCCTTGTAAATTAAGTAAATGTTTAAATGTGCTGTCAGATTTTATTTCAGTTGCAATGAAAGTTCAAGTCACTTCTTGTCTCATCCGAAAGAGTGGATCCTATCTTCACCTTATACACACACAGCCTCTCTCAGAGGTGTCAGATTGAGCACCCAAACTCATGAGTGACTTTGAAAAAACTTGGCAGCATGAAAGCCCCTTGCCTTGTTCAGGTGATCTTCCTCTGCTTTGCTGAAATCTCTCATTCTGTTTCAAGCGAGGAAAATGCCAACAGTGGCAAAAAACAGAGAAACATTTCACGTTAAAAAAATACCACGTCAAGAAGTACGCAGACCAATTCCCTCCAAAATGTTGGATGAAATTATCTGTTTTTCCAGGTTTATCAAATGGACCGTTGCTTTTCTGGATCCTGAGGGATATAAGGACAAGTTCAGCTTGTGTCGTCCTTCTCAATTTCCTTAGCTGACATGTATCTTAGAGTTGGATGCATCGTGTAAGTAGACACAATACTGTGCAAGAGACTTTGTATAAAGTCCTTCCCATGAGTTTCTGTGGGCATTATGATATACATTCCAATATTGTCTCCTGTTTGAATGGCAGCCCTGGATACAGCAGAAGCCCTGTCCTCCTACAACAGGGATCTCACTTCCGAATACACTACAAAAATTGGTGCGTTTGAGGCAAAGGTCACTGCAGACAAGGGCAGAGGCGGCACGTTGCATGAAGCACACACAGGAAGGTTCCTTCTGTGATCCATCATCTAGGCTTTGTAACTCATTTTTTTCTGGTTAAAAGCAGCAATGAAAGACTGTGGGGAAAGGTGGGAGAAAGGAGGGCTTTTCTGATAAAACCAGAGTGAACATGTTTATTTTCCTCACTGGAACCAGAAAGTATTTCTGTTCTTGCTGAAATTTGTTAGCTGTTTGAGACTAGTTGTCTCATGCAGAATCTCCTACAAGAAAAAAACATAACAAAAACATGGCCCCAGCACTGGGAATCACTGATCCACAGATGGAGGTGCCAATATGTTCCTGTCTGCTCCTATGTTCAAGGTAAGAGAGATGCAGGAAAGCTGCATTCAGATCCTATATTTACTGTTCTGTTTTGAAAACAAATGAACAAACAAAATCCCCGGACCTTAGAAATAATCTCTCAGAAGAATATATGTGCCTCTGTTCAGGACTCTCAACAACTCCTGTTGGAACTATTCCACTAAATCACATCCTTGAATGGTCACTGAATCTGGAGGAGATGATGAACGATGGGTTTCAGCATCCCCTCCAGCATTCCAAGGCTGGATCTCCCCCATGCCACGTACCTGCTCTAACCACTGACCCACAGGGAAGGGGAATGAGGGATGTGGGACACCCACCCTGGAAAGGTTTCTTTTATTTGAAATTGCAGCAATGGCATTTTTAGCCTGGATCTGTTTCTTAGTAAATCAAATCAGCTGCCGGGCTTGATGTCAGGGTTGAAGTGAGGTCCTGACCATGGCTCTTCCATTGCAGACAGGCGCATCATCAAGTCTCCTGCCACCACCAGTAACAGATGGTGAGGGTGGGACATATTCTGCACAACTTCTGTGCTCAGACAGTTCAGATGAACCGCTAGGACATGGTTCTGGGCTCGGTTTTTGGTCTTTGCCCTTTGTGTGGGTCCAGCGCTGGATGGGGAGGTGCAGAGTCTGGTTGTACTCTCATACGCACCATCATTTTGACCCACACGGGTGTAAGGGAGTCTGACGTGGTTTGCTGGGATCATTATGTTAGCTCTCAAGCTCTGCAGAGGGACCTGTAGGCTAGATGCTGAGGGTCTTCCAAAACTAAGCCTCAAAACAAACACAGCAAATTAAGCTACAGCATATGCAACACATCATTTCAGTGTTTATGTTTGCAGCCTCCAGCTCTGGTATCAAAAAGCCTCAGAGATGAATGCAATAAATAGCCAGTTCGCAGAGGAGTTGGCAAGATTTATTATGTTTATGATTCTGCACAAATAGTGTTGACAGATTTCTTTTGATACAGAGATAGCTTCTGCACTCCAATCACTGAGGAGAGCTAGACTTGGGAAGATGTGTCCCCAGCTGAAGTCTGTATCATTAGGTGGTTCTAATTCCTCACATGCTGTGTTTTAAACACTGCTGCTTAAAGGGGCTTTACACAGACAGTGATTTTCTGCTGCCCTCCTGAGATGGTAATCCCAGCGTCATCTCTTTTGGCTGCTGTTATATCATTGCAATTAAGTGATAGTCATTATTGGCTATTCCAGTAGAGTCCTAAATGTGTGTGATGTGCAGCAGTAATTGAAACACGCGGAAAGCATCCTATTAAATTTACAGTCTGAGGCTTTGGTACAAGTGCCATGGAATCAATGGGAAGTTTTTCCTTGATTTCAGTAGGAGCTGGATCTTGCCCAAATAGCGCAAAGCAGCCTCCCACGCTCCAGAGCAAATACAGAGAGGCATATGGTTACTGTCAAGGGAACAGGTGGATATTCATATGGTTTGTAAAGAAGCAGGAGACAGCTTGTTGCATTTTGATAAGAAGGTTATTCCAGGCAACTGGAATAGTGTGAAAATAGGGAAAAGTACAACACAGGCAGTGGAGGCAGCAGAAGTGGGTACAGATGAGACTGGGGTATGAGGGAGAGGGAATGTGGACACAAAGTTTTACAGAGCTTTGGAAATGAGGAGGAAAAGCTCATATATGTGAAAGAAGAAGAGAGGAAACTCAGCATGTTTGAGAGCAAAGGGCTTTGCAGTGGTGTTTGTGGAGGATGGAGGGAACAGAATGGTCCACAGGTGGGTGCAGTGGGGACAGGGCATGTCTTGGTGCAGAAGGCTGCACCGTGGAGGCTGCTAAGATTTGCTTCCTTTCTCTTCCCTGTCCAGGCATATGGTTACAGAGAAAACCAGCCTGGACAGCCCGCCCTTGCCCAGGGCACGGTGCTGAGCGGTGGCAGGGGTAGCTGGGGTTGTCACATCCAACAGCAACAGCCTGACACAGCCTGGGCTTCATGTCGCTCACACCTCCGGAGAGCAGTAAATTAGTGGACGGGAGGAACTGCCTTGCTCACGCTGGGTTTGAAAACAAGATCCCCTTTCATCCCCTGCCATTCAGCACAGCAGGAGACCAAAAGCTTCTGATAGCAAAGATGAGATATGGCTTCACTGGGGCAGAACTCGGCACAGGGACTCTTTGCTGTGCACTTGTCCCCACCACAAAGCTGGTGTTGCGGTCCTGTAGGCACAGAGCATGGGCAGTACGGCTCACACTGAGAATATTCAGTTCTTTCCTCTGCTCCAGGCTTGGAATAATCTTTGTGTGTGCTGGGACTGGGTGGAGTGGGTTTGGATCAGCGCAGGCTGGGAAACTGAGATAATCTTGCAAAATGAGCAAGTGAAGACATTTTTGTGCAGCAAACCTGAATGTGGGTTAGCCCATTGTGTTGTGGTGAGACGCTGCAAATGCTCAAAACAGAGCAAAGATTTACAGAGTGTTGTCATGCAACAGATCAGAGATCTGCTAGAGATCTCATAAAGACTATCACAAAATTTTCTGTGTAGTAAACTACAGTGTGTAACTTTATAATGGGAGCCATTGTACTTTTGCCATTTGCAAAATGAAGGCAATAAAATGTAATTAAAAAAATGAAGAAGAATCCTCTGTGTATGAGAGAATTTTGTAACTGGAACTCCTTGTTTATACTTGCTCAGCAATTAAGCTTCTGTGATGCTAAAATAGGAATGTTAATAATTTGGAAATGCTAGATCAGCACTAGAGCAGTTATTCTTCTTAAGGATGTGTTTGGAAAGGTATTGAGAGAGATAAGTGATTCTTGTTGCTATTATTTTATTAACTCTGCAGTAGCTTGTGAGAGGCCTCTTGAGTATTTATCTGATATATCTGCCAACCCCAAGGGACTGTTTCTGTGTGAACAAGGCCCCACTTCTCCCAGAGAAAGCGCTAACCAGCCTCCCTTCTTAAAACAGGTGAAGAGAGAACTTAGTTTGGAATCCTGTCATAACTGCGCTGAGATGGCACGGAGTCACGCTGCTGCCAAGATACTCTTCTGTGCTCAAAGAAAGGTTTGAGTTGCTTATCTCTGAAACTGAATTTTCATTTTATTATGAAACTTGAGGCTAAGGGCAAAGTATAAAAGCGGATCATCTAGTGCACCTTTAAGTCATAGGAAATCCTCGCCAATCTCTGTGAGAAAGACAGTGGCAGCAGGGCCAGTGCTGTGGCCGAGAGCCTGTGTTGAACTGCCAGCACAGTCGGGCAGGGTCCCTGTCACCAGGCACTGCTCATCACCAGATTCTGTGAAAGGGACCTCCAGCTCAGTGAGTCTTGTTGCTCTTCCCAAAATAATCGTAATTAACACTATGGGCCTTGAGATAGCCTGGCACGTACCTGCGTTAGGCTGACCTGTGTTCACTTGTCATATTTACTCAGGCTTTTGTAGTTTCTGCGAGTAGCTGGGCAGTGCTACACAGCAGATTGCCTTACTTTTATTGCAAAAAAACCCCATGCGAACTGCCAAGCGGCGAGTGGCGGTGGTTGGGGGAAGCGATGCCATCAGTGCAGCATGAGCTCCCCCTGCGCGCAGCCACCGGCAAGTCCTGCCTCTCCCCAGCCTCCCTGCCCTGCCTCTGCTCCCCTCGCTCACACTGGGGGGAAAAGTAATGCACATCACTTCTTTAAGCCTTTGTAAAGTCCAACAAACACAGATGGCTCTAAGGAGATGTCAAGCAGGTGAGTGCTGTCCTCGCAAAATGCTCAGGGCAGCAGGTTCATTGCATCCTCAGCCCACCCTGGCCTCCCCAGGTTCTGCACAACGGTGGGTGCTGCGGCCCCAGGGTGTAAGAAAGTCCTCCTTACCCCCACCTACTTTCTCTTACCAGCAACAATACAATCAGAAAATAAAGTTGGCATCCAGAGTATCTTGCGCAATAAGTGCAGCAAAATACGTACCTGGGTAAGTAGGTAGTGCATTTCAATGAGGTGAAAGGTTTGTGGGTTCCTGTTTGAAGGTGAATGATGCCAGAGGCCAAAGCCACAGATCAGGAGTGGCTCAGCGATCCTCTTATCTAGGAGGGGGGAAGAGGGCTGACAGCATATTCTCAACAGAAAAATAGTAGATACATAAATAAAACCATAAGGTAGCTGGAGCGATAAGCAGCCTCAGGGAGAGGACCTGTGGACCCTAGTGATGCCCTGAGTGATGTGAGATACTGTGTGAGTTGAATGGCAAATGGTAGGAGAAGGAATACTGCATTCATATAAAAAGTGATTAGTTAAATATAATTTTTTAATTTAAAGCAGGACCATTTATGGTGTGGCTACCTAAGTTGTTGGTTCCATAACTGGTTCTGGCCAGTCTCTGTTCATGCAGGAGACCTGCTGTATGCCAAATCCAGTGTTGTGTTTTTGTGTGATGTAATTGGCATGTGCGGCTCCCATCTAGTTCAGAAGCAGAGTAATAGCATCTAATCCAGTGGTGTATGCAGTATAGAAATGTCACAGAAGTTAACTCGGGTTGCCAATGTGGAGTAGTTGGAAAATGTTCTTATAAGGAAAGTAGCAAACAAACTAACTTAGCTAAAAAGTACCAGTCTGGCAGTGCTTGTGCAGGTTCTTTCCTGGCAGTCTGGGTGTGCTGTGAGAGAAATGGTTGCTTTGGCCTCCAGCATCGAACCAGAGAGCAGCGATCCCGCCCTCAGGCCTGATGGAAGGAGCTCGCAAAGGTCCTTGTCGCTGTCTGTACCTTGTGTGTTCATGCAGCTTTGCTTTCCAAGCGCAGGGCTGACCCTGGACGGCTTGTTCACGCTCAGCTGCGCAGCGCTGCCACCGGTACCCGCCTGTCCCTCGTCTCCTGCAAGTGGCCTCACGCCACACCAGGCTGCACATGGTTTGGGGCAGCTTTATACTTTTAGGATAACTTACAGAAACCTGGCCGGCTCTGCTACCATCTAAGGAACTTAGCGAGCACTTCTAAAAAGAATTCAGGCTGTGTTTAGATTAGATATTAGGAAGAATTACTTCACTGAGAGGGTGGTCAGGCACTGGAATGGCCTGCCCTGGGAGGTGGTGGAGTCACCATCCCTGGAGGTATTTCAGAAACATGTAGATGTGGCACTTCAGGGTATGCTTTAGTGGCTGAGATTGTTGGGTTGGGTGATTTGTTTTGTGGAATTTGCGCTTTTTTGGTGGGTTTTTTGTTTGGGTTTTTTTGGTGTGTATATGGTTGGACTTGATGATCTCAGAGGTCCCTTCCAACCATGAAAATTCTGTGATTCAGTGATTCTGCGTTTGTCTTTTAAGAAGTGCTGCTGAGAGCAGCGCGTGTGTTCAGAGGGGCTGGGTGTATGGGGGATGCGGGCTGTGCAGCAGGAGAGGTGGGTGTTGCAGGGGGAACAGAGAGATGCCTTGATTTGTCGGTATAGCTAAACTCTGCCACTCTCCTCACCCTTCCTGCTAAGACCTCTTCTTGCTGCCTCATTTTCCCTATTTTTCCCCCTCGATCTCTTATCTTTCTGCCCGCAAGGCAGGTGCACGGAGCCCGAGCAGACCCCTCTGGGTCCCGCTCTCTTTCTGAACCATCTCCCTCTTACCAGGACATCGTGCCTTGGTCGTACTGTTTTATTTTCCCGGTGTTTCGGTGGTGTTTCCCGTGTTTCCCAGCCAGCCCCTCTCTGCCAGCAGAGGTCAGCAGCCCATCTCCAACGCCGCTACGGGCAGCGCCGCGCCGGGGCTCAGCATCCCCCGCGGCCCCGGGAGCCCCGTCGGGGCTGAGCGACCGTAGGGGACCAATACGGGGTCCTGTGACACTGGGATTGCTTTGCAAAAGGGAAAAAAAAATATTAAATCTGAGGAGGAAGGTTGGTAAATAAATCAGTGTTGCCGAGAATGGGGTTTTGAAGGCAAAGCTCCCCGGGTTTTCTGCTCTTCTCAGGAGTTCTCAAGAAAGGAGGAGGGTGTTGGGGTTTTCCTTCAGAGAAAGAAGGAAAGAGAACAGCCCTGAGGAGAAAGATTTGGGAGTGCTCATGGATGAGAAGGTCAACATGAGCCAGCAGTGCGCGCTGGCAGCCCAGAAAGCCAACCCCATCCTGGGCTGCATCCAAAGCAGCGTGACCAGCAGGTCCAGGGAGGTGATTCTGCCCCTCTACTCTGCGTTCCTGAGACCCCACCTGGAGTCCTGTGTCCAGCTCTGGAGTCCTCAACAGAGAAAGGACATGGACCTGTTGGAACAGGTCCAGCGGATGGCCACGAAGATAATTAGAGAGATGGAGCACCTCTTCTATGGAGACAGGCTGAGGGAGCTGGGGCTGTTCAGCCTGGAGAAGAGAAGGCTCCAGGGAGACCTTCTAGCAGCCTTCCAGTATCTGAAGGGAGCTACAGGAGAGCTTGAGAGGAAGTGTGGTGTTAGGACAGAGGGGAGATTTAGATTAGATATCAGGAAGAAATTCTTTCCTGTGAGGGTGGTGAGGCACTGGAACAGGTTGCCCAGAGAAGCTGTAGCTGCCCCATCCCTGGAGGGGTTCAAGGCTGGATGGGGCTTGGAGCAACCTGCTGTAGTGGGAGGTGTCCCTGCCCAGAGCAGGGGGGTTGGAACTCAATGATCCTTAAGGTCCCTTCCAACTCTGACCATTCTATGATTCTATAATTCAGAGGTTGGGAACACGCCTTGCTCTGGCAGAGGAGTCTGTCTTCTCTCAGTTGTCTGGGAGTGGTTGGTGACAAGTGGCAAGTGCTGACCAGAGGGACTGTGGGGGAATGAGGGTGGCACAGGGACGGGCAGGTTGCATCCCCCCGGACAAGTCTCACTGAATTCCAAGAACCTTGAGGGAGTGTTTCCATTGCAGGGATGCTTTTGGTGGCAGCAAGTACAAATAACCAAAACTCTTGCACCCTTTTTATGTGAATAAAGTGAAATTATTCCATTTCAGTACTGTCTCCAGGAGGTAAGAGCTGATTTGATAAAAAATATTTAAGCCTAATGATAAAATTATTTTACTTAAGCAAAACAATATCCATTTATATTGCCAACAGTGAGATTGCAGAACTGACAATTTCTGTGAGTTACAGAAATGACAGCTTTTTGCTTCTTTCATCCACAGCGATTCCTTAGTAAATAGTGAAATGTTCATTCTCATGCCTCAGAAATGCTGTCTCTAGTATTCAGGTCTAGCTCTGGCAATCAGAAGAATTTTGGTCTTGAAAAGTTCAAGGGAGCTAAAGACTTGTACCGTGGGGAATATATTTAGATCACAGCAGCGGGACATCTAAACATTTATTCCTGCTTGACTTTCTGAAATAAAAGGCGACATAAGGAGGAACGGGAGTGGGAGCTGTGTGAGGCAGTGTGATCCTCCCCTTCTTACTCAGCCCTCTGGGACACTGCTTACCAGTTATTCTGTTGGTAATAACAAATAACAGCATCGCTTGATTCTCCTCCAAGAATTTTGAAGTGATTGCAGTGGGATTACGCATTGTCCCTGGGTTACAAACATCCCCGCAGAAAAACAGGATTATGTGGTCCTCTCCGTTTAAACCATTGAGAAGGACCAGCCTATAAGATGAAAGAGATCTTTATTCCTGGAAATCAGGATCTCCTGAGGCCAGGGCTTAGCAGACTCTTCCACTGGCGCTGGCGTAAGCTGTCCCCACGCTGCACCCCTGGCGCAGGGACTCACTGTGCAGCACCAGGGCTCTGCTGGGCCACTGCCACCAGGGCACCCCACAGCTGGTGCTCCCCATTCCCAGGATAGTGGATGTCCTTGTGAGTTGTGCCCTGATGTGCAGCACCAGGGTTTTGCACCAGCCTGCTTGGGTGTGTAAAGCTGTAGGAAACACAGGGCTGGGCAATGGTTTTGGCTTCTCACTGGGGTCTCCAGCCAGGGCTTTATGGGGCATGTGGCACCGCTGTGGGCACTCCTGCAGTGCTTTCTCTGCTGCCCCCAGCAGCTCTCTGCCCCAGGTTAGTGCAGACAGGGCTCAGGAGAGGAAGGGCTGCTCTTCCCACAGGGTGCACATTTGGTCTGGACACCTGCGTGTACCAAACGTCCTGCTCTCAGCCAGCTCCTTTCCTGATTCGCTTCTAAACACCACAAAAATCTTCCTCTGTGCAATTTTTCCACCAGAGACATTTCTCTTTTCTCTTCCCATGTAAAGACATCTAATTCCAACTACTTATTTGGGAAGGAGGAAATTCTCCAGACATACCCACAATTACCATAAGCCCTGCTGTCCCCACAGTCTCCCTGATTTGGTTCCATTCTTACACATGGGCCGCCAGCAGCCAGAGAGGATGGTAGCTGACATCAAGGTGCTTCAGCATTTGCTGCCTGGGGCTCTCCCGTTCATCAGTCTCCTTCCCCACTTCCCTACTCCTCCATTAACCCGCAGCAGCTACAGTCTCCACAGCTGAGGGTGGGGCTTTATTAGGGTTTAATTAGCTGTGATCTGGTCCTCCTCAGAGACAACTTGTGTTGTGAGCTGTTCAAAGTCATGAGAAGCCCCATGGTGTTAGAGATCATCTGTGGTTCTTGTAGGTCCTACCTGGACAAGGATGTGCATGAGGTATATAAAAACTGTGTATGCTGGCGCTTGTATGGAGGTGAGGTTGATCCCTTGAGAGAAGGCTATACTTAAAGATTAATTATTTTCCTCTTCTCAAGTCACCAGTGTTGCTGCTGTATCTCTCCAGGCCCCAGGGCGGCAGGCAGTGCTGCCCATCTCCAGGCAAAGTCATGCTGAGGGAACCCAGTGTGATGGATAAATTGGAAAAGCAGTATTTAGTATCTTTTCCTGTTTCCTTTATGTCATGTAACATTGACCAAGTGTTTTAATTGATGCAGATTCTCAGGGGATATAAATGAGCACAGCTCAGCTGACTCCTGGGTAAAGTACTTGTTTCCTGGGAATCTGGTACTGAGCCTTGGCTCATCCAGCACAGGGCTGCTAATACTTTTTTGTTGAAGGAAGTTGAAACGTGCTATTGGTATTATTGATTTAATATGATACAATTTGCAGGTTCTGTTTTAATCTCAGGTTTGCCTATTACTTTGATACATTTAGATAAATATTGCAAGGCACTCATTTACTCTCTTATTACTAGACCAATTGGAAGTGCTTCATATAATGACTGTAAAGAGCTCTATGTTATGTATTAATTTTTTAATTCTTCTGTGCTAAAAGAGTTGATTATAACTAAAAAGCAGGGAATTAATATATTTTTCATTTGTAATTTTTGATTCTTTTCATTGTGAGGTACCACTAAGGCACAGCATTCCAAAAATAGCACAGACAAAAACAGTTTGGCTACTTAAAAAATGCCATGAGAGATTAGCAAAGTATACATGGACATAAACCACATGCAGACAAGAAAGAAACAGGACAAATCAAAACAGTTTTAGCAGGTAAGCACCCACACAGCAGCATGTGTCATATATCAAAGAGGCACAGACTGTAAAACAGCGTCCTGCAGTTTGCAGCAACCAGAAAGTCTCCCAATAAAACCTTGATCGTCCCTCGTCTTTGGTTTCACAAGCCGTCCTGGATGGTGATTGCAAAATTGAGTTGTAAGCATCAAAAGGAGACTGGAGTCATCCTAAACCATGTCTATAAGTCTCTCTGGGATCCAGGAGGCTGAGATTATTGAGCACTTGGCAAACTCAGGACTCCTATTTTGTTGGAAAGTCTTTTTTTGCTTCATATGTAGAACTCATATATGCTGTGAGGTGAAATCAGGTATCACAAGGGCAATTCTGCTTTTTTCTCGGTGTCCATGGTACGAGTGATGTTCCTTATTGCCACTAAAAAATACTACCTAATGCTCAAAAATAAGCCAATTTCTAGCTGATTAAAACCTGAGAGGAAAAACTACAAACCCCAATCTTGTGTATGTACTCATACTGTAGTAATGTAAAAGGAGAGAAAAGTGCTATGTCCTATTTATTCATTTATCTAACTTCCAAATGTTTTGACTTGGTTTTGGGGGTTTCCATGCTTTAATTTCCTGAAGTAGGTTGGCAGCAATACATGGAGGCCGGAAGGAATATGCAATGTGCTCTTTTATGGAGATACTCCTTGTTTGATGGGTTCCCAGACTGCAGTGAAGGTCACGGATTTGATATGTGCAGGATGGTCTCTGTTTAGGGGGTGTGTAGATTTTGCTATGGTGTGAAATGCGGAAGTGGTTACAGAATTCTTTCTTAAGGTTAAAATTATCCCTCTGCCTCCTGTCTCCCAGTACCTGTGGGAATACACTGGTGCCTGAGGGCAGCATTCCTCTGTTTAGCAAAGGCACAGTGGGGAAAATAGCAAGTGTCTTCTGAGATGTCCCAGTACTTAGCTGACCCTGGTGGAAAGACCTGGTGTACCTTAGGGCACATCAATCTGAGAAAAAGACGGATTAGAGCCTCTATAAATTAAGGTTGATACAGCTGACAATTCTGCAAAACGTTGAGCAGCTGGGGTTTACATTGCTCCAGCCCCAAGCCACTACTTGGCAGGAGCAGGTCCCCAACGCATGGGGCTGCTCAGCTTCCCAAGGCATATCCAACCCTAGCACCTCCCTGGGTACAGCGAGAACGCTTTAAATGCGATTAGGACTTGGTTTACAGGCTGCTTTTGCTGTGTAATTATTAGCCTTACTGCAGTATTATCAAACCTGGATTTCACCGCTCATCTGGTGGATAATCCTTACGTGTGTGAAACAAAAGCCTTCTGCTCCGCCTTGATCTCAGCCTCCCACACCTGCGCCCGCAGCGGGCAATGCGCAGGACTTTCCACCCCGGCTTGTGTTTGCAATATCTGTAGTTTACTGAATTATCTGCTTTGGTGAATACACGGTGTGTGAGTGGGCCAGGGCAAAGGAGAAGCCTTTTAGTTCAGCCTTTAACAAGAGTTGAAGAATACTAGCAAAAATTAGCCAAAAATATTTGCGTTTCCTGCCAATCCCTCTCAGTGATTTCTTTCTTTTTCCTTCTTTTTTCCCCTCCAAGTTTCACACAAAGCTCTGTCTTTAGGATTAGCTGTCTACAGGCAGCTCTTTGTATTCAGCTGAATTTAAGATTATGGCTGAGCCATAAAAGGGGAGAAAGGTGACACTGGAGAGTTTCTGCAGCAGTAAATCCTAAAATATTCAGGCTCGTGACATTTTTGTAGCTGGCAAATGCTGAGCAAGGCATATCTAGTCAACGCTGAGGCCCAAACCTGGTTAGATTTCACAGAAGAAGCTGCTGTGAGTTTCAGGTTTGGGTGGCATTGTGTACTTTTAGAGAGATCTTTCTGGTCAGATACCAAAATGCTATTTTCATTTGCTGCTTTTTGCAGTGAAAATGCTGTTTGATAAAAATGCTCTTGTGATTAAATTTCTCAGGCTGGAGAGTGGCCAAACAGCGGGGGAAATGCAGGAGGGACCATCACACCGATAAGGGCCAGAGGGACAAACACTGCACTGTTGTGGCAGCAGGACCTGCTTATTGCACATTTGTAGGCTTTTTGAATTGACTGAAGGAGTGGGAAGAGGATGTTTCCACCATTTCTCCACCCTGGTCTGGAGGAAGGTAAAGGATAACCCTCTCTTACCCGTACTGAGGATGAGGAGGTATTTACTTAAGTCATCTGGTGTTCTACAGTGCATCCATGGCGCGATGCAAGGAATTTGCATTGCGAAGGAATAAACTGATGTGCTTTCTGCTCTAGTCTTCCCCATGCACTGCCTCTGAGGAGGTGAGAGGTATAAATGCAGCTTTCCTCTGGCACAAAACCCAGTCTCCAGTGTCTGGATGCAACTGTCAGTATACATGTACAAAGGCATGTTTAATCCAGGTTAACAACACGCTCTTTTGCAATGCAGTGACCACTACTGTTATTTGGAGAGGGAATGGAGATGTTAATGCTGTGCAATATGAGTAGTTATCAAGGGAAATCAGTTATGGTTTCCACACCAGTTACGTGTAGAAGCTCATGGTTTTCCCAGAGCTGTACAGCTGAAGGTGGCACAGGTAAAGGTCCTTTTAGGGACCTTTTAGGGGAGAAGGTTGGATACCCAGAAAGCAAGGCTGAAAGAAAGGATACGTCTTCCTGCTGGTTTCTGAACCTTATCTTTATTCCTAGGGTTTCAATGTCAAGGCCTTTCTGTGGAGACTTCTACCCAGAGAACTGCTTGGAAAGATGAATAACTGGTAAGAGAATGAACCACTAAGAGTTTTACACTGGTCTCCAAACAGTCCTGAGCTGGTGATAGCAATGGAGTACGGGGATGTGTTTTGGCAGAGGTGTAAGTACAGGTGTGTGTACATCCGCCAACTCTGACTGAAAAGGTTAATGGCTTAAGGCTGTGCAAACCCAAGCAGCCTTCTTCAGGCTCTTGTTCATCACTGGAACCACTGTGAAATCAGCCACTAGTTACAGACATATGCCTATATACTGAGTTTGGATTCATAGACCTTGAGAGAAGTGGGATCTTGGAGATTTTTAACCTAACGTGCTTACCACAGGCTTCCCTGCTGGAATTCTTGTGCTAGAAAATGTGTTTATGCAAGTGAGGCTCATACAGGCAATGAATTTTAACTCCAGAATTCATGTGTCTGGTGTTCAGAAGCAGGAAGGCAGCTTGAGATGTGGTTTCTCCCCATACCTAATGAGTGTTATTATGAGGAAATCTTCTACTTGATCAGATGTGTTCAATGATCCTTTAAAAGGCTTTGGATGTATTTAACAGGGTTCCAGAGCTCACCACAAATGGGAAGAGGAAAAAATTTATGAAGTCTGAGGCTTTGTCACCATGGTGACATCTATTTGAGTTTGGAAGCCGCATTAGTTTGAGCTCACAAATTTTTCTTTTCCTGTCATTAATGTCACTTCTCTTATCCTTTAAGTTACCTCCTCCTTCTCTTCCTACCCCACTATGACTGTATTTAAAAACTAAATTTCCTTTGAGGGAAAAAATACACAGGATAAATTACCTCCATCCATAACTGCCTCCAGGAAGCTGCAACTGATGCAGTCCATATCTAAGTGGACCTTGTGTATAAATGCAAAGAGGAAAAAAGTAGTCTCTCTTCTCTTGTGCCAAACAATTTAATCAGATACATCCAAATCTGAGAAGTCTTTATCCATCCTTTAATAATCACAGAGCTGACCACATTCACCCCTCCAATGACTCCACTGGATTAGGTGGAGTTCACAGCAGAGATGAGTTTGACCTAGTAAGTACATCAGTGGTCTTTTGGGTTTGCTTTACATAGCACGCAAAGAGGCTCTTCAAAGGTTTGCGGTACATCATAACCTTGACTTCAACTCTAGTTTTAATGGCTACTTGGAAGATGACAAAGACCACACTCTTTGGGAGGCTGCCGTAGGGTGAGAAGCCTCAAAACCACATGGCCAAATCTGAGCATAAGTGAAGTCTGTGCAGCCCACACAACTGCAGTGGCAGCTGACAGAAGTGTGCCAGAGAAAGCCATGCTCCTGGCTGACAACTGGAGGGTAGAGAGTCTGAAGCACAACTTAAAGGAAAAATGTTCCTTTGATGGATATCCAAAACTGGTCACGGTTTCCTTTCAGGATGAGCATGCTGTGCCTAGGGAGATGCCGATCATCTCTTGAACCAACACTGCAATCAGCATGGATTGATGGTGTGGCAGGAACCATGATCCATAAGAAATGGCACTTAAAGCACTTGGTTTTGATGAATTTTGGTGTTTGTTTAACTTCTCAGAGGGAGAAGCCAAGCTGAGGTTGATGGGTAGACGCAGGACCAGATTTATCCATTTGCTAATGGTTTTCTGGCCACTGAGATGCTGACTCTTTAACAGCAGAAATTCTCTCTGAGCACCTGATCTTAGAAAGAATTTTCTCCCTGGCACTGACCGGCATCACACGTCATCCCTCCCTGCCTCAGTCTGTGCTCACAATCAAGTTCACTCTCAGTAGCACGTATTTTATTATATTTGGCTGTGAGAATGTCACCAATTATGAAGGGAAAAGCAAGAGTGAAGGTTAGGGGGGAAAGGTGAAGGTTAAATTCAGACATTCATGAGTTTATGAGGCAGTTTGTCCTCAAATCAAAGCCAGGCATTCATGTCAAGCTACGTAAACAGGAATAAACGCTCATGTGAAACTTGCTTAAGAAGGAAAACCTCGTAAGAATGTTTGCCACAAAATACGTGCTTTCTTCTCCTTCTCTTGGCCCCGAGAAAGGGGATTGCTCAGAGTGGACAATGTGATACCTCTAAAGATAAAGGCAAAAAAACCCTGCCCATAGACACACATTCATGCTCAGAAGACTGCTGTGTGCTGCAGCCACAGCTGAGAGCACAGCCTGCAGACTAGCTCGTGTAGGATCCCAAAGCAGAGCCATGTGCCCCGTCCTGGGGTTAGGAGGACACATCCCAGCCCCTCTTGAGGTGTCCAGGGATTAATTTCTTTTCAATATCATGCTCTGTAAAAGGTTTAACTCACGATAAAGTTTTGGGACAGAATAAGAAAACCAGTGAGAACAGTTTTAAAAAAGCAAATTAACCTCAGAGCCTCAGCTACCTTTTATTTACCAAACAGAAGAAGTTTCCCTGTGTGATACATTTCTTAAATTATAGGTTTCCCATTTCCTGGCATCCTAATAAAGTCTGGATGAATGATGAGAGAGTCTGCTGGGAGAATGAGTAAACATCTCCTACTGTCTGGAATGTAAGATGACTACTGTCTTATCCTTTGTTACAGGTTGTTAAGATAAAATTACCCTATATATCAACAGCACTGTCAATGAAATTAGAAAGGGCATTCTACCTCCAAGCTGCCTGGAGGGCTTGAGGAGGGAAGGCAGTTGCTTCTCTATTTATTTTGGTTTTCCATTTGCTATGAAAGAAAAAAAAAGGGGGGAATTGTTTGGGGTTGGGTTTTGGTGGGGTTTTGTTTGGGGTTTTTTTGGCTTTGTTTTGTTTTTAATGCAAATGAAAAAGAGGAGAAAAGCCAAGGAGGATGTGCAAGGCAGATGCTGCGTATTTCACCAGCTGGACAACCAAGAGAGGAAAGAAGTGTCTTGGTGGAAATCCTGAGATAGCCTGAACTGCACTGGCAGTCAAACTTGGGTGCAAAGAGACCCTGCAGCTTTAGATGTTGCTCCCACCTAGGGCAGAGGCTGTGAGTCCCTGAGCTGAGGGTACTTCACCTCTCCTGGGCTTTTGTCCCCCAGTGTGGCCTGCAGTGCCCTTAAGGGTGCTCTCCCACAAGAGATGCTGGTGGCCAGCGAGCAAGGAGCACCCTGGGTGTTTCACCAACAGCACCTCCTTCCTTTGGCACTTGAAAATCCCTACTATCACATGTGGTTAAACATAGCCAGTGGGTTGAAATGTTAAGAGGTCTTGGGAAGACAGAGGTTTATGTGCGTGACATATTCCCTGGAGCCTCATTCACGTAGAAAGCGAAGCTGACAAGGAACACTTTCCAGACAAGTGTCTTCTTTTCAATTATTTTCAATTCTCTTTAAATAGCAAAGGCTTCTGGGGTAATGTATGCAGGCTCTGCTCGCTCTAATGAGTATTAGCTTGTGCAGGAGGTCCTGCTGGTGGCGAGCCAAGGGCACACAGCACTGTCCATCGTGTCATCTGCATGTGACTGCTCAGAAGGGCAAAACAAATCCTGGCACCCCCATTCACACAACTTCTGTCCTGGTTCCAGCAATGACCCTTTGGTCCCAGGGAGACTGGCTGAAGAGCAGGAAAGGGTCAGAGCTGAAACAGCGGGAGGGAAAGGCTGGCATCCTGAGAAAATCATTTGCATTTTTGAGAAGACCCAATCTAATCTGATTTCTAGATCAGCTCTGGGAAGTGCCTACACGTTGTTTTCTCTAGATTTCCTCCAGACACCTCTCAACCTCTCGTTTTCTCCTGTGGTTTGTCCCATTTTTGTTTTCACCACCCTTTATCTGCTGCTGCAAATTTGTCAGCTACAGTTTTAGGAGCACCCTCTTGCACATCCCCGTAATCCACTAATGTGTCTCTGGTGTCTTTTATCAAATCTTGATGATGTTGCAGTTTCACTGGTGTTTAGAGAGAAACCACTGGAGAAGATCGTCTTCTCCCAGAAAGTATTTTCTGGAAATACAGCCTCATGGGCATGCAATTGATTGCCAAAATACTAGAAAGCAGTCTATATTATCTGCCTGTAGTCAGGAGTGTTGACTTGTTTTCCTTGTAATTAGGCTGTGTTGACAAAGTAATTACCTGGTTCAGACTTGTTATGTTGATTGTGTCTTCAGCTGTCACTGATCTTGAATCCTACAGCTGTGGGACTGGGATCCAGAACTTAAATCCCATTTCCTCTGTTTCACACAAAATTAATTCTCGGCTCCAGACTCCTCCAGAAGGTGATGGGCTGGTGGAGCTTAAGAGTTTCTTGTAGAGGGACAGGGCCTTCATGTGAGTCAAAGACAGCCTCATCACTTACACATCCCCTCTTCTATCCATGCCAGCATCTGATACAGTCTCACTCCTTTGCCTTTTCTTTCTCTGTTTTTACCAACCACTGTGTTTTGCTTCCTTTTTCTTTTTTTTTTTTAAAGTTGTTTTTCCATTTTTGAAACTCAGACACTTCACACTTAGAATATTTTTGTTTTGAAATCAGACAAAAAATGTAACTGAAAACAATACCAGAGAAAAGTTGGAAATAAAAAAGCTAAACTTGGGTGAGAAATGCTCTTGGATTCACAAAACATTCCTCACTTTCCACCATCCCATCTTGTAGTGTGTCAGAAACTTTACATGTCATTCTGTCATGCACTTATGTGTGTACGTCCATGCATACACATGTAAGAATTTTCTCTGACAAACTGTAGGGCTTTGCTGCAGATTTTCCATCCCCAACCATGTCAAGAAGAAAATATCTTGATGCTCTGTTCACAAAATACTTCTGGCCTGTTTCCATTTGAATGTTATGCTTGTTTGCATAGGCAATTCAGAGGGGAGTTTATAAAACCTCTTTTTGCCTGAATTTGTGAATGCCTGCCCACCACATGGGCTTAAAATGAAATTACTTTGGAAAAGGGACTGTTTTGGGATGTATAAGTTTTGCATATATCCTTTAAATAACTCGGATATGTTTTCAATGGAGGATGTTTTTCCTATGGACTGAAGGACACATTTGTACCACCTACCAATTTCTTGAGCTCTAAACCAGCATTAAGAAAATAGTTGAGGTTTCTACCAACTCAGTGTTTCCAGCACTTGTATCTTCCCCGTAGAGAGATCTCTCATTAAAGGATGGTCTCTTACTTTAATTCTCACTGCTTGGTTCCAGCAGAAACCCCTTCTTCTACCTCCTTTCCCAGCTTAACACTGGGATAATGGGGACAAAACTGCCTTTTGCAGTCCTGCCGCCCAGCCTTGCGCCGCGGTGCCAATTGCAGCCAGCATAAAGCGGATGTTTGTCTTTATTAATCATACACACACACAATCCGCAACCTGAACTGTGTACAGAAATGAATGGAAAAAGTGCATCCTGACCATGAAAGTATTATTTTATAAATAAGGTCCTTTAGTAGTAGTTAATTGGATACACATTTTGCTAGATTCATGGAACATTAAAAACTATCATATCCGAATTGACTGACTGAGTTCATGTTACATCTCCAAATTACCAATGACCACTTCGCCTTGCAACATCAGACCCTGGGTTCAGAAATCTAGCTCCGGGGCATTTTTTAAGTACATGGCGCTTTTTTTTTTTTTCTAATAGAGATTGATTTAGTGTATGTTTAATGGCCCCATAAATCACTCAACATGCCCAACTCGCATACAAATTCTGCCAGAAAAAAGGTTTTCAAGGAAGCAGATGCCTTGTTCTTGGAACCAATTTGCCTTGCTCTCTGCATGTGCGTGAACCCACCGTTTCAAGATCCTCCTTATAAAAACGTTCTGCTCTCCCAGGTCTGAACATTGGTCATTTTCTCTGGGGCTGCTTTCTTACTGTGCCAAGTTAAACTCGGGTGATTCCCCTGCTGTGCCCGTTCTGTTCTAGTGCCTTTTAGATCAGCAATAAATAAATTCATTGTGCGTCTCAACAAGAAGAAAAAGAAAAAGCCGGAGTCGCATTGTGCTTGGTCTTGTGAAGATCTATTGTGTGCAAAGTAGTGTGCTATCAAATGGCGTAGGTCATTTTTCATTATCCCACTGAGGATGCAGCTCAAAGCAGAGGATTATAGAAACTCATTTCCTTTGGTTAAGGGGAAAAAAAAAGAGTTAACATTCAATAAACTCAAGGGCTATGACGCAATGTGGCCCTCAGAACCTTCCGAGCAGAGCTGTTAATAGCTTCCTTTCCCAGGACGCGGGTTTGCCCCATTCACTTATCGACTTTGATGCATTAGTAAAAGAAAATATCAACCCCTCATAACTCTCAGAAATGATACAATACATCACTTGAAAGTAAGCTGGGATCAACACATTGTTAACTGTTTGATCTCTCGAGTCAAAATTAATGATAGGTGTTTTGCACACAAAAAAACGAATGTTAAAAGCCTATTTAAGCTAACTAAAGACATCCATACAACATCAGGGTTGAATTGGAGGTGATTTCCTGCAATGCAGCTGTTATAAGTTTATCAGTCTGCGGGTGGCAGTAACCAGTAATCATAACCAGATTGCAGAAGGGTGGGATGGAACTTATCTTTAAATGGACAATCTAACTAACTAACTAACTAAAGAAAGCTGGTTGAGAACTAAGTTTGCAGTGTTATTCGCTAGAACACCCAAGGGTCTGGGAGAAGCCCATTTTCTGTATATTTCAAAGAAATGAAATGATTCTGAAGGTTTAACTGCTAGGCAGGGAGAAACCAAGGTTCGTAATGATTAACAGCAGACCTCCTGTGCTCTTGTACTCGCAACATTTACACAATAATGATAGCTAATAAGAAATGGCATTAAGAAATGACTTCAGCTTTCTCTGCTGAAATGTTGCCATAGGCTGTTGATGAACTTTTAGCTCATTCTCTTGTGACATGGAAAGGAAAGATCTGAAATGTAGCATATATTTCAAGCAGAAGAGCGATTGAAAAAATTCCAAGAAATCTCTCTGAAGAGCCAAAGAGAAGTGTTGCACTGCGAGACAATGCCTCTGGACAATTACAGCCTGTTAGTTTTAATGCATCTTGAATTGCTTCCGTCTGCAGCTAATCTGACCACTGGAAACAGTCATTTTTGCAATGCCCTTTAATTTTTCTGCTTTGCGTGTGGGCGGTATCTGTTGGAATTAATATGAATGTTTTCCGGATTGAATTAGAGAAAACAAGACAAGCTTTCAAAGTAGCATCAACTTTTTTTGAGAAATGTGAACTCAGGAGCATGTACGGTGGCAAACCATGCGGGTGACGTGGGTCTGTCCCAGGTCGCTGTCAAGCAAACATGGAAAGGAGTGACAGAGAAGTCCCACTGGATCCGTAGATCTCCCCAGCACCACTCGACAGTCTCTTTAGCCCTCTTTGTTCTTAATTTTGCCAACTACTCAGCCCTTTCTGGGTGCTGCTTCAGGCTCCAGCTCCATCCATTAGAGCTGCGCTTGCAGCCGGCAGAGATACCCCAATTTCCGAACTCACTGACCCGTGCAGACCCGCGTTTTTCTATGAATGAATGAATCCCTTAAAGAGTTCAGGAGCGAGCCAAAATCTTCTTCCATCCCCAAAGTCAGCCAAATACATGCTTTGTTTTTCAAATGACCCAAGTTTAAAATAGCCGCTGTTTAAGCCTTTCCCATCAACAGTCCCAGCTCCTGCAGCCTCTCAGCGCCTCCTCCTGCAAACAGCCACCTTCCCATCCGCCCATGGGAATGGTCTTATGGCTACACTTAAACCTGGTTTCTAGAAACTGCAGGTCTGGGGAGGTTCAAATTTGCTTTCTGCAGAGAACAGACTGAAGAATGGCAACTATGTTTTAATGTAAAATCTCGATAAACATGAGTATGTTTTAAAAATTCTTCACCCAGCTTTCCTTCAAATTTTGACAAAAGTTTAAACTAATTTTTCCCGATGTCTGACATTACGTATACAACACCATTTTTCATATAATTTTTTAAATTTCAGAGGTGTTTTTCAGTGGAAAAAAAGAAAATTACTGATAAAACTGAAAAATTGAAATGTATTTTGATTAAGACACTCGACCATTTCCAGTTTTTTGTTTTCTGAATCTTACTCAACAAAACCTCTTCATTATTTCTCCATAGCCATGGGATCAGCTCACTCCATTCTTCTCTCTAATGGGACTATAAAATCAGCCAGGCTATGAGATGTGACACATCACAAATATCTGGAGAGGGTTAATTTTCCATTCAACAAAGTAGCAGAGAGAAAGCAATGTCATTGTCATTGCCTGTGTGAGGACAGGTGGATGGTGGACAAACACCTCCCAATTTTTTACTTGCTGTGTGTTTTCCCAATTGTTCCTGGTTTGGAAGTGACCCATCCCAGCCAGTCTGGTTACTGATCTGGGACAGATGGACAGGGCAGGACCTGTGACCACTCGGTGCTTGCCCTCATGTCATCTGCTCACTGGGAGTGATTACTCCTTGCCAGGCTCTCTGGCATAAACCATGCCCTTCTGCAAGCAGTGCCAGGGCTTTGCATGATTTACAGCCATTGTATCACCACCTTTAAAAAACTGCTACATCTGCTAAATACAAATTTTACAGGCAGGGAAAGTGAGGCACTGATGGGTGATGCCTCTTGGCTGGAGTTACGCAGTGGATAATGAGAAACAGCGATCTAAACACCAGATTCAACTTCTCCAGAAAGGCAGAGTGTGGCCAATAGGTGGAGGGAGGTCATTCTCTGACTCTGCTCCACACTGGTGAGGTCACAACTGGAATACTGCATCCAGTTCTGGGCTCCCCAGCTCAAGAGAGACAGGGAACTACTGGAGGGAGTCCAGCATAGGGCAACAAAGATGATGGAGGGATTGGAGCATCTCCCTGTTAAGGAAAGGCTGAGAGAGCTGGGACTTCAGTCTGGAGAAGAGAAGGCTGAGGGGAGACCTTACTACTGTTTAGAAGTATCTAAAAGAGTGGGTTGAAGGAGGATGGAGACGGACTCTTTTCAGTGGTTCCCGGTGACAGGATGAGGGGCAATGGGCACAAGCTGGAACATGGGAAGTTCCATTTGAATATGAGGAAAAACTTCTTTAGGGTGAGGGTGTCAGAGCCCTGGCAGAGGCTGCCCAGGGAGGGTGTGGAGTCCCCTTCTCTGGAGACCTTCAAGCCCTGCCTAGATGCAGTCCTGAGTGATGTGCTCTGGGCAATCCTGCTTTAGCAGGGGAGTTGGACTGGATGATCTCTAGAGGTCTCTTCCAACTCTGACAATTCCCTGATTCTGTGATTCCATGAGTGTAGCAATTATCAAAGTTCAATATAGGAACTTTCTCTGTAGTAGGCTCTGAAATACCCCATTGTGTTAACCATTTAATATATGGTGAGGGCTGTGTCAGGACTTTGTGTGGTTTAACATAATCCTTAGAGTCAGAAATTCACTGTTCAGGCACGTCCTTGCCAGGGTGTGGGAAGCACTGCCTGTCAATTTGAACTGGAAGAAAATCTGTGTGCAGAAGACAGGGGAACTGGTAAACAACCAGTTAGGCGGTCCAGCCCGCTGTCACTCTGTCCCCGCTGCATCATCGCAAAGTGCTGAATTCCTAAATGTGGAACCCAGATGCAAAAATAACAAAGACCACATTAAAGTGATGCTAATCGTACAAGCTATGGCACTAGAGGAAGATGCGGAAGTGCTTGGGAGGCTGATATGGGGGGAAAGATAGCACAGCCTCCAAGTG
Source organism: Thinocorus orbignyianus (assembly GCA_013400375.1). Classification (NCBI taxonomy): domain Eukaryota; kingdom Metazoa; phylum Chordata; class Aves; order Ciconiiformes; family Thinocoridae; genus Thinocorus; species Thinocorus orbignyianus. The sequence continues at coordinate 805,051 of VXBW01007184.1, forward strand.
CTTTTTCAAATAACGTATGAGGGGAAAACGGTTCCTGTGCCTCCACCAAACCTCCTTGTGTGCAGCCTCGGGCATCTGAGTGCATACACCCACGCAGGCTCCCAACCCCTGTGCAGATGTGGGGCCCCTCAACCTTCTAGGCAAACTTAGGAGAGTTTGGGAGAGTCTTGGGAACAATCCTTACTACAAAACAGCCATGGGATGTGAAAAATCTACTTTTTTTTACACCAGGCTTTCCAGGGAACTGGTGATTTCACTAGAAACACTCCAGCTGGCCACATGCAAGCAGCCCAGGCCCCCATGCAGAGGGACACCTTGTTTTCCTGGTGCAGAGGGGCACCTTGTCCTACTGCCTCTCCTTGCTGGTGGCAGGACAGGCCTGGCTGCGAGAGCCACTGGGAGAAGGAGGCACAACAAGGGAAGGTTCTTCCTGGTCCCAACAGTGATACAGGGCACGAAGTCCCTCCACAGTGGGGCCAGACATGCAGGGGGCTTCTTGGGGCCAGCAAAAGAGTCTGTGAAAGGCTGTGTGACAGTGCAATACAGTTAGTTGAAGGTGAGCACAAGCATGCACTTAGTAAATGAATGGTTGCTTCATTAATGAACTCTTAGGGGTTAGAGCCAGTGAGAAGGACAGATACAGACACCTCTGTACTTAAGCCATACCACCTGGGGGAGAAGAAATTATGCCTTGTGATTGAGAAAACCTGATGGGTAAATTATCACCAAACGAGGTGAAAATCAGAAGCTCCTAGAAAGGACTGAGTTACAGGAATTTGAACCAGTCACTGAGAAGTTGAGCTGAGAGCTTGGTGGTGGAGGCAGCCTGATTAGAGAGAGTAGGTTTTGTCCCAAGGAGGTGAAAAGTCTTGTGGCTTTTGGTGACTTCAGGAAGGTGTGAGCTGTCCTTTTCTGAAGGGTTAAATTGCTGGTGCCACCTTGATGTTGTAACCTGCTTCTCTGAAGAAGACCATCTGTGAGAAAAATGGAAAAAGCTGATACCTGGTACTGGAGAGGTAAGCTTTCTCTTCTCTAGTACTAAATAAAATGATAGAGTAGTTTAGAGCAAATGTGAAATCCAGCAGTGTGGTTGATGGTGGAAGTAGAGCCAGAATGGCCAGAAGTAGGGTCTGGAGGAGCCCAGTCTTGGGCAGACCTGCCACCTTGTGTGGGGTACAGCAAGTGAACAACTTCTTCCACCTTTTTCTCTTGTAATCATGCTGACTGAAGACCGAGTTGGGAGCAGAGCATTGGGATATTGGTGTTTGATTGCTGAGGAGACGGCAGCTTAAAATAACATATGTATCCGCTGAGAAGAGTTTCTGTGCAGTGTTTTTTAGAGTAATGCTATTTTAATTATTATTCAAGTGCTTGATTTGCTCTGATTTCATCTTCTTGAATGTGACTATGACTGAGGTTGGTTATGTACCAAGGCAAGTTAGGCAGTTGCATCACTTGCTGTGGCTGGCAAAATCTGTCTGCTGGCTGTGTGCTTTGTGCCCTGTTATGCTGCTGCCTTCTTTGCTCTTCTTGCTACTAGGGTTGAGTACAACAGAAGAGGGGGAAGGTTCCTGCAGGCTCTTCTCACCCAGCAGACAAAATTTTGCCATTGTAGCATGAGCTTGTCCTCTAAGGAAGAGTGGGTGTTGCTTTATCCATGTAAGGGACCAAAAGCATTACTTGGAACAGGGAGTGCATAAACAGGAGTAGGAGGTGATATTCTGCCTTTGGAACCTGATTTGCTCTTGTCCTAGGGTTAGCAGAACTCAGCCTGCAGTTCTGGCTGGAGTGATACTGCTGCTCTGCACCCCAGCCCTGGGCGGGACATGGTGAGCTTTATCCCTGAGCGAGCCAATTCCAGCTTTCTGAGTAATGCTGGCTTATTGGAATAAGTTTTCCTTTGATCTTGTAGACAGAAGTCCACAACAGCTGCTCTGCAGTAGATAAGGACAGCCATGCTCCGGGCTGATGGTGTTTGGAGATTAGTCCTCAGGATGTTGCACAACAGAGGGGCGCAGCCTGTAAAGGCAAGATAGTCCTGTTGATGTGCACACCTGCAACGGTGGTGCTGGGGAAGGAGGCTGTCTGCTTGTGTATTGGGTATAACATGCTACATGTGATGTAGATGGATGACATTCTGCTTTGTCTCCCCCTACTCTATCCCCACAACTGCTGCCCCTTGCAGAGACTGGGGGGAAAAGGCCATTTCTGCCTGCCTAAACCCAGAGCATGTACATGGAATCTGGAAGTTGCTGTAGAGACTATTTTTTTTTCCCTATTTAAATGCAAATTACTTGATTATAAACTTTTCTCTTAAAGTCTCTTAGTAAGAAGTTCTAAACTTGTTATTCTAAATAGACTTACTAATGTGTCTCTGTGCATTACTTGACTTAAACATTGCTTTGGCCTTTCAATGAGGAATGACAGCATTCACTCGAGATGGGTGGTTTTGGCAAAGCTGATTGTGGGCACCTGTCAGGTGTGTGCATTTTCACTAGGAAAATAGCTCCAGGTTCTCCTCAAAGCTTGTGGAGGGGATGAAAAAAATTCTGTATGGGTGACCTCTGAGTGTGGGTCACCATGAGCCCAAGCACTGTTCCTCACCAGGAATCCACTCCATCTCTGGGCAGCCTGCCCAATAGAGCGAAGGGCATCTACTTAGTGCCTGGCGTGGGGCTGATGCGGGTTGCTGTCCCTTGGCCTTTGGATGCCACAATTTCCTTGGCACTTGAGGATGTTGTGAGCTGAGATTCCCCTGACAGTGATGCCAGCCCTTCCTGTGAGGGGCAGGGCTTGGATTTGGAGGCTGCCAGAAGTGTGGGTGAGACTGTGGAAATAACCTTTGCCTGTACGAAGGTAGGCAGGAGCGGTGGTGGACATGACTTCACTGTGCCCACTGCTCAGCATGAGTAACCAGTTCCATGCATTTCTATGCCAACCATTAATTTCCAGATGCAATGACTAGCACGGTATTTTCCATTTCCAGATCTTGTTTGTACTGGCATGATTTAAAATACTTTGTAATTACAGTGGTTCTTATAGTCAAACTGCTAGAGTGATGCATGATGCTTGGAAGTTTCGTCTCTAGCTAGCAATTTTGGTAATGACAGTAATTCACATAATCTATCTTCGTGCCCTTGTGGCTTTCAGAAGTATAGGGCGCTTTTTTTCTTCTGTTTTTTAGAGATGTAGCCCTGTCTCTATATATAGTTTGGTGGATATCTAGTATTCTAGATGTGTTTAAAATAAACTCAATTGAGAAATTTCAGTCCCATTGCCGCAAACTTTCTGATGTTATTCTTCGTGTTAATGCAAACAAGCAAATGGGGAAAGAGATTGGAGGGAGCAGAGGGGTGACCTGCAGCAGCTGCTGTGTCCACTGGCTGGTTGTATTCCTGGGCAGCTCCAGGGTGTTGGGTATGTGCCAGCAGCATCTCACGAAGTTGGGTGAGTGATGGTGAATACACTGGACTCTTCCTGAACTCAGCAGAGTGGGTAGAGGTGGAAGGGGTAAGGGCACAGAGACTCCTGGGGTGTTGGCCCTGAGGTGGGCAGTGTGGGGTGGGCTCTCCCCAGAGGAACGTGCTGGCAGTGCCTTGGCCAAGCACTGTGTTGCTTGTGTCTGCTCCCTGTTAGTTAACAGTTGAGATGGGATATGGCGGTTTCCTCTCAAAGATGAGGTGGCCTTAATGAGTACGACTTCAGGCAGCCGGTGAGCTTCATTTTGGCTGACAACTCACAGCACAATAAACAGTTTTGGCAGCCAAATGTGACAACATTCCACTGAACAGGGAAAATCCTTCAGTTTTGGGAAGATGGCCGAATCCCAAAGCTGCTCTCATTTGCTGGTTAAGTCTACTACTAACAGAGACGGTCCTAAATTACTTCTGGGAGAAACTGGTCAGACAGATCAGAGGCAGACATCTCCCTCAGTGTGCAATTATATGTGCTGCTTGCTTTGAGAAGAGGCCAAAGCAAATGGGAGGCAGCAATTAAGGTAGGCACCAGCAGCGAAGACCTAAAGTATAGGGCACGGTGTTCATCAGTCATCGCTGTACACAACAGATCCCTTCTTAATTTGGCTGAAGAGGGAAGATCTGCAGCTCAGTATTTTTGTGTATTGATCGGTTAACTGTTATTTTCCCCAGAAGATTCTCATGTGTGAAGGTGGATGAGAGTTGTAGATGTTGATTAAATGTAAACTCTTCTGCAAATGTGTGTGAGATCTCCAGCAAGCTGCTCGTTCTTACCCTCCCTTCAGAGGCAGGGGAGAGAGGTAGAAAGGTTTGCCATGCCACACTTTAATTAGCCTGTACGTTTTCAACTAGAGGCTGATAAAACCTCTGCATCTAGAACAAACCCTTGAGATTGCTGCTGTCATACCAACAGTAAATCAACCCAAATAAATTTTGAAGTCTTAAGCAGTAGGAGCAGTAAATGCAGTCTCTGATACTCTGTGGCCGTGGGACACACTGAATATGGCAGGAAAGAGCTGTTGAACACACAGCACGTCAAGTCCAGGATGTTTGTGTCCATAGTGTGTATGGGAAGCCATGTGTTTCTAGTAGAGCAGTAAAACCTCATTTACATATTGAATTTGTGTGTAAATAGAGATTCTGGTATCAACAGTTCTCTTTCTGGCAACCTATGCGTAGAGTTGCTTCTGCCACTTTCCAGAGATCTGAAAGCTAAAACTAAGCCAAGTGAAATATTTAGAACCAGAGACCATTAGCAGACCCATCAAAGCCCAGGTGACAGCAGGACCACTGAGGGCCAGATTTCTTCTGATTGTGTACCTGTGCATGTAGGCAGGGAAATGTTGTGGAAGGTGTTTTGGAGACATAACAAAAGAGATGTTGGGTATGTTTCACCCCTCTCCATGAGACTGTAACTTGAGATTAGCCCCATCAACAGAAATAATCAATTTGAGCAACAGAAATCTGTTGTCTGACACAAGGACAGTGTGCTTATTCTTTTTTTTTTTTTTTT